>JANZLX010000212.1:38413598-38429531 GCA_025531955.1 Erythroxylum orinocense
TTAAGTTTTATTTAATTTATAATTATTATTAGTAATAAAATATTTATTATTATTTTAAAAACTTTGAAAAAAAGGGGAGAAGGAGAGGTAGGAGGGAGGGAGAGAGATTTTAAAATTTTTTGAAAATTTTGCAAAAATGTCTCTTAATTTTTTAAAATTTTCGATACCGCCAGTATTTGGCTGGTATTTTGAATACCGACCGGTACCATTATCGGGTTTGAATACCGGCTGGTACAGTTGAAATGGACCGATACCGACCTGTATTCAAATCCGGTACTAAACTCAAAATACCAATACCGGATTTGAGTCAGTACGGTCCGATACTCATAACACTGGAGTAAGCACCTTATCAGGAATACTTTTAGTGACTTAGTTAGGTCATCGTTTCAAACAACTAACTTTAAATTAACATTGGAGCATTTAGAAGCTTGTTTGAATAGTCACATAATCTTTTGACGCGAAAGTAAATATCTTGTCATGAATGCTCCCGGTTACTCAATTAGGTCACGTTTTCAAATGGCTATTAGCACCACTCTTTAACTTCAAACTTCTTACTTGGTTTGAAGCCAGTGGAGTGAATTTATTTAATGCTCACTTATTCAAAATAAATTATTTTTCTTTCTTTTTTCAATGGGTTACTAAAAATGCTTCTTTAATGAAATTCCTCAACATTGTTTTGCTTTTCTACATATAAGAAACACTAAAACTATATTTAAAAAATAAAAATTCACTAAAGATTTAATTTATTATTTTAAATGTGGAAAAATATAATTATTAAATAATTTTATATTTTCTCTTTATATTTTAATTTCAAAATAATTTATTCTTTCTTATAAAATTTTAGCTATTTTAAATAATATATCTTAAATTAAATATATCTTTTAATAATTTTTATTAAAATTTAGGTCAACAATTCATTATTTTTATCAAAGCTTTAAAATAACTTATTTAATTTGTTTATTGTAAGTCAAATTGTATATGTATAAGGTTAATAAAAAAACCCTTAAACTTTACTCAATTTTGTAATTATAACCCGAACTTAAAAAATAGCAACTAAATATTTAAGCTTTCGATTCTTTTTCATTCTAGCCCAAAATTAGTATCTTCGTTAACTTTACTGACGTGATTTGCCGTATAAAATAAATACCCTTAATATTTATATACATCATACTTAATTAAACTAAATAATTAAGTTTCATTAAATTATTTAACTAAATTATGTCATTTTGGGATTAAAAAACTTGAATGAAGCTTGCTACCCAGTGATTTATCAAAGTTTTTCATTTCTAAAATGACGTAATTTAGTTGAACAACTTAATAAAACTTAATTACTTAGTTTAATTAAGTCTAACTTATATAAGTGTTAACGAAATCTATCTTTTGTGGCATGTCTTGTCAGTAATGTTAACGAAGATACTAACATTTGGTATAAATTAAAAAATAAAAATATAAGCATTTAATTGTTACTTATTTTAGTTTGAGTTGTTATTACAAATTAGATTTAATGTATTTTTAAATTTAAAAATAATATAATTGCATTTAGAATAAATTTTTATTACATAAAAATTTTGAACTTCAAAATAATCCAACATGACTTAGATACAAAATTTGAAAATTTTAAAAAAATCAAATCCGACCTAAATTATATATTTCAAATTTCAAACGGAATCTATCTAAGCTAAACTTATTTTCGTAAAGCCTATTTATCAAGATACTTAGAAAAGCTAAACTTATTTTCGTAAAGCCTATTTATAAAGATACTTAGAAGCCTATTATCACAAGAGTTAATTCTTAAAAGCGGTAATCATTTTTCATGAATTTTGTTTCACATTAATGCTCTTGTTAGTTTCCATTTAATCAAATTTAAATATTATATTACATTAAATTTATTAACTTGAATTGAATTAATGTATTATTATTATCGAAAATTTTTTCTAAATTCGGTAAAAATGATAGTTGGATAGGTTTGGCATAAGAAAGTAAGCCCGAGCTTGATAATCAAGCCTAAATTATTTTTAATAAAATATTAAAGTAATATTATTTTATTATTACGTGTCGATTCTCAATCTAAACCCTATTAATCCGAGCTTAAGCTCAGAGGCTAGAACTATTGAAAAAATTAGACCCGAACTAGGCTTGACGAGTTGCAGAGCCAGCCCTATTTTCATCCCTAAAATTTGGTTGTACTGAAAGGATATATGCGAACACAGATGCCAATATCTTTAAACTACAAAAGACGAAACTCTACAAACTTGATACTTTTCCCTCGGTAATAAAGCTGCTGCTATCTTTCTTTTCCTCTTTTCTTTTGTGTTTTAGCAGATTCTAAGATTTGCAACTGTTGCCATTGCGAATGCACAATATGTACAGTTAGAGTGAGGCAGGCTTTTGCTTTTCCATCCCATGAGCAATGCTTGATTATTGAACCAAAATATACCTATAGCCCCAAGAATTTGCATCCAAAGGGTTAAAAAAAAGGCCGCACCTGTCTTTTTCCTGCAATCTCAATCTGAAAATAGCTCGTCAAATTCTGATTGTTGTTCTGGCTTTAGTTGTTGTTGTTGATTGTTCTCCAACAACGTTGCGTCACGCTCAACTTTTCCTCGAACTCCATTTCCATTCTCCAGGTAATCTGAATCCATCAAATCCTGATCTCGTTCATCTTCCAATGTATGTTCATCACCCATCTCGCTGCTCTTGTTATTCCCTTCGTCTTTCTTGGATTTTTTATTTTGAGGAGCTCCTTCCTCGCAGATGCAGGACGATGGGTTCTCATGAAACTCACCACTTCCAGGCTTCATCTCATTTGGCTCTCCCATAAACCCGGTTTGGAAAAGCTGTACCTTGTACCCAAATTCTTCCCATGTCATATTGTTTCTGTTCATAAACAATTTGTATAGCTTTTTGGCATTTGGACGAATTGTGGGTTTGTGCCCAAAGTATCTCCTATAATACACAAAAACACGTTTATTGCTGAGTGAGTGATATAACTGCATCTGTTCTGAATTATTGTTTAGTTTTAATACGAAGAATTCTTATATTGTATAAAAAATTTAAAAATTATGGCAGAAATAATTTGATATTGGTAAATAATAAGAATAATTGATAGTTTCTAAAACAAAAATGAGTTTCCATCTACCAAGAATCTTAATATATTGAAAGCATAGAAGAATTAGGAGCATACCTTCTTCCCGCTAACATTCTGGCCATGTTTCCATTGTTGTTAGTAACGAAAACATCACTTTCATCACAAACAATGAAGTCCAGAGCAGCCATGCGAGAGGAAAATGATGAAAATTGTGCCAACTCCTCCTTGCACGCCAAAGTCTCTTTCGATTGAAGATTGGGAAACAGAGCTTTGAGAGGCGCTAATGTCTCCTCACCTCCATATACTTCCCCTGAAGCAACATACACATGAACGTCACTTCCATAACCCAATGCCCTCAACATAAGACCTACTTCCTCTGGTGTAAGTGGGCATCGGCCGTGCCTCCGTTCTTTCTCGGGATTTCTTGCCTGCATTTCACACCGAAATAATAATCAGCTCAATCGTTTTTCCTGAACCGTTTCATTTAATATGCACGATGCTCTCTGCCGGGGCCTCACATGTAAACTTTTCCACCTCCCCCGAATTGCACCAAGTTCTGCCCTTTCTTTGTCTCCTCCACCGTAGTAGCATCCAGAGAATGCAAGCATATCAGGTTCAAACCTGTATGATGATTTTAAACGCATCAATGAGCTTCAAGAATCCATATGATTATTTTAATATCACCACTTAAGACTGCTGAATTATCTCTTTCAAAGTTTAAATGTATATACAAGTTCAACAATCTATATTAACAAATTGACCACAAGTACTGAATGAAAGTGAGAGGAGGTTACCTCAAGTGAAGAGCAATAAAGTGCTCGCTTTTTGTTCTCATTCTTGCAACCAACTTATTGCCCAGTTCCAGAATAGGATCAGTGAACTTTAAAGCATGATAATTTACTCTACATCTCAGCTTCTGTAAATCTGAATCCAACCTATTTGAGAGTCTGTAATCAAACTTCCCAAGCTGAACGGCCTACAACACAAGAGAAAACTCAGCTACAGTTCTCTAAATATACAAGAATGCGTAAGGTAAAGAAACAACCAGGGAAAAAGAGATGTGTCAATTATGTAATTATCAAAATATAATTCAAAAAGAAAAAGAATAATTCCCAACAAAATTCTTAGAACAATTTACACTATATATATATATATATATATATCAGCCCTTACATCTGGACATTCTTCCTTGTCTATCATGTCCTCTTTCACTAGATTTTTTCTTTCATAGAGAAGGCTTGGCCACATCCACTAGGAACTCAACCAGAAGCGCTCGGTAACTGGACTTCTAAACTTCCTCTCTGGCATCCGTAGGTCCTAAATCTATGGAGGATCGAGTTGGCGTAAGCTAAATTTATGGTAGCTAGTTTCTATAAGACTATAACAAGCAGATAGCACTAACATCTAAATGTGATGTAATACTGTGAGATTGGGTTAACCTTCCAGGAATAGAGGGGATTACGAGAAGTG
Source organism: Erythroxylum orinocense (assembly GCA_025531955.1). Taxonomy (NCBI): domain Eukaryota; kingdom Viridiplantae; phylum Streptophyta; class Magnoliopsida; order Malpighiales; family Erythroxylaceae; genus Erythroxylum; species Erythroxylum orinocense. The sequence continues at coordinate 38,418,157 of JANZLX010000212.1, forward strand.
CTATATGAAAACGACACTCCATTTCTTTGCAACAAAATCAAACAGGGAGAAAAATCTAAAATCTAAGTGCATAAGATTTTGTAAAGCTTTTCTTAAGTAGGTTAAAATTATCTGTTGGTAAAAATTTCCAGACTCACATGCTTCTTGTTAAGGACAGGCAAGACTCTATTCTCATAGCATCTGGGTGTACACTTCCTTGGAACACGCATGCTCTGTGGAGTCAAGACTTTCCCACGTTTGCTTGGGAGCTGTTTGATGATTTTAACATCTCTTAAAAGGAATGATATGAACCAGTCAACATCAAAGATTTCAGAAAAATTGCTGCATCAAAGACCCAGATTACATATCAGTGCTGTGTAGTTTCCTGAAAAGCCATGACATAACCAAGAAAAAAGCCATACCTAGCATCTTTCCAGAAAGATTTTTGATCCAGCTTCGGAACAACAAGAGTAGAATTCAAAATATAAGCGGCAACAACAGCGTCTATTATCTGCGCGTTAACATATATATGACGATTAAAATCCAATTAAATCTCAAGTTATTTGATCAGTGACACAAGCGTAAAATTGCATTTTCAACAATTCAGAGCAGCTTTAATGCCAAATGGGTTTAGAATAGAACAAAAAGTTAGGCCGATAAGATTGTCCAGGTTAAGAAATTCACCCCTGTTCTTTGTTGATTCAGTCCTCCACTTGTAGCAATCAACAGGTACCTATTAGGATGTGTTTTTACATCAGCAGCTGTAACGCAACCAAATCCACCTCTCAATACATTTTAACAGAGCAATAATAGTAGCAGAATATTAAAGCAATTCTATGAAGTTGAGTACAAGCTTCTCCTTTTCGGTAAAGGCTGCAAAATTAAAGAAACCCAAAGCACCTAAACAAAATTCAATTGTCGAGTTTGTTACACCCAAGAAAAGGAAAAAGGTATAAATGAATTGTTCTTCTTTCTTCCGTGACACCGAAGCTAAATGAGATCAACTCAGCTCATTATTATTCTCGTTACCAAACACCAACCTAATCAGTAAGGAAGAGACTAAAATAGAAAACGATAGTGTAGTACACCAGCTAAGCAATAACAACTCTGTTTCCTTAGTAAATCTAATGATTGTATCACTAATTTATTATTAATTGTTGTTTAATAGGAAAGAAGCAGATAGTAAAAGGTAAGTTGGACAGATTCAGATCAACTACCAAAAAGACTACAAAGTACAACCTAAAACCATTGAAATGAAGATCCATAGCGTCTAAATTCTAAAGTCGTGAATAGTATTGTATGCAGTTCAGAACTCAAAAACAATTAAGAAAATAAACAGACAGACTTAAAGCAAATTGCATATATTCGGAAGATTACATGGAAAGGTATTGGTGGCATTACTGCAGCCGTAGTATAGCTTTGATTGCCGTGAACTCCATAAATCACGGTCTAAGCTCCGTCCACTTGGCTTGAAAATAAGAAAATTCAAACAAACAAAATAAGAAGAGAAACGGTAAATGCGAATCACCAGTCAGTTTACGGAGTAGATCAATAATGTTAAGCAAGATAAACAAAACAAAGGCAAGTTCGTGGATAGTGGAATCGTATTATAAGCTGCGTTATGCAACAAACACCGGAAAGTGAAGCACATACTCTGAATCATCAATAAGTTTATGAAGACTAAAATCTTAAGCAAGCTAAACAAAAAGGAAACTGTATGTAGATAGTAGAATCGTAATATAGGCTGCGTATGTATGAATACCGGAAAATGAAGCGCAGACTCTGTGAAGGATGAAGAGACGGCCGTGTTTTTGGACTGGAAGAATGAAAGAGAAGAGGAAAGTGAGAATGACGACGAGCATCATCATCACACATAATAGATATATGTAAATGGAGAAAAAATTAAAGGAGTGTTGATTAGTATTACAGAGTCGTAGTGGTGGACGATAGGAGGTGGAGAGTAGAGGATGGAGACGGCGGCGAGAAACAGGAGGAGAAAAGCGGTGAAAGCGGAGGCTAGAGGGAAAAAGTGGTGGCGACGGCGCATGACGAATATGTGTTGTAGAATTAGTAGAGAACTCCCGTTCTCTCTCTTTTTCTTCTTCATTCCTTCCTTTTTATAAACGAATACAAAGAAAGAAAGAAGCTGAGCTATGGCGGTCGTATATCAGAAGAAGAAGAGAATAGAAGAAGACAGTATGTATGTGTATGTATGCGTATATGCAACTCTTAGGAAACCAAACACGAAGCTTTTTCTATACAATTCGCCAATGGATGACAACTTCATAAACAAACTCTGTAATGTCCTTAGAAATTTTTTTTAAATAAAAATTTTTAAAAAGAAAAATTAGGTGTTGAAGAAGAAACAGAATCGGGTATCCTAATAAGCCTCTCTCTCTCCCTCTTTCTGCTCTGCCCTTTACGGTTCCAACCAATCGCGGCTAAATCCTGTGGTGGTTTATTCTCGTGGAGGCTGTTTCTCTTATCATTTTCTTCGTGTGATCCCTTCTGATCTCTCCACGTGTCACCTGCTCATTTCATTTCATAATCCTCTGCATCTGTTTTTTTTCGTTTCATTATTTTATATATGAATAATAAATTACATTTTTTCATTTTTAAAAATTCTAATTTATTATTGACATTTAAAATTTTAATTTTGTTAATTTTGTTAATATTTTTATTAATATAATTAATAAAATAATATAAAGAATAATATTTTAAAATTTTATATAAATTAATAGAAACAATTTTTTAATTAATGAAGTATTAGTAAATTTTATTTTTAATTTAATTATTTGGCTTTTAAATATTTAAATAATTAATTAAAAGTTTTAAATTAGATATTAAAATTAAAATTGATAATTTTTAATTTTATTTATTTTTGGTATATAAAATTAAGAGCAGAGGAGATTTTCATTTTTATTTTTTTTGTTGATGTGGATACTCAGATCTGACTCTTTTAGGAAGGGAAGTGGTTCCCGGCAAGATCTTTGTTTGCTCTCTTTCACGCTCACGTGCCCCGCCATGTGCTCTTACAACACAATTTCTTTTTCGTTTTCTAATTTTTACACTGTTACCAGAATCCCCCGTCTTACCACGCCAACTAACGCGCGTGGTTGATTTGATCAAGTCAAGCCGTCTGTACGTGGTAGATACGCCCCACTTGATGAGCGTGGAGAGGACGCTGTCCTAGAAGTTATGCATTGTCGTTTCGGACTTGCTGATGTGTACTGTTTCCGAGGTGTGTTTTTGTTTTTTTTTTGTCTCAATCCGTAATTTAATGTTGTAACGTACTTACAACTTGCTGCTTTCTGGTCCCTTCCCCCCGTTGGATTGCGTGTGGTCCATCCAATCGAACGGACAAAAAGAGAAACTGATAAGGATTTAGAATATAATTAAAAAATTCAACTAATTTAAATATAAAAATTTTAAATTATCTAATTTAATTTTTATAAATTTAAACAAATTAATTATATTTTTAATTAAAGGTTATGTTCTTAAATAAATAATAACCAATTATATTTAAGTTTTAATTAATTTTATAAAAAAATAATATTAATTAAATCTTTTAAATCTGTTAATTTTTAAAATATTGGTTATGGTTGCTATTATGACGAGTCGTCTGATTAAGATCGAAGGCTCAGAAATGGGTCAAAAGTCAAAGTAAACAAGGAGGATCCACGCCACTTAGCATGTCCATGCTGGTGCTAATTAGTGTTTTTTCTTTAATTTTCTTATTTTATTGTGGTCATAAGCGTGTTTACGTGTAATTATATTTCATTTCAAAGAGTTAATAATTACGGAGGTTAGTTAATAAGATAATTATAAAAAAAAAACCAAGCCCACGCTGTATTTCCACCTAACTAGCATCTAATCTAAAGATAAGGTGAGTGGTTGAGAGACGGTAGCCATTGTCAAATAAGGCACAACAACTAATTTATAGACATAGTTATTAAAATTTAACAAATAAACTTAAAAGAAATATATAAATAATTTATTATTTACAAATTTTTAATTAACTCACAAGGTATTTAACTGTACATGGACTCGTTTAATTTAATTTAGTTTTTTTGTCCTAAATTGCCTCGAACCCTTTTCATAATAAATATTGTTTTATAATAAATTTTAAAATATTTTAAATAAAAAATCTGTAATTATTATTTTTAAATATACTTAAAATAAGGCATAATAAATGCATGAATCAAATATAATTTTGACTCAAATAATTATTGAAATCTCATTTGTTTAATTTAGTGTGTTAGAAGGTGCCTAACTCACCTTCAAAAGCTAGCTCAAAAGGGAGAGGTTTGCATATTATTATAAACTCTTGAATGCTTATGTAATTGTTCGATGTAGGATTCCTGACACCCCCCTCAATCTAGAACAGGACTGGACATCTGATGGACATATTGGGCAAAGGGATATAACTGAGCACCTCCCAAAACTATCGAGACAAACTGACTTTGATACCGTGTTAGAAAGTGCCTAACTCACCCCCAAAAGTTAGCTCAAAAGGGAGAGGTTTGCATACTATTATAAATTCTTGAATTCCTCTGTAATTATCCAATGTAGAATTTCTGACATAATGCCTCTGAAGAATCTTTGAAAGTATTTTGTTTTTTAACATCAATAAAGTTGTTTTTTTGTAATTACAAGATTATAGATTTAAGTCATGAAAACAATTTCTTTGTAAAAATACAAAAGAAAATTTGCATATATTACGACTCTCTTCAGATTCTCGTAAAACGTAGAACTTATGCACTTAGTGTGTTAAATTAAAAGTTTCTAAATGATTTTTTTTATCACTCCAATTATTTAAATGATTTGCTACATTTTCATAAGTAAAATTGTAATTTTTACACTTAAATTCTAAAAAATTAAAATGGGTTTTAAGTCTAAAAAAATAAAAAAATAAAAAAAAAAAGGTTAGGAGGAATCAAAAAAGCAAGTTCGGACCTATCGAAAAAATTGAGTGGAAATTGACGATGGAGTCCCCGTCACTTTACATGAATTGTATTTGTCACTTAATTCAATAAGCTTTGAGTCCTTGCTAAGGCACACTTTCCTTTTTATTCTATAAAACGCCTACATGTGGAGGTAACTTTGAGAAAAATCAATCGACACACGGCACACGAATCATTTGTTTCTTTCCAATTCATATTGAGTCGTCAAGTGTCAGCACGCGATTCTTTCACGTTAATGGTGATGTTCTCTGGCGCAATTTCATACAAATGCTTTGACCAAATGGTATTAATTGGTGAGCATCATAGAAGCTTATCTCTTTTGTTTTTTGGAAATGGATAAAGACAAGGGGCTAATGCCAAAAAAAAGTGACAAAAAGAGCATTGTTTTGTAAATACTCAAGTTTTGAAACTTAAATCGGACATTAAATTTGAGGCTTTATTAGTTATCGGTTTGATCATCGGTCGAATCAGTGTAACGTCATAATTATGCAATAATTATATTTAATTATATATAATATTAATAATATTTTAAAAAATATACCAAATAATATAAAAATATGATAAGGACTTTAAGGGAGCCACAACTCAAAAGCTAACTTATAAGGGTAAAGAGCCCAAAGTCCTTATAAATTCCACATCAATTTTGTATTTAACCAATATGGGATTTAAATCTCATACCTTGCAATTAGATCAGACCGTAACATTCGTCCTCCCATAAGGACCAATGTCCTCATTGGTCATGATCATGTTGGTCACGGCGGATACTTTCAGGTCACCACTTCATGGGCCACTACTATGAGATCCTTGTTGGTCACGGCCACGTTGGTCACGATTGGCACTCCCAGGTTACCACTTCAAGGCCCGGCTCTGATACCAATTAATAAGGACTTTAGGAGAGCCAGACCCTAAAAGCTAGCTTATGAGGGTAGAGAGCTCAAAGTCCTTATAAATCCCACATCAATTTTGTATTTAACCAGTGTGAAATTCAAGTCTCATACCTTGCAATTAAATTAGACCGTAACAAAATATTAAGAAATAAAAAATTTTGTTGAACCAGTGGTCGAACCAGTTTGACCGGTTTTCACCAGTTCCCACTGGTTCAATTAAGAGTCAATTTTTAAAAGTAACCTGAACCGGATAGCCGACCAGTCACCGGTCGAACTGGCCTGTTCGATCCAGGTTTCAAAACACTGGTAAATACTGATAAAAGCCTGATATTGGAGTTACTCATACATGTCAACGATGCGACGAAGAGGATTCATATTTTGCTAATAAATCAACGCACTGATTCTCTTCCCTGAGGATATGAAGAAGAGAACAATCTCAATCTCTGTTCAGCATGGATATGCATCGTCAATAACAGCCAAAGAAGGGTGCAAGTGGGAACAATTGGTATGTACTAGATGAATAGCTTTGAGAGAGTCTGACTTTACAAGAACCTTCCAATAACTATGATCTCATGAGCAGTCGCGAAGCCACTTGTAAGAGAGTTTTTTTTTAAAAGAAGATATATATGCATTTAGAGGTTGCCCACCCTAAAAGAATGTCATTGCCCATGGTGGATTGGATTAAAAAAAACTATATATATATAAATTGCTCCTCCTAAAATAAATTTTTGACTTCGTTACTGCTCATGAGTTAGGTTAAAATAAGGTTAAAACAGCAAAAATGACATATACAACCGCATCCCTAACTCGAAGGCTACAACTCGGGAGCCCTAACTCAAATGTTACAGAAATAACAATTAGCTAAACTAATGGCAATATAACACACCAGACCTTTATAAGAGATATAAGTAGCCGTGGCATTTTTCACCCAAAAGGAATAAAATAACGTTAATATAATAGAGTCATATTGTTATTACTAAAATAACAATAAACTAATGACAATATAATAAAAGAAAAAGTACAAAATAATGTCATTTTGTCAAATAAAAAAATATAGTCAGATCAAGTCAAGTCAAGTGTGATTCGTGTCTGACCTAACCTGTTGCCTGTTTTTGTGTTTTTGTAAATCGGACCGGACTGATTGATTCGACCGATTTGACCGATAACTCGTCAACTCTCTGGTTTGATTAACCCCTAAAAATCGGTTCTCAATTGAACCAGTAAAAACCGGTTAAAATTGATTAATTGACCGGTCAGATCGGTCTTAATTTTTTATTTTTTATTTTTTTGTATACTTTTGTATATTTTTAATATTATTAATATTATATATAATTAAATATAATTATTGCATAATTATAACGTCACACCGGTTCAACCGGTGATTGAACTGGTTGAATAAGTCAAACCGATAACCAATAAAATCTCCAATTCGATAACCGGTCCGAGTTTTAAAGCACTCGCCATTCCTAATAATAAGATACGCAATGATGACTTTGGTTAAGACTTCCCATCAGTTTTTAAGTGAGGTAGCGTTTTGATCTTATATCATTCACAAAACAATGTTATTTTGCTTTCGTTTTATTAAATAAATAGAATAAAATAAGAGATTGACAATAATAAAAATGATACTATTTTATTAAATATATAAAATAAAATAAATTGTTTTAATTGAAAATTGATTTGTCCGTAAAATAAAATAAAAAAAATCGAGTCTAATTTTTCAGAAATTTAGACCTATTTGATAAATTAATATTCTTACTCTCCAAATTAAAAAGTTGTAAATTAAAATTGTAGTAAAAAAATATAATTCGCTTTAAATATTAAAAAGAAATAGATTCAATATTCATTTTAATAATTATTATTATCATTATCGTAATAATATTTAAAACATTAATATAAAGCAATAGCTTTTCTATTAATAATGATAAACAAATAAATTCACGTTTTCGTATAATTTAGTTGCCCTAAGAAACTTGATGAAGTCTAAGAGAAATTTTAAATGCCTTAAGGTGGGGGAATATACCTGAGCTTTTGTCTGGGTCAGATCAAAGTACAGAAGAAGGGATATAGGCCGGTGTTTTTTTTTTTTTTTTAATGTAATCTAGGCCGGTGTTAATATGCTTATAAACATACTGTCCTCTTCTAATAGATTCTTATTTGATGACAATTTTTCTTGTGACAGGTATCCGTAAACAGTAGCGAAGTTAGGAATTTATTTTAGGGGGGTAATTTATATATATATAGTTTTTTTTAATCCAATCCATTATGGGCAACGACATTCTTTTAGGGTGGGCAACCTCTATATGCATATATATCTTCTTTTTAAAAAAAATTTGAGGGTGGGCATTTGCCCACCCTCCCTTACAAGTGGCTTCGCCACTGCTTCCAGTCCATATTACCTTCATCCTAATGAAAATCCAGCTTTGGTTCTCGTTTCTCCGGCTTTAACCAGCTCAAATTACCATTCTTGGGCTCAAGCAATGAAAATGGCTCTTACAACCAAGAACAAGTTTAAGTTCGTTGATGGTTCCATCAAACCTCCACTCGTCACTGATCTGTTGTTTTCTACTTGGGAACGATGCAATACAATGGTGATTTCATGGTTCCATCACTCTATTTCCTCGTCAATCACAACCAGTGTACTTTGGATAGATTACGCTTATGAGATCTGGAGCGATCTTCGTGAACGTTTTTCTCAAGGAGATATTTTCCGCATTTTCGATCTGCAAGATGAAATCTCAGCCTTCAAACAAGATGATCGTTCGGTCACCGATTATTTCACTGAACTCAAGATTCTTTGGGATGAATTGCTGCATTTTCGGCCTATTCCTTCTTGCTCTTGTTGCACTTCTTGTTCTTGTGGTGCGATTGCTACCTTGCGAAAATATCATGCTAATGACTATGTGATTCGTTTTCTCAAAGGATTACATGATCGTTTCACTGTTGTTCGGTCACAGATTATGATGATGGATCCCTTGCCCTCGATCACTAAAGCTTTTTCTTTGGTTATTCAACAAGAACGACAGTTAGCAGCTGGCTCTTCTCAGGTGTTTGTTAGCAACACTGTTCGCCAGAATTCTCAGCATTCTTCCAAGAATTCCCAGGCTCAGTCTTCTGTTGATTCACGCTACTGCACATTTTGTGGAAAATACAGGCACACTGTTGATACTTACTATGAGAAGCATGACTATCCACCTGGTTATCGATCTCGTGGGCAAAACTCTCGTGCACATAACGTGTTTGATGATAATGTTGCACAATCACTTGCCTCTTCAAAGTCCACTGCCGTCTCACCATCGGATCCTAGTGTTAATTTGACACAAGAGCAGTTACAACAGTTGCTGGCTTTGCTTCCATCTTCCATTATTCTCTCTCAGCCTCATGTTACCAACCAAGTTCTTACTGCATCTTCTGCTCCTCCTTTGACTGAAGGTAATTCTTTTTCTTCTCTTTGTTGGATCCTCGATACTGGAGCCACTGATCATATCACACACTCTTTGTCATTTTTTGCTTCTTACACACAAATTCAACCCATTCATGTCACTCTTCCCAATGGCTCTAAAGTCTCTGCTCAGTACTCTGGTACTGTTATTTTCAGTAGCAGTCTTTACCTTACCAATGTACTTTACATTCCTCAATTCACCTTTAATTTGTTATCTGTTCCTAAGCTGACCAGTATCTTGTCTTATTCCTTCAATTTTTTTTGGCTCTCACTGTTCTATACAGGCTCTCCCCTCTATGAAGATGATTGGTACAACTAAGGCTATCAATGGTCTATACATTTTGGACTCTCGAGTACACACTTACTCTGTTTCTCCTCCTATAGCTTTATCTGCTCTCACTGCTTCCTCCAACCTTTGGCATCATCGTCTTGGTCACCTTTTTGATGTCTTCTTATATTTCTTCTTTGTCTTTCACTGATAATTCTGCTTGTAAAGCATGCCATTTGGCAAAACAAAAGAAACCCTCCTTTCCTGTAAGCACTTCAAAATCAAATAAAATTTTTGATCTTGTTCATGTTGATATATGGGGACCCAATCCTGTTGTTTCTATTACTGTTCATCGCTATTTTTTACTATTGTTGATGATTTAGTCGTTTTACATGGATCATTATTATGAAATCCAAGTCTGAAAACTCGCACACATATTCAGAATTTTTTTGCTCTTATTGAAACCCAGTTTGCCACAAAAATCAAAGTCTTTCGTAACGATAATGGAGCTGAATTTGACTTACCATCTTTCTATGCTTCTAAAGGTATTCTTCATCAAAAATCATGTGTTGAAACCCCACAACAAAATGGCACTGTTGAAAGAAAACATCAGCATATTCTTAATGTCTCTCGTGCTTTACTCTTTCATTCTCATTTACCTGAACATTTTCGAGGTTATGCTGTTCTTCATTCTGTCTTCCTTATTAATCGCACCCCCACGCCTCTTTTGGACAACGTTACTCCCTTTGAGAAACTTCATAACACTACGCCTGACTTTCAGCTTTTACGGGTGTTTGGTTGTCTCAGTTATGCCACCACTCTTCATGCTCATCGACACAAGTTTGATCCTCGGGCTCGTGCTTGTATTTTTCTGGGTTTCCAACCAAATGTCAAGGGGTATGTTCTATTTGACCTTTCTTCCCATGCTGTCTTTGTTTCCCGCAATGTGATTTTTCATAAAACTATTTTTCCGTTTTCTCAATCACCTGTTTCCTCCTCTCTTCCATCCTTGATGTTTGATCCATCTCTTCTCTATGATTCCCCATCACCGAATCCTTCTCCTCAACATTCTTCTTTACCATCGTCTTCCTTCCCATCTTCTCAACCATCTCGTACTCAAAAGTTTCCTTCTTGTTTCGATGGATACCATTGTTACCTCTGCTCTGCTGATCTTAATCATCTCCATAGACATACCACTCCCCATCCTTTATCTTCTTCTGTTTCTTATTCCCATCTTTCTTCCTCTCATTTGCATTTTACCCTTGCTTTAACCGCTTCCAAGGAACCTAAGTCTTATTTTCAAGCCAGTAAACATTCCTAGGCTGAAGTGGTTGCTCTTGAGCGGAATAACACCTGGGTCATTATGGATTTACCTCCTGGTAAGACTGCCACTCTTGCTGCTGCTCCTTTTCAACTTAACATATCCAAGCTGGGATTGCTTTCCATCCATTCTCCAGCTTGAGGGGGGCTCTTGGTTATCTTAGTTCTGGCAGTTTATTTATTAATAACACTTACTCTGTTAGCTAAATACAGTTAGTTAGTTTTTACTCTTTCATAAACACTGTATATAAATACTTCATGATTTACTAATAAAGTCAAGCTTTCCGATTCCAGAAACACGGTTTCTACATCTAGTAACACTCCTTAATAACCGGATAGTGTGAAGTAATAACTTTACAAAGATAGAACCTAGTTAAGGATAATGTATAATTACCTTCCATCATTACAACTCCGGATTATCCTAACGTATGGTTTAATTGTCAAACCTTATTAGATAACCAACTATGTTACATGTCGATCATTAATGATTGGTGAATGACTTAGAAAACTCCTTT
>JANZLX010000212.1:38429631-38467638 GCA_025531955.1 Erythroxylum orinocense
CAAACCGGCCCAAATTATCCAAAATTTAAAATTTGCTTATCCGAATTAATTCGAACTGAGCCAGACCGACCTGAATAATGCTTACCCTTAGTCATCGCCAATCTAAGCTCTTTCACCAAGATAAACAGGGAGCAATGCATCGTAAATCTATGCGCTAGTTAACTTTTGTTTGGCTTTATTTTTCTTCCCTTTTAATAAAAAAACTTATATTTAATTTCATTATTTACTGTTTTTTAATGCAAGTTTTGCTATAATAATTAACATTATTTTGGTAAAATATAAAAAAATGGAGAGGAGTTACTGCAGACATCATGCATGTGACTTCGACTCGATTTGTAGTATAGAAAATGTATCATGTTGTTGGCCCAGTCGACTGGTCCAACATTTTAAATTTGAATAAGGTTGATAATAGGTCGAGTTGTGCTAAGTTGTTTTTGATTTGACTTGATCTGAATTTCCTTTTTAATCAGCGATTAAAAAAGTTATTTGACTAATTTAATTGAAAAAATTTTGAATTGTTAAAATTTTCGGTTCAATTTTTAACTTTTTAGTTTGATTTATTTTTTTAAATTACGGTTCAATTTATTTATTAACTTTTGTTATTAAAAACTATATATTTTAGTAATTAAACGATTATTTTTATTAGTTAATAAATTCTTATAAACTAAAATAAATGAATTAATTTTATTTCACAACATCTTTTTTCAATTAATCTTTAAATTTTTCGATAGATTAGGACAATCTCTTTTAATAATATTTTAAATTATTTAATTTTATTAAATATTTACTAGGTTTTATGACGGTTTAATATCGATTGAATATTTTAAACTTTAAATTTTTTATCTTATCGGTTTAACTTGTAATCCAATTAAAACATTGCTTTTTATATATATTATGAGGTTGTTTTGGTCTTTTATAATAAAATTGGTCATTAGAATGATATCGATTTACCCCATGTTTTGAAAATCGGACTGGACTGGCCGGTTTTACTGGTGACCAGTCGGCTATCTGGTCTGGTTCACTTCTAAAAATTGATTCTCAATTGAACCATTAAGAACCAGTCAAAATTGGTTTGGTTCGACCAATCCGATCATTGGTTCACTAAATTTTTTATTTTTTTGGTATATTTTTATATTTTTTAATATTATTAATATTATATATCATTAAATATAATTATTGCATAATTATAACGTCATACCGGTTCGATCGATGGTTGAACCGGTCAAACCGGTTAAATCGGTGATCAATAAAACCTCCAATTTAATGTTCGATTCAAGTTTCAAAAGACTGATTTTACCGATTCAAATCGAATCCAATTTGACTCTTTTAGGTTAAATTTGATTGGCTCCTGTAAACTTAGTTTTAATATGAAAGTATAAGAACTCTTGGGCCGGAGCCCACTGGTGAGAATTTTTTTAACTAATACAGAATGCAAAGTCAAAGAGGCGTATCTATTTGCGGGAAGCAGGACAACAAACTACGAATCGTGTGTCCTTTTAGGTACGGACACGTCTTGTTCAAGAAGCCGATGATGTTTGTATATGATGCGTTTGAAAGCTTACGGTTCTGAACGAGGAAAAGGGTTGAGCAAGAACTGTCCTTTTCTCTCAAACGGTGGCTCTTTTGCATAGAATCGATCAGATACGATAGCTTAAACACACTAAAGGGAAAGCTGGAATTAAGGTGGTTGTTAACGTTAAACTGTTCGGTTTAGGGTCATTTGATCAGATTAACCCAAACCAACACGAGGGAAGGGAGGTAGTTGATGATACGAGGAGGGTAGTAGAAGATAGTCAAGGATATGTAAGAAGGAGAGGTGGAGCTGTTCTAGTTTTAGGCACTCAAACATGAACGGTCCACTTAAACTCAATACTTCAAGCTCCGAGCTCGATCTGGATCGACCCAACATCGAAGACTACCTTCCCTCTGGTTCCTCCATTCACGAGCCTCATGGCAAGCTTCGCCTGTATGTATATTTCACACTTTTCTGATTCTGTTGCAGTTCCACGTATTTCGATCTTCTTGTCTGGAAATCTTCTACTTCTTTGCTTACTCTCAAATGGGGTTTTGTTGCCTTTTGGATTCAGTCGTGATTTGCTTGATATTTCACCTACCTTAACGGAGGCTGCTGGTGCCATTGTTGATGTTCGTTTCCTTCAACTTTGATTGATAAACTTTGTGTCTTTTTTATATAAATTGTTTTCTTATGTAAATTTCACTTGTTTAACCAACAGGATTCTTTTACTCGGTGCTTTAAGTCGAATCCTCCGGAACCCTGGAACTGGAATATATACTTGTTCCCGCTATGGTGTTTCGGTGTGGTCATTAGATATGGGATTCTATTCCCTCTCAGGTTTGTAATCCAATTCGCAGTTTTATTTGAATGAAACAGTCCTCACTGCCAATTCTACACTTGTTACCAGGGTATGGTTTCATGAAGTACTTAGGAAATCTGAACTTTGTCTCAATTTGATGTCTGATGTTTTTGATTTTAATCTGCAGGGTTATAGTACTGACCATAGGATGGATTATCTTCCTGTCATCTTACATTCCAGTGCATGTTCTGTTGAAGGGCAAGTTGAGAAATAAGTTAGAGGTGCCCATTTTTGCTTTGTTTTAAGTTCTGTTGATTTGGCCAACTTCTTTTTCTATGTGCCATAGTTGGTGTTTCTTCTTTTGTTTTTTATCAACTATGAATATGAATACTTGTTATATTGGTCTTATTACTGATTGTAACTTTTCTTTCTAGAGGTGCTTAGTGGAGCTTATATGCAGCTTCTTTGTGGCTTCTTGGACTGGCGTTGTTAAGTACCATGGACCACGGCCTAGCATGCGACCTAAACAGGTTTCCATTGGTGTACTGTTTCCTTTTTGATTTGTCAGCAATATCACATTTAAATGGTGTGTAATTCTTGTTATATGTAGTAAGTTGACCAAGTGGTCTGATTCAAGTTATAACTTATCGTTATTGAACAGGTTTTTGTGGCTAATCACACTTCCATGATTGATTTCATCGTCTTAGAGCAGATGACTGCATTTGCTGTTATTATGCAGAAGCATCCTGGTTGGGTTGGTAAGTGGTTAGTGGTCTCACATTTGGTAATTGTGCTTCAGTCCAGTTTCCCTTCATATGAATGGCTGTGCTTCGCTTTTCAGTCCGTAAAGTTGATAATCCAGAAGTTACTTTACTATTGTAGCCTTTTTTTTTTTTGGTTCTCTTGCATGAACTGTGGTCATATGTTATGACCAATAAGATTGTCTGTTTGTGTGCTTTACCACTGTATTTGGTTTGATAAAAGATCATTCATATCAAGCGGATTTGGTTTTGGTCACTGGAGATGAAGGATGGCTTGGATCTGACTATTGACCGCAAGTTTGCTTTTCAGAGATATCAAGGAAATAGAACGGAGAGGTTATTTAATCATTGCCTTTTCATCTAGGTTTATTACAGAGCACCATATTGGAGAGCGTGGGGTGCATTTGGTTCAATCGGTCAGAGGCAAAGGATCGTGAAATTGTTACAAAGAAGTATGTTCCTATCCAGTTGAAAAGCTATTATTGTTTTGATGCTGTCTAAATCATATTTATATTTGCAAATTTCAGATTAAGGGATCATGTTCAGGGGGCTGATAATAACCCTCTTCTCATATTTCCTGAAGGAACCTGTGTGAATAACCATTACACTGTTATGTTCAAGAAGGTATGGACTTTGACAAGAATCAATTATTCCCTATAGCTTCAATGCTTGTTTCTTTAAGAATTTATGTATTCTTGGTGATCAAATAGGGTGCATTTGAACTTGGCTGTACCGTTTGCCCGATAGCCATCAGCTACAATAAAATCTTTGTTGATGCCTTTTGGAACAGCCGCAAGTAAGGAACATCTTTTTTTGTATCATTGATATGTTTGTTTGTCCATAATCAATAGTCTGCAGTAGGGATGAATTTCTCAAAAACAGTCGAGAATGGTTGATATAGGCAGCTTGTTTAATTCATCTTGGTTCAATTACTGATCGTCATGTTGAATTGTTGACAAGTTGAACTCATATTCATGTGTAGCTTCCATTCGCCTAACCACCAAAATGTCATCATTTGAGGACGTAGAGAACACTTATGGGGTGACTAAACGATGATATGTTGCATGAAAATTAGATTATTACTCTATATGACCACCCTTTCTGGCCCTTTGGTTAACCTGCTGGGAGCAAAATATAGTCTCAATTATATTGTGGGAAGAAGATCAAAGTTAAGCTTCTGAAATTACTTTTTAGAATATTTGGAATAACCTTAAAATATAGTTCACAATGCTTTTATTTGAATGGAGCTATATCGTGTCCTTAAGGATGTCATAGCATGAACTTGGTTATATCAACTGGAAAGATTGATATGTTCATTTACAGGCAGTCTTTCACCACGCACCTGCTGCAGCTTATGACATCATGGGCTGTAGTTTGTGATGTTTGGTACTTGGAGCCCCAAAATCTGAGACCTGGAGAGACACCAATCGAGTTTGCAGAGAGGTAAATACTTTCTCATTATGTGCAAAAACTTTTCTCTTCGACTGTTAGCTTTCAAGTTTCAGTCAAGGGAAATACAAGTTGAAATGAACCTATACAGGGTCAGGGACATAATCTCAGTTCGAGCAGGCCTTAAAAAGGTTCCTTGGGATGGATATCTAAAGTATTCTCGCCCTAGCCCGAAGCATAGAGAGAGGAAGTAAGTCAGAAACATTTCTCCTCCAGGATTGTTAACTTCATCTTATACTCATCTTTCTTCTGTGCTTTTTGGTTTAGCTTTGTGTATGCATGTAGCAAATGTTTATACCATACTAACATGGTTCTCACTTTTTAAGACTTGTCTTATGTGCATCTTTTCTTCCTGAATTTCAGGCAGCAAAGCTTTGCTGAGACAGTACTGCGGCGCCTTGAGGAGGAGAAATGATGTATTCTAAAAGTTAGTGATTGTTCTTTCTTAGATGTATTTAACTCAGGTAGATTCTTTGTCGTGCACCTTGAGTTTTACTGTTGATCCAATGTAGATTCTTTGACATCAGAATGAAGCAAGTTTTGAGAAAATTATATTATAGTTGCTTTTCGCCTGCTTGGTCTCAATGTTGAAAAGTTTTTATTGAATAGAGAATTGAGTAGCCAGGTGATTGTTTCCATTATGAAGCCACAAGTTGTTGAACAGGAAAAACACGTCTTTTGAAGTAGCAATAGTCAAAGACTCAAAAGTTGTATAAACTCCTACTCTACTGTCCAGGGCTTTGTACTCGTACCTGCCTTGATTGACTATGACTTTGTTAGGCTTACCCCATTTTCTCTGCAGACGAAACAAAATTCTGCAGAGATGTTCACATGGTTTCTCCACCAGCATTATTAAATAGGGAAGATGCCAGTTAAATTTCACTCGTTTTTCTCCTCAGTGGGCTAATTGATGCTCTGTTGACTTCTGGAGTCAACCCCACCGTTTTAGTGCGATCTCCTAATTTCTTCCTGGTGGAGCCATGGAGTATTTAATGGGCATGCTTATATTTTCAATTTTCTTTTCTTCTGATAACCCTTCTTGATTGATGATGATCGATTTCAACATAGAATCAGGGGGCTCTGATAGGGAAGACTTGACAAGTCAAGTCTTAAAAGTCTCCATAGTCGAAAAGTTTCTGAAGTTTATAATATGACAGGCCTAGCTTGGATCATTCGCCTGCTTCGACATCTTCAATTCCCTTCTGCCCTTTCCTCCTCTGCTCTGATTTTATAACACACCTCCACCGAGAATTACATTCAAAGCTACAAACTTTAAGGAAAGAAAAGCAAGTAAACACAGAATGATTTCTTCATCTTCTTCTTCTGCTAACTTGTGTCTCTGCCTACTATGTCTCTGTTACCTTGCCATCGTATCAACTGCACAGCAGAAGTTCAAGTGCAGGGAAGGAACCACATGCCGTTCTTTGGTCGGATACAGACCCTACAACGGTACCACCATATCCGATATCCAAAAGTACTTCGGTGTCAGAAACCTGCGAACTCTCCTAGGAGCAAACAACCTCCCTGTTTCCACCCCACGAACCTACCCTATACAACCTCAGCAGTTGGTATCAGTACCAATCCCATGCATATGCTTCAATGGCACAGGAGTCTCAAACAGAGTCCCCATATACACTGTCCAACCTGACGATACTCTGTACTTCATTGCCACAACCATGTTCAGTCGTTTGGTCGAGTACCCACTAATCCAGGAGGTTAATAAGATCCCACATGCTGATGAGATTGATGTGGGGCAGAAGTTTTGGATCCCATTGCCATGCAGCTGTGAGGAGGTGGATGGTGAGAAGGTGGTTCATTATGCTCATGTGGTACAAGGTGGTAGCACGGTCGAAGAAATTGCAGATGAGTATGGGACCACGAACACCGAACTCTATAAACTTAATGGGATTGCCAGTAATGCACTACTTATTGAAGGAAAAACCATTGATATTCCTCTTAGAGGTTTGTTACCTTTTCCTAAACATGGGATGTCTTTAACACTTCTTGTCTTGTCTCTGCTAATTATTTTATTACGTCGTGAGAAATCGTAGGCTTACTTAGCTGTATTTTTGTCACTTTCTGCGGTGTTTATTTGACCAAGGCAATAGAACAACAGCACACAAAAACCTTAATGACTTCACTTCTGTCCACGTTCTTGTCCAAGAAACTCATAAATTAATCCTTACCAATTCCTCTGGACACTGCCAGAACAGAGTCAAAAAAAAAGAATGGCTGTCCACTTCAATCCTCTGTTTCTAAGCATACTCTTATTCTCTACTTTCGCCGTCAAGTCATCGTCTCAGAGCTTCAAATGCCGCTCACCGGCCACATGTCAGGCACTCATCGACTACGTATCACCGAACACCACCACTCTCTCGCACATCAAAACCCTATTCTCCATCAAAAACCTGCGAAGCATTCTCGGGGCCAACAACCTCCCTCTCTCCACCTCACCGAACCGCACAGTCAATGCCAAACAGACACTCAAAATACCCTTTCCCTGTCTCTGCCGTAACGCCACCGGAGTTTCCAACCAGAAGCCCGTCTACACCGTCCAGCCCGGGGATGGTCTCTACCACATCGCCGCCGAGGTGTTCTCGGGGCTCTTGACGTACCAGGAGATAGCGGCGGTCAATAACATCTCCGACGTGAACTTGATAAACGTAGGACAAAAGCTATTGATTCCTCTGCCCTGTAGCTGCGATGAGGTTGGTGGTATGAAAGTAGTTCATTACGGGCATGTGGTAGAAGCTGGTAGCTCGTTGGATGTGATTGCCAGAGAGTATGGGACTACTGAAGCGACGCTTATGACTCTTAATAACATTGCTAATGCTTCTTCTCTGAAAGCTGGCCAGGTTCTTGATGTCCCTCTTCAAGGTGCTTTTAGCTTCTTGCTCTGTTACTCTGTACTTGCCTTATTAGTCCAAAGTTCACACCTTCACTTCTACATCCTTAGAATTTGTGAAAAAAACAGTTGATTAGATGCTTAAACCTCAGAAATGCAAGTCCAAGACGAGGCTTCCTCTGATTAAAGTTTTTAATTTTAAAGATTGCAACTTCTTGTTCGTATGGACGCAAGTGCTAAGTTCTAAACACAAAGAGCCACTTTCCCTTTTGAAGATGGAACCTTGTGACTCCCTTGGTCCCCACCTAAGTGAATACAGCTAGTCTTGTCGATTCGTCAACCATTTTGTGAGGATCCACATTCACATGTTCTCTATCAGCTTTGCCTGTTTCATTAAATGTGTTTTAAATCTTGGATCGGTTTGACCTCAGATCGGTCCCCAGGGTCAAATTCGGCCTGAAATCTAGGTCAACGGGTCCAAACCACCACCCCTAGTTTTAGTTTCCTCCATTTCACGAGCTTACTCTTTGGTTCCTATGTTTCATGTGACGTGTTGGTAGAGTTAATACACAGAAGAGAAGATAATGCATTTCGAAGATCGTATCTTTAGTGGTTGCACCCATGTGGGGATGTTCATAGATTATTATTATCTATGGGTCTTATGATGACTAATTGCCATGGTTGGTCGTCCATTTTCTGCTATCTAACTCTTACTTATTCTTATGCTCTGTAGTTCAGTACCTGATGTTTAAATGTTTATTGGCAGCTTGTAATTCATCTGTAATGGCTGCTGGTTCCCTGGATTATCCATTACTTGTGTCCAATGGAACTTACATCTTTACTGCTAATAATTGTGTAAAATGCAGTTGTGATGCTGCAAATAATTGGACGTAAGTTCTTCTTTCCTGAACAGTAACTAAATGAATTTCCAGATTTAGAACTTCTGATATGCTAATAATCAGTCTACTTTCTTTTCCATTATCATTCAGACTCCAGTGTGAGCCGTCTGGTCTTCAACCATCATCAAACTGGTCCACTTGCCCGTCAATGCAATGCCAAGGTGCCAATAACCTGTACTTGGGCAACACCACCAGAACTAGCTGCAGCTCAACTACCTGTGCCTATGCTGGTTTTTCCGGAAACCAAACTATTTTCACAACACTTGCCACACAATCTAGTTGTCCATCCAACAATACTGGTAAGTTTACCTCTTCTGCCTAGTAGTTTAGTTAGCAATCTCCGAAACTTATTGGTTTTGTCATCGTTGAAACAGCTCCTGGCAGTCCTGCTTCGAAGATTGAACTGGGTTGGAACCTACTCTTCTGCTTCATTCATATAATTCTGCTGTGTGCATATGTAATCTAGTGACAGTATTGAGGTGCCTTTTGTGAGTAATCGGGGGATTGCAGTACACAAAAGCACAAAATACCATGTTTTGTGTCATCTGTTGTAGGAGAGTAAAGCTACTCTCCTAAAGTTATGCTTCAAATTATACACTTTCAATATAATTATCTAATTTTCAAAAAAATAAAATTTAAGGTTCCTTTTTGGCATTAAAGGAAAATTTTGATCTTTAAAGTCTTTCAGTTATCGAAGAAATGGCTTGATTCTCTATCATATCAAGTCTGCATTCTGTTTCCAACAGTAAGTATGCAAATCTACGACTGATGCTGACAAAAAAGAGGGCAGTTTGGAACACTATGCAGTGATACCTGACTTGAAACCTTCGTCAAAGGAAAGATTTTATTGATTCCGAGTTTGAATCCTCTAATTTGTGGAACCAACTTGATTGAGGTTAAGAAGAGAACATAAGGATATGAAAATGTTACAAATACATTTCCTATCAACAGTGATGAACTCCATAGTTGAGAGTCCAAATAAATCCTGCAATGAGACAACAATGTAGAAAATACAAACAAACCTTGCATTTCAAAATATGCAGTTTGAAGTTTAATCCAGGTTAGCAATAACAGCATTGACAACCTCTTGCGTTGTGCTGTCTCCGCCGAGGTCCTTAGTGCGGCACTTTCCTTCTGAAATTACTCGCTTCACGGCAGTCTCGAGTCTATCAGCAAATGAAGGAAACTGAAGGTGTCTCAGCATCATAGCTGATGAAAGGAGCAAAGCTACTGGATTTGCCTTCTTTTGTTCCACTATTTTCTCATTACCCACATTTCCGGCAGAAGCACCTTGCTCAAAAACTGCAGTGTCAGCTCCTACGTTGCCTGCATTTATAAATGATCCACTTGGTGTATTTTTCACTTGGAAGTTGAAACCTGATAACAAATCTTCAGAGATTTATGTTAATCTAGGTCTAAATGGCTACCTCCTGGCATGAAACCAGTACCTCCAGCAATACCAGCTGCTGTATTTGCCACAAGATTGCCATATAGATTAGGAGTAACCTGTGGACATCCAAAAAAATAACTAGGTTCAGGTTTAACACCATTAAAGGGAGGGCTAATTGCAAGTACATTGATGAGAGGCAGAAAGACAATACTTCCGATATTGCCAGATGATTTCTGCATCACATCATATTGCTTATTCCTCATTTCTTTCTCAAAGCATGTACCACTTATCACCATCATAAAGAACAACATAAACTCATCAATAACAAAAAAGGAGTGCTACAGTTAGTTCGAAATGGATCTTCCCTACTAGTCCACTAAACATGTTGATGATTAAAGTAATTATATCTGAAGGGTAAAATGACTATAACTAGGTCACTAAACAAGTTGACGATTAAAGTAATTATATCTGAAGGGTAAAATGACTATAACTAGGTCACTCTTCAGAGTACCTAATGAAACTAAAGTAGCAAATGATGATAAGGGGCCAATTAACGATGAAGATTTCAACCCTATTTTGATTTCACTAAATTTATAAGGATGATGAATCGTATAAATTAAATGACTTCAAGTGTGTCTATATACGGAACATGAAGACAAGCTCATAAACTGATAGTATATAACCACAGACGAAGAGGAGATATCAACTTCAGAATATCACATACCATTACATCAAATTGTTCAGGCTTTGAAACAAGTTGCATGCAGCAGTTGTCAACAATAATTTCATTGTATTTGATACCGGGATATTTTGTTGCAACTTCTCGGCAAGATTCCAAAAACAAACCATCTGCAAGTTTCATAATGTTGGCTTTGTGCACAGCTGTAACTTTTTTCCTGTTGTTCAGGTATGCATACTCAAAGGCATATTTTGCAATTCGTTCTGAGCAGAACTTGCTTATCACCTAGCAAAAACATTCGATGAGAGCCAAATACTAAACTAGAGTGTGATAATCAATTGAAATAGCCTGCAAGAATTACTGTGCTTCACACATTACCATCTTCCGACAGAAAGAGGCAGATAAGCTGTCCGATTATGATATACATAATAGTCTGATCAAACATAATAGAAATTCAAATTCTCCTCCCGATTCAGAAAGAAAGAGACAAAAAAGAACATATATATTCTCAAAGAGTTATATACTGATGCAGAAAATTTCCACTCACAAGGGTATGCCATCAAAACTTGTGCATTGGACAACAAAAAAGATGAGGTACAACAATCTTATATCACAACAAAAAATAACTTGTGCATGGGAAACCAATAACTACGTTCATTCAACTAATCCTTCAATCCTGGCGCAACGCAAGTAACAAAAGAGAAACCTGCGCATGAAAATTCTTATAATAAACAGAGCAAATGAAACAAATTAGACAAATTCACGCAGACAACCGAGTTAAACATAGATTAGTAACGGAGGAGTCAAGAACAAAGGAAGTGGTATAAAAATTACACCTTGAGGCTCTCAACGACGCCAGGGACGACCTCATGTTCGAGGCCCGAGTACTCCCCTTCAGTGTTCTCTCTAATCACCACAATGTCCACATTCTCATGGCGGGTGGGCAATCCTGGTAAATTAAAGCAATTGACCAGAGAAGCGTACAAATCAAGCTCTTTCCTCAGCTGCACATTGAGGGAGCTCACACCGCCACCCACCGGAGTCCTCAATCCTCCCTTTATGCAAACCTTGTTCTTCCTTATTGAGTCTATCACTTCTTCAGGCACCCGCTTCATTTCTCCATGTACCTCGTACCGCTCGAAGTAGACCGGAGCGTGCATGGCGTCCATGACTTGCTCCACTGCGTCGGTCACCAGCGGCCCGATCCCGTCCCCCTGGATGAGCGTAACGGGGCGTGGAGCCCCATCTCCCGGCCGCGGCATGTACGTTACGAAGCGGGAAGCAGCAGAGACGGCAGGGGGGTTGAGAGGCTTGGTTAGGTGTTTAAACAGACGGAGAGGAAGTGCCCGGCGAGCCATTGGCATTGAGATTGGGATTGGAATGTGTAAAGTAAGGATTTTGACTGAAGAATTACAAAGAGATTATGCAAAGAAACTAACCCTTCAAGTCAATGCAAATCCATGGACTATAGACTAGACTAGAAACTAGAAGAAGATGACGGCAGCCGGCATTGGGTCGGGTCTATCGGGTTGGCGCTGGTCATGTCCGGGCATAATGGATGGGATCGGGTTATATGGGCTTGTGCGGCCCAATTTGTTGGAGAGGTCCACGGGAAGTTGGTAGTTAGTTGCACTGTTTGTGGTGGTCAATAGAAAAGAACGGGTCACGCGTCGGGTGCAAATCGGGGCGATTAGGGCCGAGTCGGTTCAAATCGGGTTAAGTCGAGTATTCGGGTCTTAATTCGAGTTGTGCCCATGTCCGACGACGACCGCCGGATGATGGCGAAATTTGCTTGCTGGTTTAGATTTTGGCGAGAGGAAAGGCATGGAATGAAAGGAGAGTTTGAGTGAGTGATCAAAACCCCTACCTGTGTTTGCCAAACTTGCTTCCCTTGAAATCCTTTCTTCTTCTGCGATTACTTGCTTTTTTGTTCTCAGTTTCAAACTCAATTTGTCTTTCAGGGTTTCTCAACTCAACGACGATCAGTGAGGATGAGCTATGGCAGAAGAGAATGAGACAGACAGTACTTGATTCTCATTTTCTGGAGACCTTTCAGGAATGATTGATTCACTTAAACATTGAAACATATTGATGTTATGAGAGGAGAGAATGCGCATTGGCCTGTGCGGTGGGTGTTGTTCTGAAGCAGATGATTTCTTGTACTTTTTTTGTGAGTGGAAAATGCAACCCCCATGCGCACAAGCACGGGGGTGGAATAAGAAGCGAATAGAGCCGGTGGTGATGGTGAGACATTGCATACAATCGAAAGCAACCCGAGAAAAACCCCTTCTGGTTCCTTGTGAGTGAGACTTAACAGTTCAGCTACTGAACTGATTGGTATGCAACAGATATATGTTTTGTACTGAGAAATTATAAGCAGCTAGCACAGGAGTAATCTTTATCCTCCTGTTAGTGATTTGAGAGAGACCTCCATTAATAACCCTCGGAAGCTCAACAATTTTCTGCTACCACTAAAACTGGACAGAAACTATTGGTGAAAGTTCCATTCTTTTCTTCCCATCTTGGGTTCGATTTGCTAATTTTAGGTTTATGTATGTTGGTTTCCATTTTTTGATTGATTCATTCTTAAGTAACTGGTTCAGTTTTATTGATCTGGGAGTGCTTGTGCTACTGCTCTCTGCTCTGGTCTGACATTCCTGTGAGACAATGCTGGTTTTAGGTCTCTAAGGACCATTTCTTTACTTTTAAGTATGCATTTCTGTTGCTAATGGCTGAGGATGGTGGAGATGGTAATGGCCTTGGAATGGAACCTGTTAAAAGATGAATTTTGAGAATGCAATTAACTTCTTCTCCTTACTGGTCCTTTTGCTTTGTGTACTCAAATATTATGCAGACATGCTTAATTTGATCTCCTTCGTAGGAATGATGTGCCAAGTCGGGCTGGAACAATATTGCCAACTCTACTGCTTTGGGATGATGGAAATGCCGAACCATGAGGACAATGTCTTTTAAGAGGTAAGATTAGATCAAGAGCCAAAATGGCTAATTGAAAACCACATAACTACCCAATATTTGCCACTCTTGGCATACTATTTTGTG
The DNA here is from genome assembly GCA_025531955.1 of Erythroxylum orinocense. NCBI lineage: Eukaryota > Viridiplantae > Streptophyta > Magnoliopsida > Malpighiales > Erythroxylaceae > Erythroxylum > Erythroxylum orinocense. The sequence goes on from JANZLX010000212.1 coordinate 38,443,030, forward strand.
GCTGTACGATTATTGGAGATGGGAGTCCTTCCAGCTTACACCATCGATTTCTGGTTTGTTTTTGATTTGGTGGCTGTATGATTATTGGAGATGGGAGTCCTTAAAGCTTACACCATCGATTTCTGGTTTGTATTCCTGCCTATATTCAATACTTGATATACTTTCACCTCCTTCCTGGGTTTGCTTAGTTTCTAACACTTTTACTTATACCAGGTCTTTATGCAGAAATGAAATGTAAGTAGGTTTAAGACTGAACAACGATTACCACAACTTAGATAATCTCTATATAATTATAGCATTATTAGTTTTCTATCAACGTCAGTTGATGAACTTTTATGCTGAAACAAGTTTTTAAGAGAGAGTTCTTCGAAGTAGAGCCTGAAACTGTCGTGGAAGAATGTAACGTTCTTTAATATACTCATAAGTTGTTTACTTTCAGTAGACGATGCATAATAGCATTTAGCATTTTCTATACCCTTAACAAACACTTTTAACATTAATAAATGCTCGGATCTCCAGAAAACAGAAGCTTGTAACTTGCTTCAGAACTTCTTAACAAACACTAAACATTAACAAACGCTCGGATCTCCAGAAAACAGAAGCTTGTAACTTGCATCAGAACTTCTAATCTAACCATATACAAAGGCTTCTTCTAAACTTGTAGACGGTTTGCAACTTATAACCTATAGTTTTTCAGTCAACTGGATGTCCTGCTTCAGCCTAACATCCGATGTTACTGGACAATAAGTTTCAAGCTCGGGCAAAGTATCCGGCATCAAAAAATTGGTGCTGCAGACCTCATTTCATAGAAACGGTATTGGTTTTCCTAAGCTACTACTTGTGCTGAAATCTAAGTAACAGTTTTAACCCAACACAGAATATGCATAGCCTTCACTTCCATCAGATAGAAATGATCTAATGGAAAATTCTCTGAGACTGGACTATGAGAATTAACAGAGGAAAAAGCATATATATATTCTAAAACAAATTGACCAAGTTTAATGAACACTATTGAACATGCTCTACTCAACATAGTTGTTTAACTATGTAAGGCCATATAGGCTGTCAAAACAAGTATCAAGTCTCGCATTATAAAACCTCCAGACAGTTACCACAAAAGAACATGTACAAAAATGTATATCCACTACTGGGTGGAAGCAGAAGGAGCACCAGTAATGCCCAATCCCATCTTCTGCCCCAACAAGGTAAGCTGATCAACAAACTCCGCTCCTGTTAGAATTTCGGTTGTTCCATATATTATGTGCTTGACAGGCTGCTGACGCTGTGCAAGTTCTTGCAAGCTGCCGTACTCTACATAATTACCACCACCTACCATGAAAACCAAAGCTTCTTTAAATGGTCCTTTCATATGACTTCCACCCGAGCTTGACTTAGGAGCACGAGGATCAAACAGAAGGTACGAATCAATTTCGGGATTTGGCTTCCCCTCCATCAATGCTTCCACAGTCCTTGACAAAGCCAGCTGCCTATCATTGGATAGTAAGTTCTTCACACCAGCAGTTACAGCACTGATCGACTGCCCATATAATTTTTCAGCCCAATCAACGATGTTATTTCTACTGGCTGAATTTGCTGATGCCAGTGAAACATTCAAAGCTTTGATCTTCTTCACATACTGGAATGCACAAGTATCAACCTCAGACTCCTTCAGAGCTGCTTCCACGGATTCAACTTCTGACTGATTTATGGTTTCAGAAGATATAAGATAAATGATTGCAAATCTTAGCTTATCAATCTTCGTCCCTTTACCTTTAAGAACAGCCAAGAGTTCATTTCGATCAATTCCTCCTCTGACCATCATGTCATTCTCTTTCTTTGCATAGGAATCAAGAGACCTCTCCTTGATCTCACCTAACAACACAGTTGCAATGTTAGTGTGCTTGTCAATGACCTGCTTGCGCTCTGTCAACTCTGGCAGCGAGTTCACTGCATTCATCAAATGCTTTGTGTTCCCAATCAAGTCTGTCCCATCAAACTGAGCCCCATCAGTTCCTCCAGTCCTCCTATTCACCTCATCCACATCCTTCTTATACTTACTCAACTGGTTCTCAATTTCCACAGCAACTTCAGGAAACTCCAAAGACCCATTTGCAGCCCAGAAGGGATCAGAAGTATCCAATTCATAAGACCGAATTCCACCCTTTTCCCCTTGGACGCTTAACCTATTAAGCTTTAAGCCAAGCACATCATGAACGAGAGGATGATACCTAAAATCATGTTGTATACCAACAGCCAGTTCAAAATTGCGATCAAATAGACACAAAATTGGCCTCTGAAATGAGCTCACAAAGCTCCCACCTTCAGAAAACAAGTTGTTCTTGGACAGTAAATGATCCCTCAACCTCTGATCCAACGCCGATGCCACCATCTCTGCTGGTCCCCCGCGAGGGCACCTAATAACCGGCACTACTGCCAACGTCGCCAAAACACAGAACAATCCACTAACAATCCCTTCAATAATTTCTTCAATCTCTCTATCACCCGCGGATGGGTCATTCAACTGAACGTAAGTAGATTTCTGGGCCAGTGAAAACAAGTTATCTTCCAAAGTGACAAATTCCAAGTACTGATCATGCACCTTGGAGATCTTGCTTATGGAGTCAGAATTCAGGGTCCCAGAAGCAAGATCCTCGAGAAGTGGGCGCGGGATGGAGGATGAGAAGTTCAGATGAAAGCTATCGTAGAGAGAGCGAGAAGCATCAGCAATGATCCTCTGGATGTTGGATTGACTAGGTTGAACAAAATAGACAGCTGGAACATCATGAACAGGCTTTCGATCCTTATCAATCAAGAAATAAAGGGTGACCCCATGCTTGCGTAGATCCTTGACATGGATCAAAGGGGATAAGATATTTTGACAAAATCTGTCATAGATCAAGATCTTGTACACCTCTTCATTGGCAGTTCCAGAAGCATTAACTGGTTGATTCAGATTCAGCATCCGAATGATACATTCTGTGCCTCGCAATCATATATCAAACACAATAAGACACAAACTCCCAAGATTTAGCAGAAACAGAAAAGAAAGTTAAGAGACACCAAATCGCGCTTTCCCTTCATTAAGTAACAGTACAAGTTAAGCAGCGAGCAAGAGATCTAAAAGGAGGAATCTTTACCTGTTTGTTTCTGTCGGAGATTGAGAGCCATGAATGATATAATAGAGATTCGATCTTCCAAAAAAGAGGGTAATAAACGGACAAATTTCGGTTCTCCCTATCTGGGCAAGTCCTATTCTTTTCTTCTCCAATGGAAGTCCTCTCCTTTTGCCTCTTCCGGTACACTGGGCCGAGAAATGTACAGATCGTGTGCGGTGAGTTTTATAATGTCTTTAGGCGTTACCCTACGCTAGCCACTAGGACTCCTCCACGTCACTGTGTTCTCGTAAGCCCACTTTTATTGACGAACAAATGTATAAATAATTACGGGACACAAAGAAAGTCCCAAACTTTAGTAGGGAAGAAGGGAAGGAAGAAGAAACCCAAATGGAGAACAGAACGTCCTTGCTCAAGAACAGATATTGGGTACTTAGGCACGGGAAAAGCATCCCAAATGAGATTGGTCTTATCGTTTCCTCTATGGTTTGTTCACTTTTGTATAATTCTTTTTTTCTCTTTAATTTAGCGATTCATATGTAATTTTGATGATAAAGATTCTAACTTTTGTGTAAAATTGATTATTTTAATGTGAACTGTTCTCTGTTTGTTGGATCGTTGATGGATAATGCAAATATCTAGCAGTGATCATTTCACTGGATAAGTTTATTGAGTGTTACGGAGAATGGAACCGGAACTTGGCATTTAGTTAAACTCTTTTTCTGTTTTTCTTCAACTATTTCTTTTATAATTTTCGACTCTGTTTCAATTTTCATCCTATAAATTCAACTGAGAAGAACATGCAAAGAGGTGGAAAATACAGCGGCTTGGTTTCGATTTAAGTTCATGTGAAGTGCCTGAATTAGGTGCGCAGTTTCTTTTGTGTTGGGTAATAACAAATTGGTGGGATGCTGCTAACAGGAAAACGGGATCCGTTCAGAATATCAGTTAGCATCTGAAGGAATCGACCAGGCTCAGTTGGCTGGAGAATTATTCCTCAAGGTACTTGTTTCTCTGCCAAATTTGCATGTTTAATGGGAAAATATTTCTGCATACTCTTTGTTTACTCTTCGAGTTATGAATACCAGCAATTTTCTGGTAGTTCTTCGGTGTCTTGCTTCGTTTTCCGATTGTTCCTAGCTTAATTTCTGCCAATCAAGTTAAGCAGATTATGGATTTCATTTGGCTTGAAAGGAAATTAAAGAATCTGCTCTGTATAATTTTCTCTAGGAATTGAAGGCAAGTAACATTCAACTTGAAAATGTCCGCATCTGCTATTCTCCATTTGCAAGAACAAGTCACACAGCCAAAGTTGTTGCCTCAGTCCTAAATCTTCCATTTGAAGGCCCCCAGTGTAAAGTAAGTTGTTTTCAAGCGCTCAAATATTTGGTGCTAGTATGATCTGTACTTTCTGCTTAAAGGGAAAGGGCACCCTCCTCTCCGTCTGTCTCTTTAATATTTCATGCATTAATCACAAAGTAAATGCTACTTGATAGGTTATGGAAGATCTTCGGGAGCGTTACTTTGGTCCTTTATTTGAACTCAAGTCCCATGATAAGGTAAAGCCAGCAAAAATGTGAAAATTTCTTGCTCGTCTACGATAAGTTGATTGGTGACAAAACCATCTTTTTCTTTCTTCATTTCGTAACAGTATCCAGAGATATGGGCACTTGATGAGAAAGATACATTCATGGGACCAGAAGGAGGAGAAAGTGCTGAAGATATTGCTACTAGACTTGCAAGATTTTTGGCAACAACAGAGACGGAATTTAAAGGGTAACCATATTGGATTTTCCTTTGACAAATCAACAACTTGATGTACTATGGTTACTCAGATGTACAATGAAGTTAGAATTGATAATGTCTTGGCTTTAATTAATGCTGCTTTGTTCAATCTGTTGCTCGCTCTGCAGATGTGAAATCTTGGTGGTTAGTCACGGTGATCCCTTGCAAATCTTGCAAACAATTCTGAATGCAGTTCATCAACAATCAGGATCCATTTCTGATGATTTAGTATCAACAGTTCAATCAGTGAAGATCCATTCAATCTTGTCACAGCACCGAAAGTTTGCTCTGCTTACTGGAGAACTTAGACTTGTTACATAATCTAAAGCTCTCAATAAGCCAATGTGTATGCAAGTTCTGTACTCTTGTTACATAATCTAAAGCTCTCAATAAGCCAATGTGTATGCAAGTTCTGTACTTCTACATGCAATAAGTCTTCAAGAACTTCTACCATTGCTGATTTATTCTGCCTGTTTCAATTAAGGGCTACAAAAGAGAAGCTTCTCTACGACACTGTTCAAGTGTCCAGACAGTATTGACCTAGTATTCTATGTTCAACTATTCCAACTTCCTTGTAATTTCGAGTTTCAACACAAAAGTTGGCTAGATTCATACATTGTTATGGAGACATTTCAAGCTTGATGTTATCTTCTTAGAATCTCCCTCAGATGGTATAAGAAGGCAGTGCATCTGTAGCCAAGCAAGAATGGAAATAGAAGATAAAATTTTCCAACTTCCTAATCTTATCGAGTTTAAATATCGATTAACTTAGAATTCTGGTGGGAAGAATATGTAAATTTGAGAAATGGTGGGTTCATGTTACTCAGAAAAAAATGTTGTAATGTGTTATAGAACATCTTACATGTTCAGAACTAACATGCATTGGCACCTGCAACTATACCACATCAAAATCTATCAACCAAAGGGCAAAGCCTTGAACATGTTCACTGACCTTTCAATGTCCGAAAATTGATTCAGTAATTTCCCACAGGTAACATCATGACTCTGTAATACAGGTGTCACAATCCCTAATCAACATCCATAAACGAAACTGGTTGTTTGTCTCGACCACTTTGCAACCAATGTCTGATGTAAAATCTACGCAACACCTTGAAAGCCTCGTATGTGACAGATCAAGCATCCAGTGAAGATGACCTTAATAGCGCTTGCAGAAGATAGATTTGAATCAAAACTCATGTTCCCTGATGAATAAACTAGATCAGTGACCAGTCAATTACAGAATCACTGCAAATGGTGGCATGATTCGGGTGTCCACCTGCACTATTTGGCACTTGATCCTCTTCTCCTTTAAAACAAAGTGGTTTAATCTAATCCTTTGTTGTCCACCGGTAGCCCCTGATCTGGTAACCTCCAAAGTTTTGGTCACTGCCACTTTCACCACCACTTTCTCCACTAGTATATCCTGATTTTCGACGATTCTTCTTACCCCTTGCTACACCGCTGTCACTCATGCATCCATTTAAGAGAGGGTCATCTATACCTTTAATTATCCTCGACGTGGAGGAAGACGTGGATATGCAGCTGTCATCCTTTGTTTTTTTCTTGTCGTGTCTCTTTATGTTTTGTGATATCTTATGAAGTTTTTTAATCCCTTTTTCCATGGGTTCCACCGCTTGATTTACTGTGAATTTCAGATCATTAACAATCTGCAAGGGGGGCCAACAGTGGATTTAGCATCTGAGAAGTATGATTATAATTGATATCAAAGAATTTCAGTTTAAGTATAACAACGTAGCAGTCTTATAAGCTGAAGTAGTTGGATTTATTGATAACTGAAATTTGCAGGGAAGATCAAAATTAAGGAAATAGCGAGAAAAGAACTTACATATTCACCGGCACCGACCACAACATCACGGACACTTTCTTTGATAGTCATTCCACTCCTAACAGGATCGTCAGGCTGAGGGAGCCGTAACTTCGTGGGTCGCTCACTTTCTCGAATCTCATCAGGATCTACAGGGCAATCAACAGAGGCATAGTCCCCAAGTATTGAGACATTACCGGTAAAACGGTCTCCCATTAACTTGTAAGGCTCAGAAGGGAACACATACAGATGAACGATAGAAGCGACGCCCATCTGTTCTGGATGAAAATAGAGCTCTGTTAAACTTCAATATTTTGAATGATGAATATGCTAACATATATATTACAGAAATATAGATGATAGGCATCTTGGTGCATAAAATCTAGGAACTCCTAGCATTGGGAATGCGTATTGTGTATGGCCCAAGATACAAACTGGAAAGGTACACAAAACATTTTACTCATTGTAGATAAGTGAATCATTAGCAACTCCATGGAAGAAATAAATGGAGCATGAATGTAAGTTACGAACTGCACTTCACACACATCCATTCAGCAGCCTAAAAGATTAAAATAAGCATTTAATCACATAACTGAATATCAATACCCATAACACCATTAAATCAACTAGTTAATAAGAGGTAAGGAGATCAGTTATAAAAATCCAATATTAGTTGTATATAAAGCCAGTATGCTCTGGACAAAACCTTTTCTCCACCTATTGGCCCTTTGGTCCATAAGTAGCAGTAGTTTACTTTCAAGACCATATTCAGCCATTGAACAACAATTGTCAGCAATTACCAAACCAAAAAAAAAAGAGAAATTAAGATAAATGGAAATAGAAGTGTCAATGAACGGCTGTTACACTTCATGGAATCAAAATAATGAAGAATGTCTGATCTTTTGGGTAGAAAAGACTTCACTGAAAATGAAAGGCATCTACCTCGAAACAAATTATGAAATCCTGTACACTCGACTTAAATTGCAAGCCTTGAGCTATCGGACTCTTAAATAAACCAAGAGAGTAGAAAAGAGCAATTGCCACTCCTTGCCACCAAGTCAAAAAAACAATTGATTTGAATGTAAGGAACTTGTACAATGGCTTTATATGTGCCAGTTCATCCTTGGTGACATTATAAAACTGAACTAGACAGTACAAAGCCCAAGACTGACTGAAATTTAGAACCACCGCCATGTAAGGATACCTACAAAGTCACAAGATGTGAAGGGGAATTAGGATACATATAAGAAGTGCCTATGTGATTAAGATTTTCAAGATTTGTTTTATGGAATTTGATTCATTAATACATTTTATTAAGGAAACAAAAGAATTTAAGTGAAGATACCCGCATCCCAATTTGAAGTCTCCTTCACAATATACATCAAAGGCTTCCAGAATTACTGCTAAAACAGCCGTAAAAGCTTTGATTATCATCTGCCACAAGAAGGCGCAATTAAATTCTTCAAAACTAAGAAAGGAAGAATTGGAAAACCAAAAGCAGAAGCAGAAGAAAGCATATGTCAAATGTGAACATACATATTGAACAATCCCGAACTTCACAACTTGGTAAAACCATTGACCAAGCTTCCATGGTTTTAAGAGATAATTTATGGGGAAAGGGTGCTTGACAATCCCCTTTTCATGACCATGTTCTAAAAGAGGTGTTGCACGTCCTTGCCTTTCCATAAACTCAATGGTTCTTTCTTCCCCACCTTTCAGAAGAATGCAAAAGGGAAGCCAAGAATGACCACATCAGAACGAGAATTAAATTTGAAATACTTCTGCCAAGATTATGAACCTTAAAGCTCAAGAAGGCCACCTAAATGAATCAACAATAACTAAGAATCACAGGAAAATCAATAGGCCTTGCACGACCTTCAATTTATGCATCAAAGATGAACACTGCATTTTCAAGTGAACATGGTGAGATGGCATTGGTCTCAACATGTCCTTGAATAAGATTATCTCATTTAATACTTCCCAAAGAGTACTTTATACAAAGCAAGTAATCTACAAAATAACAAAACTAGCTTCCTCCTGCAAGTAGAAAAACTGAATATGAATAATATAATCATGTATTTAAACTGGTATATGGGGTTAAGATCAATTCAAATTCATTAACTATTTTACTTCCATAACACCCAAATTCTGATCCATGCAACAGATTGGGACCATGGAAGCCAATGTTTTGAGTGGAAAAATGTATGCGACTGTAACAGAAAACAACATCTACTGGTCTACACGTAAAAAGCCTCGATAATTATCGATGAATAGAGATTGTAAAGTACAAGAAAGCTGGAAACACCAAGTTGAGCAAATCACACATGACAAATCTTTAGCAAGAGTAAACGGCACAAGGCTGCCACCATATTGGACATTTAATATTGCATTAATTGCATAAAATTTGAGATAAAGGCCTCGTCAAAGGTAAAACCTACCACAGATTACATACCTAAGCAGGCAACCAAATATCTTCCAAAGCAATACATGGCAAATGATTCATAGCAATCCCGCAGTATTTCAATATCAACACTGATTGACGGATGCACCAACGATATAAACTGCTCAAAAGCACATGGCAAATATTAGGTAGAAATATAAGCTCGAAAATTTATTTAGAAACAACCAGCCCGGCATCGACTACTCATTATTGTCCTTGAAATGCAAAGAATCTTAACTTTACTTTCTCATCAGGACAAGGAGATTAGCTAAGTAACAGTTCTCATTCCCCTCACATCATCCCTCCCCTTTTATTTGCCAATTTAGCTGAAGACAGATTGCTTTCACATATATTGAACAAGTTTACAACTTTGCCATAGGAAGTTTGTTCATATCACTTACTGACTCTATGGCATAACATGGAACCATTAGGATAACTCCAATCAGGAACTTTTGCTCCTCAGGGTTCTTATACGCAGAAAGGTGCTCGAACAAGAGGTAGAACGACAAACACAGCGTTATAACCACAAAGGCACCAGCCAACAAAGTTGCCCATATAGGAGGGGAATAACTCGATAGAGATGCAATGATATCCTGATAATTCATCGGCTACGATCACTTGTAGACTGGCCTAGAGCTAGCCAGCATAATTGGGATTACCCAACTTCCCGCTCAATAACACACTCGCTAACCAACCACAAGCTCTACGAAGAAAGAAGCCGTTGAAGCCATTGAAACCATTAGATTCAAGAAAGAAGAAGAAAAACCCACAAGGGGTAATCGATTACGAAACAGAAAAGCAATAGAAACCAGAAAGACATTTGCAGGATGACAAATCAAGCCCAATAGTATAATTGAACAAAGTAACAGCTTTGGGGGATCAATTCGTGATACCTGAGCCGTCACTGACCAGAAATAAGTCAAACAAAATGCAATCTTTAGAGAGCTACAGTGGTTGGGTCTGCTAAAAAATTCTAAAAGATCGCTACTTTTCTGTGGAACCAAACAGAAAGAATTGAATTTCAGCAGATTATGATCCAGTAAAGGGAAAATATTTGAGAAATCAAAGAAAATGAGAATAAATTAACTGATTGAGAGCTCTCTCATTTAGGGGTGAGCATTATTCGGGCAGATAAGTTTAACTTTAATCTTATTGGTTTGGTTGTCTATAAAGCCAACGAAAGCATCAAAGTTGGAAACTTTGATGATGAGCAGAAATGAACAGCTCTATATTATTATTACTCAGACACTCCTTCAAAAAGATAATCATCATCAATTTTTTTAAGCAACACTTTTGTAATTTTAAGCACTGATTTCTTCCTTTTAATTACCATAAATTAATATTTTTATTTATACTTAAATTAGCAAATTAAATTAGAATTTTAATTATTTATTATTTTTTAACAGTAATATATAGTCTTGCTCACTTGTGTCTCATGATCCTTCCATCATGTTCTTGTTATTAGGGTTTGTTTAAACTCATCTTACCACCAAAAAATAATAACATATCCATCAAAAATAATATAATCACATCTTAGATTAATAATATTACCCTAACAAAAAGATTATTTCAAGTGGGATTGACCAATAGAACTCTATATAATTCAAAATTAATAAATTATGATGGAATTAATTAAAGTTTAAATCAAAAATTAAATTTAACTTTAACTTTATTGAAGTTTAGATTACTCGAGACTGATTAGGTCAAATCCGAACTGGACGAGAAACAGATAAGTCCAAACTCAGCCTAGACACAATACCAAGTACCATCCCTAATATTAGGAGTGGAAAAAAAAAAAAAAGATCAGAATTGAGTAAGAACAAAAAAGAAATAGGCTTCAACTGTACGGATAACCACAAACTAGACCCACAACTGAAAAAAACTTCCCAATTCAAAGACACACTCTCATTGTCTCCCACAACACACATAACCGCTCAAACTGCCACTCCAACATAAGGAACCTCTCCTCCAGTGTCACACTTTTTTTCCTCTCTCAAAGATTCAATCTTTGCAGCTCTAGCTCTCACAGTCATGACCAATATCAACACAAACTCCGATCCTGGTTTCTGCTTCCCACAATCTTCCTCATTATCTACACCATATTACCATCAGAATCCTCGGAAAAAGCGAACAAAACTGATCAAGATTGAACATCATTCGGTTCCCTCTAACAGCATTGCTGCTCCTACCACAACTGCCAAAAAGAGAGCAAAGTACTCTGGAAAGAAACCTGACCCTTCTGCTCCCAAGACCACAAGGCCTTGCACCGAGTGTGGGAAGAAGTTTTGGTCATGGAAGGCCCTGTTTGGTCACATGCGTTGCCACCCTGAACGGGCATGGCGTGGCATAAATCCGCCACCAAACTACCGTCGACCTGTTTCGCCAACTCAAGACTTGAGTAAAAGCACTGAAATAGCATTGAGTGCTGATGATCATGAAGTAGCAACCTATTTATTATTGTTGGCTGATGGAAGGGCAATTGGGGATGATCAAGAAGTGGTTCAAGAAGAAGGAAACAGTCATTTCGAGTGCTCAAGTTGCAAGAAGGTGTTTGGGTCACATCAGGCATTAGGGGGCCACAGGGCAAGCCACAAGAATGTGAAAGGCTGTTTTGCAATAACAAGGAGTAATGGTGGTAGCTGTGAGGATCTTGTTATGGAAGATGAAAGTAGAAATAACAAGATGGTGATGGTATTGTCAGGAGGACAAGGGCATCACCAGTGTAGCATATGCCTGAAGGTGTTTTCGAGCGGACAAGCACTTGGAGGGCATAAGAGGTCTCACTGGGAAAAAGGAGAAGAGGCCTCATCGTCATCCATGCTTCAAGGGCTTAATGAAGGAATCAGTTGTGGAGGGTTGGACCTCAATTTGCCTGCACCGGTTGCAGATGACTCGTCCTCTTCTTGTCTGACTCTGGACTTGAGATTGGCCCTTTGAAGATGGCTCCATCCATTTTCTACATCTTTGCTCTTAGTTGGTGACTGCTGTTCATTTGTGACCTGTAAAACAGTTGGACATCGATTAGCTAATAATTAAATCAGATACAATAGATTTTAGTTTTCCACTTATTCTTTGTGTAATGGTTGATGCTAATCATCTAATTTCTTCCATCAAAGTTGTTTTCAAGTTATTAGCCTGTAACATGCAATGTAACATGGATCTGGATTCTCTTCATACTGATTGATCCTCATATTAAAGAGAAATATTAAGTAGAGTAAATGTGATCAAAACAAGCGTACCCCCAAGCATGTCCCTTTCCATCCAACGGCCTCAATACTAGCCCTTAATTATCCAAACAGAATATCCAGATCTTCAGTTTGGCTTCACAGGTAATCAGCTCCAATATAAATGTAACAACCAATTGATCATCACCTTCTCAACAGACAGGGAAATCAGTTTTGTGGGCCTGTAAACTTGATATAGTTCCTTGGCCCCAACCTTTCTGTACTCCTTTGAGGGCTTTTAATGCAATCCCACTGCCATCATCTCTGACACAGAGAGACAAAATATGCAAAATCAAGAATTGAGAAGCAACATCCTCAATAATCATATAGATACACACAAGTTAGAAAAGCCAATAGGTTAAGTAGTTTGCAAACATCTAGGGATGATAAATAATCACAGCCCTAGTGCAAAGGATTTGCATGAATCATTGGCATGGTTGAATAATAACTATGAGCCAATGAGCACTGGCTCAAGTGGTGTGTATCCCCTAACCCTGGTGTCTGAAGTTCAATTCGTCTCCTTATCATCAAAACAGTAACAATAATGATAATTAAGGATAAACTCAGACTTCATAACTTAATGAAAAATGCCACCAAATGCGTTAATAAACATTTAAGAAGTACCTGTGCAGTATGGTTTGCCAGTCACTTTCGCCATCCTTCTTTTCTTTCCCATGAATATAACCTCTTGCATTATGAGACACCTTGTCCTCCACATTACCTTTTGAAGCTATTTCCATCATCCTTTCCGCAAGCTCATCAGCCTCATATTTGTTTCCTCTTTGATTAAAGCCATCAATAACAGGCATAAATGATGCAGGATCAAACCTATATCGTTTATCAATTAGCTTATGTAGGACATTACTAGCATCCTCCAATCTTTTATCTTTGCAAAGTCTGTTAATGAGATCTTTATATGGGAACTTCCTCACATCAAAAAATCTATCTAACGCACTTTCAAACAGTTTTTTTGCTTCAATGACCTCCCCTCCAACCAGTAACTCATCTAACATCAGCCTATAAAGAGCTTCCTTCTGGCCACACATACTTAGAGCAATCTCAAATACCTCATGTGCTGTTTTAAAATCACAGGCTTGACAGAATGCTCTGATTAAGATTCTGAAGGAAGATATCTTGGGGGAAATCCCCACCTGCAGCATCTCATCCAAAACAGAAGGTGCATCTTTAATTCTTCCTCCTTCGCATATGGATTTAAGCACACTATTATATGTGGAGAAATTAGGAGAAACCCCTCTTTCTCTCATCTCATCCATAAGTCCATAAATTTCAAAAATTTGGCTTTTCTTCCCTAAACCTAGTATTAAAGAATTATAAGTTTGTAGGGTTTTGTTGCAACCTTTCTTCTCCATGTCCTTAAGCACCCGAAATGCTGATGTTATCTTTCCTTCTTTGCAAAAACTATGAATAAAAGAATTATAAACGGCGGAATCAGGCTGTAAGTTCTTCCCCATCATCTCAATGAACTTCTTTTTGGCTTCATCCAGCCTCCCAGCCTTGCATAAAGCGCTAACAATAGTTGAATATGTAATCAAATCAGGCAAGCATTTTTTTCTACTATAATTACCATCCACCAAACCAATAAATGAATTCCCCAAATTACCAAGTGCAGCATTTCCATGCATCCACATTCCACTTACGATTTCTATTGCTTTGTCTATCTGTCCACTATTACACAGACCATTAATCACAATATTGCAGGTCACAATATCCATACCATAACCTCTCTCATTCATCTTTTGCAGCAATTCCTCTGCTTCGGATGCCTTTCCCTCCTTCCACAGACTATGTAACAAAATGTTGCAAATGTAGGTGTTAGGGGAACAACCATTTCTCATCATCTCCTCGAGAACTTTGTTAGCTTCATCTACCTTTCCCTTACTGCAATATCCATGCAGCAAAGTGCCATAAGTTACTGCATCTGGTGAAATACCAGTGGATATCATGGCCTCCTTCAGCGTTCTTGCTTCAACGAACATTTCATTCTTGCATAATCCATCCATAACAATGTTATACAAGTATATACTAGGCTCAATGCCTGAATCCACCATCTCTTTAAGAACCATTTGAGCCTCAAAAAGCTTCCCATTCCTGACAAGACCCAAGAGCCATACATTATAACTTTGCAAAGTCATTAAATTGCCACTTTTTTTCAGGGACTCGACCAATGTCTTAGCTTCATCTAGCATTCCTTCCTTACAGAACCCCTCAAGCATTAAATTGTACGTTATGGTATTAGGGCAAGGCAACCCCAACTCTTGATCAAGTTGCATATCTCTAAAAATTCTGGAAGCTTCCAAAACATTCCCTTCGCTACAAAGAGCAGATATCCTAGCGTTGAAGGTCACCACATCCGGGACCAAACCATCCCCCCTCATTTGCTCCAACAGTTTTTCAGCATCATCAGTCTTACCTAACTTGCAGAAGCTGGAAATCAGAGTATCATACACTATCCTATTTGGAGAAAAGCCTGAGCTTTTCATTTCAGACAAAAGCTCCAAACCTTTGTCAGTAAGTCCAGCTCTACAATACCCACGAACCAAAATGCCAAAACTGAACTCATTCGGTTTACACCCTTTCTCCGGCATTTTGTCAAACAAATCACGGGCGTCCTCCAAACGCCACATATCACACAACAAACCAATCAACAGATTAAAAGTATAAGTCTGGGGAGTTACTCCAGCGACCGCAATATCTTCATATAGCCAAGATACATGATCCAGGCGACCTTCTTTGGCACAAGACTTGACAAGGACATTGTACAAATAAATAGAAGGCGAAGATTCTGGGAAACGAGAGCGCAAGGATTTAAAGCAAGAGAAGGCCTTATCGAAGAGACCCGATTGAGCCAAGACACGTACGAGGGAGGAAAGATTGGATTGAGGGGAGTGTGAAGAGAGGAGGAGTTGGTGGAGGAGGTCGAGTTCGTTGAACATTTTGGCGCGAATGAGGATGCGAGTAATGATGGGAACAGAGTGGGAAGAATTGGTGTTGTAGGAGGCAGGTAAGGAGAGGATGCGCTTGAAAAGGTTCCATGCTAGTTTAGGGTCGTGGACGTTCTTGAGGAGAGTTCTGGTGAGCTTTGTTGTTGGGTCCATCGAATTTTCGCCAGTCCTAGTCGGAGGTTTTGGTTCTTGTGTTGTCGGTCTGTCTGTCTGTCTTGGTGAGTCCAAAACCTTCTAAATGCACCGGTGGCCACTGATCAGAAGAATTCCAGGAAACAAACAGAATCCATCTTCCTTCCTCTTCCTCGTGCAATCGTTCATTTCAGGTCCTTGGATTTACACTCCATTCCTCCATGATTAACGCTCAAAATTCGTTAATGTTTTATATGGGCATTGAGATAACTTCGAGCCGATCAATAACGATCCGTGAACGAATGATTCAGAATTTCGATCCCAATTTCCAGTTCAGCCCAGCCCAATTCAAATCAATGAATAATTGTTCAAATTATCAAATTATAGGTTAAACTCGAAATTTAAAAAGTTACTTTGCTTCAAAATTGCTTAATCAAACCTTATTTATATCCGCTCGAATCGCCTAATCCGAACATAATGAAACCTTAAGTTAGGATTAAATTCGGAAAAAGAAACGATTCAATTAACAAATTTGATCCAATTAATACTTTATAAATCCTATCAACACATGTTTCTCTCATGAATTTCAACTATCTTAATTGAAAAAATCACAAAGAAGCAAACTTCACCATTTTTCAACTTTTTCAATTGAAATTTTCATAAAGAAGCTAACTTCACCATTTAGACCCTTTTGGGATTGAATTTCTTTCTAATCCTTGCTCGATCAAGCAAACACATGGAAGGAAGCTAAAACCAAAAAGGAATGTCATTTGTTCCAGCACCTCCATTTTTCACCTCGTTTGTAGCAGGATGTTACTTCCTGCCATTTTCCTCATCAAACAAGATAAAGAAGTGAAGAAACATCCTTTAACTCTGACTCCACCACTCTAGTTGTTGCTTTTCTTTCTGTTATTTTAAAAATAGGTGTTTCATCTTCTGTCACTTGATTTCTCAACATTCTATTTTATTTCTCTTTAAATGAATGACGTATTCTTCTGGAAACCCTAACTAGGCGTTAAACCGAATTATCAAGAGACCCCCACTAAAGAAACTACTAAGATATGATTTCATTCCATGGGTGGAGGAGGAAAAAGACTGTAAAAGTTGATCATCTTTTGTTGCAGTAGGAATTGTATCAATGGAGCTACATTTAGTTGGGTACTTTTTATTAGTAGTTACACAATAATGGAACAAGATAAACTCCTATACTTGTTAGATTGTTAAGACAACTTTTAACTTTCTATTCTACAATGCACTTTCTAATTTGATCTTCCCATGAAAAAATTGCTATGCGAGGAGAGAGAGATTGTGTGTGCAACAAAACTATTCAACAATATCGCATCTTTGCAGATAAGGGTTATCATACCGGACGTATCTAGACCAGTAAGATTTGTACTTGGAAACAGCCAAATCCAACCATGGCTTGTAATTTCCGTTGTAATGAACCACAGCTGCATTCTTTATCTCCGTTTTGTTGAGGGCTGGGTCATAACCAAGTCCCAGGACATGCCAGGTACGATCCAATGGAAAGGTCAGGTTATAGAAAGTGATCAATCCAGGTGGCAATGTGCCCAATTTCCAGAGAGTTCGGTCTTCATTCTGCAAAGCAGTTCATCTCAATTAGCTGAAATCAAGGATTTTGACTCGGTGAAGGCTAGTTTATAATGGAAAGAAATTGGTATTAGAGCAAGTGAAATCTACAGCTAACTCAACCATCATGAAAATATTATAAAAGTAATCGCAGTTAAAGTTTTAAGATCTTGTTGCAAGCATCAACATCAATATTTAGATTTGCAATTATTCTGCATGAAACTAAAAAATAGAGCTGTAGTTTTGCAGATATGCATCCCATCCAATTCATCCGCAAACATGACAAAAGTTAGTAAATCTAGCCACATAAGTATCATCTGCTGCCCTCTAAGAGCATCCTTAAGCTTCTGTTAATCGCTACCAGAAAGCTGGTTTATCTTTAAAGAAAATGGGAAGTAGCTAATATTATGCTTTTAATCCAAATGCAGGAGATGACAAACGTCATGATAAAGATTTCTATATGCCTACTAAATGAAACTTGTAAGAAAGCGGAAATTAGTGCTTACCAAATCTTGCCATCGATGATATATTCCAGTGATATTTCGCTTTCTCCACTCCTTCAAGTCAAACATGTTCATTCCAAATGCCCAACCACAAGCATTCGGATTGAAATTCTCATAGATATTTGGATTAGAGAAGTTAAGGTACTTGTCGAACCTATGGAAGCTCTCTTTGCAAGTCTCCACTGCACCATTAACCATCCCTTTCAGGTCAATCGACCAGAGTGGTGTCAAATCCTTCTGAACTACAATATCATCATCTAAAAAAAGGATCTTTTCTAGCTTTGGATAAACTTCTGGAAGATAGAATCTAAGATGGTTCAGCATAGACAGATATTTGGGATTCCTGTATTTAAGATTGTCTGACCCAGCAGATAGGGACGAAGGATGATTTGCCTTGAAATAGTATTCTTTTATCCTGGCAGATTCAAGTTGACGCAAAACTGAACAGTAAGAGGCATTCAACCACTTAAAATCATCAATGTTCTGAACTTCAACGGTACCATTTTGTGGAGGGTTAAGAATAAACCACATTTTCATAGCAGCAAAGTTCAATTTATCAGTGACTATATGGAAAACGTGTCTCTCAGGATGTTTTGCATTGAGTGCAGTAGAGTTGACAACCACAGATGTTGCCAGAACATTGTCAGAGAAGATGGCATAGTGATAAAGTGAAGGATCCTCAACCTTCGCTCTGTTAAAATATGCCTTACTTTGATAACGCTGTGCGAAATAGTCAGATGCAAGTTGAAGAGGAAGGCAATGCAATGATCTTGGGACTGTTTTTGCAGCCAACTGAATCAAGAATGCACTTTTTTTCTTCAGAGAATTTACATTATCTTCAGTTAATTGAATCATTGCCCGTAACTTCCTTGACATTGTAGGGCATTCGTATAATCGATCCTTTGCCAATGAAAGAATGTGCCCAATTGCTTTTGCTCGAACTAATGCACTGGAGAGAAGGAAAAAATGTCTCTTCATGAAAATTGTGACTTGAAATGCATGCCCAGGAAAGGAAGAGGAAAATAGTAGATGTCATACCTAGGTGAAAGCTCAGTGTCGGAATTTGCTTCTCCAATAGCATGTTGACTTTCTCTAAAGCATTTCACAAGTGAGTTGTAAAGATCAGTTTCGTTATTTGATTTGGCAATATTTGCATATGCCTTGGCCATAATGACCTGGTCACGCATCAGTTTCAACATAGAATCAGAATGTGGACTCTCGTAGTCTCTCCGCCAAATACTGTATTTTCCCTTGACTGTGGTGTCCAAGGTTTTAGACCGGTTAACTGCAGCAGCTTGCATCTGGTAATCTGCTTCTTTATCCAGTGCAATCAGCTCTGCAGTTCGTGACTCCTTCCTTTTCTTTCGAATCATCTGAAGAACGATGTAATAATAATAAGTTGTTGAAGTAAAAGCAAAAACCTTCAGTGAACCAAAACAAAAGCTACTGCTACTGACAGTTAACCTGGCGCTTGAGCTTCACTGGGTTCATCTGTGATTTCAAAGGATTCAAGATTCCACCTTCTCCAGCTTGGTGATCACCTGCGGAATGTTCAGCATTATCTTGAAGCTCAGTTTCATCAACAAATGAGTTTTCCAGTCCCTGAAAGCAAGAAAGTAGTCAAGGACATGCCCTTTCTAGTCTGAGAAAAGAAAAAAGAGGAAAATTTAGATCAAACAATTCCTCATCTAGCCATAAGAAGAAAGAAATCATTTTGGAAGAAACTAAAAAACTCAACAGCAAACTTGACAAGAGGGGGTTACTTGGGAAGCCTTTGGCTGATCATGGAGTTTATGTGAAGGAGGGATGTCCAACACCCAGGAAGCAGAGAGGTCCTTCATTTTCACCCTACTGACTCGAACAGCACCAGAAGTGTCGGTGTATGTTCCAATTATGTCAATATCCTATGCAACCGGAAAAGCATCAAGGTCACCCAACCACATGCCTATTCA
Source organism: Erythroxylum orinocense (assembly GCA_025531955.1). Taxonomy (NCBI): domain Eukaryota; kingdom Viridiplantae; phylum Streptophyta; class Magnoliopsida; order Malpighiales; family Erythroxylaceae; genus Erythroxylum; species Erythroxylum orinocense. The sequence continues at coordinate 38,462,557 of JANZLX010000212.1, forward strand.
CTACCTTCAATTCACAGATCCTCATCCAACTGATTTCATGCATTCAACCAGAAATATAGAAATATTCCTTAATTTTTCTTGATTTTTGGTAGCAAAACAGAAGAATAGTAAGACGTTCATTGGATCTCCATATTCAACGAAATTTTCGAAGCAAAAAATGGGAAATGGGAAAAGGAAGGAGGAAGCACCTTGATACTATTGCATCCATGGCAGTTAGAATTGAGGTCTCTAGCTCTACAAGAATCAACAAACAGATAACACATACGCAGTGAGGTACACATAAATTGATCGAAAGAGAATGAGCAAAAGATCGAAAATTTACATTACAAAATCACCAGACAGCATAGGAAGATTGAAGGTAAGCTGCGAAAACATAAAAAAGAAGAGAAATGAAATGATGATCGAGTAATAGGAGAAGAAAACAAGTGATTGGAGAGGCGAGTACGATTGAGATGCAGAGGAGTAGGAGAGAATGGAAGAAACTCGTGAACTCTGAATTTCCAGTTTCCATTGTGAATCACAACCAACTGGCTCCACCTCCACTGGACGGATCAACATCTAGTTCTTCCGTTTCATATCCCTTTTTTCCTTTGCTTCAAAATCCACATTTTCTCTTCTATTCTAAAGATCAAATTGGATCCAGACTAGCATAGAAGAAAGGCTTTTATAGCCCAAAAGGCCTTTGACAATAATCTAAACCTAGTGGTCCAACTCATGAAATCAGTCCTCTAAATCTGCCAACTAGAAATGATAATAGTCCGAACTTGACCCGGCTCGATATTCATTATCCACAGACTGAACCTAATTATCTAAAACGACGTTGTTTTACGCGATTATATTAAAATGATGTCATTTTAATGAAAAAATTTAAAATGTTTAAACCAGGTCAAATTGAGCTCAAGTTATAAATCAAACATCATTTTTTAATTTTTCATACCCATTCTCATTCTCTTTTACTATTATACCCATATCTATACTTAATCTCGTGTTCAAACCAAACGCTTCCTTAATCAACTCATTCTCAATCTATTGTGTCAACTCTACTCCCGACTCAAAAGATTATAGAACAGAGTAAGTGACTCACGATAGAGAATAGTTGGAGTATGAAAACTCCATTTAAATCGATTTCGTTAGTTGATTACAAATCGTTAACTAATTAAGTTACTTAATTTAAGATACCTAATTTACGAACTATTGCATGGTCCCCAGACAATTGATAGAAAGAGTTGCAACTTGGATAGCTGATTAAAAGTAGAAGCATGCTGTAAGACCAAGAAGTGCTAATTTGAATCAAAACCTCAATCTTGAGCTATTGACTCATTGATTGAGTGAAAGTGAACATACCCTTGAATCCTGCCGCTTAAATCGAGTTTGTCAATTAACTATGAACCATTAGCTTATCAAATAACGAGTCCCACCATTATCAAAAAAGAAAAATCTAAACTTGCTTTTGCTTTTGCTTTTGAATTCTTTCATATAAATTATAATTAGTTCTTTTAGATTTGTACAGAAATTCCATTACTGTAAAATTCCCAATCACTTCCATTGATGTTTCCATACATTCATCATCCAAAGGACAAGTAAAAGATGGGGTCTTTATCTCCAACTCCGCAAAGACTTTGGAGCACATAATGGGAAGGTTTCCAGATTCAATAACAAATGAATTCACTTTTTATAACAATACCAAGCAGCGTCCTCTTACCTACTACACCTAATTACAGTTCCTGAGCAAGCAAAATGCAAAGCCCTTTCTATCCTCAGTTCATGGATTCATGAGGGAAGGGGGCAGGGCTGATCACTGCTTTCTCCTTTTAGGTTTATTTTACCCGTGGAGGATGTTGATGGACTCGACTCCCATCCTGCCTTGGATGAAGTGGGGAACGAGATTGCAAAGGTTGTTGTTGGCCTTGCCCGTGTCGCGGCTGAGTTGCAGTCCGGTTTTTTGCATGAGCTCTAAGCTCCGGTTGCCTCTCATTGCTCGATGCTATCCGCTCCAATGTTTCGACAACATCTTTCATCGGTGGCCGGTGCTTTGGCTCCGATTCAAGGCAGGTTGAAGCAAGCTGTGCTATTCGAAATGCTGCCTTTGAAGGATATCTTCCCTCCAATCTGGAGTCCATTATACTCTTCAACTTTCTCTTGTCATGTAAGAATGGCTTGATCCAGTCTACTAGATTCTGTCTTGCACTCGGACGGCTTGTATCAAGCGCCCGCAAACCAGTCAAAATCTCAACCAAGACAACCCCAAAACCATAGACATCGCTTTTTACATACAAGTGCCCTGGTTTTATCATCAAAATGTTAGATCTCATACCAAAGATTTTAAACAGCCTCCGTTATATCTGATCTATTGGACCAAATTGTTTACCTGTTGCAACATACTCAGGCGCTGCATAACCATAGGTACCTATTATCCTTGTTGTTACGTGTGACCGGCTAGCCGAGGGGCCCAATTTCGCCAAACCAAAATCTGATATTTTGGCTGTATAAGACTACATAACAAAAGCAAACCATAAGTAGTATGAACAAACCACAACATGTCATGAAGCTCGTCATCCAAAACAGAAGCACCGTACAAATACCAATCCTCACAGCATCTATGGAAGCATGAGTTATAATACTCGAAAGATGAAAGAAGAGAAAAACGAAAGCATATCTGAATGAAAAGCTGTACATGAAAGTAATCCTGATGCAGAGATCTTGGCAGGTCATTGACAAAAAACTTACCCCATCAAGCAGAATATTCGATGCTTTGAAATCGCGGTAGATGACTTGTTTGTCAGACGTATGCAAGAATTCCAGTCCTTTTGCCGCCCCTATAACGATCTTAAGGCGTATGTCCCATGAAAGCGGTTGAACAGCTGAGCCTCCTGAACCCATTACAAAAAATCACAAGTTAAAACACCTACATGTATATACTTGTGCATGTAATCATGTAGACATCACAAACAAAAGTGTGTGGGCGTGTTATCAGACACACATAAGCACATAAGAAGCTGGAAACGACAAAACAGAAGCAACATTTAATGAAATTATTCATTCCACAAATAAAGGCAGAGCCAAAAACAAAAGAACGAAAGTAACATTTTATCAAAATATCATAGCCCTTACTTCCAAATAGATGGTTCTCCAAACTTCCTTTTTGCATAAATTCATAGACAAGGAGAAGCTCCCTCTCCTCCCAACAATACCCTAGTAGCCTGACGAGGTTAGGATGATAAAGTCTTCCCAAGAAATTAACCTCCGACTGCAGCAGCAAACCAAAAAATTAGAACTGAAGTTGCTATAAATGGAAGTATATGAATAGTTGACAACTAGCTATAGAAAAATTTTCAATATCACTACGTGTGTACATGCAAAGATGCATGTATCACCTCTGCAGTGCATCAAAATAACAAGCAGAACAACCTTGAGACTATGGACATGAACGATAATGCAGGAAATTGTTTAAGATAAGAATGTTCACACATTACAGACACCCTTGTCCAAGAACTTCCTTGCCTAACCTGTGTTTCAAGGATAGAAAACTCCAGTTTCATTCAATTGTAGTTGAGATTCCACCGTCTCCAGTGTTTTAGTGCTGCTTAATATCTCAAAATCTTTTAAATTCTTACCACATTCATTCATCTACCAGTAGGTAAATTACCTGCCACTCCTCAAAACCTTGCAGGCTCTCACTGTTCAATTTCTTGACAGCAATTACAGTACCACTTCCACTCTTCCCAGGGCCCTTCTCATCAAGCCAACCTTTGAAAACTTTTCCGAATCCTCCTTCACCAAGAACTGTATCAGGTCTGAAATTCTTGGTAGCAGACTTGAGTTCCGCAAACGAGAATACTCTCAAGTTGGGTGCGGGCAAGATTTGCCCATTCGGATAGGCCTCAACACTGTTTCCGCCTGAAAATTGACTGTTGACAGAAATGCTGGAAGATGTCGTGTTGGCAGTCCCAGAAGAAATTGTATTGCTGGTCGTCTGAGACATTCCTGCTGCGATAATAGAACTGAAGTTGGCTATATCCATAATCGAGATCATAACGTCAACCCAAGTCAACAAAAGCAAAGATTTTCTCATATGGATGAGCAGTACATATAAATTTGGGGTTAAATTCAAATGAATCTCGTTGAAAATTAACAAATAGAAAACCCAGATGAAATCCACCGTCGTGGAAGATAAAATTATTGAGAGAAAAAGGCTTCATAGTTTCTTGGCTACCAGCTTCTCAAAAGTCAAAACTTTCAGACAAACAGTCTTCGATCATCAAAGAAAAACAAAACCCAGATCACAAAAACTGAATAAATAACAGGAGCACGCTTGAGCTTGTTCGAAAACCAAGTTCCGTGGGTAGTGAGTGAAGTATACCTGAAGAGAGATGGTAGTTAGAGGATGCTGTAGAAGTAGGAGGATGAGCAGAAGAACCCCAACAGTTCCCCATCTCAAGGAGCTTATGCAGACAGCTTAATAGTGATTCCGTAATCCAAATTTTCAATGATTCAAAGAGGGCGATGATGAGAAATCAACTGAAATCAGAATCATCAACTGGCTGCTATTTATTTCCTTCAATTTCCTTTATGGTCAACCGCCAACCCAGAAAGTGAATAATCAGAAAGTGATAGTAAAGCGTTAAAAAAAAAAAAGTTTATGAAATGGGCTTCGAGCAAGCTCGGTTAGGGTGACTCTCTGCATCGAGATGTTAATGAATTGAGCGAAAAGACTGGGTCTTTGATAGAAAAGGAGGACAGGAATGATACTTTTGGCGGGTACTGGTGTTGTTAAGTCAACTGACGTGTTAAGGAAAAATGTATTTGTTTCTGTCAGTCAATTACGAAGAAGAATTCAAAGAAATACACTGCCCCAAATGTCTTGACTTCTTCCCTTTATTAAAATAATCTATTTAAAATTGAATAAAAATTATTTTGAGCTAATGGGTTAAAATAATAACCTACTAAATATATAAGATAATAGTTTTAAAAAAATTTCTCGAGCTTACTGAAAGTATAAAATAATAATTCATTAAATAAGTATGAAAATTACATATACAATTCATAAAATAAAGTATTTCCTAAATAATTTTTATTTCAAAT
>JANZLX010000212.1:38475032-38507370 GCA_025531955.1 Erythroxylum orinocense
TTAATAATAATAATAACAACAACAACATTATTGGTATTAATACAGAAACCCAAGTTACAAACCAAACATCATTTTTTATACCCATTCCTATTCTCATTCCCATTCCCATTCTCTTCTATTATTATACCCATACTCATTCCCAAAGTTCAAACCAAACGCCCCCTAAATTTCATCAAACTCATACACCTTTTTTTTTTTGACCTGAGATGTACCTAACCCACGGCTCGACTTGGGCTGGAACTACTAACCCCGTGCCACCTTGACTCGCAATCTTGTGATATGTTCTGTATATTCCAAATAGCACATCAATAAAGACTGGGCCTTTGATGTCATTTGGGCCCACTCTCTTTCGTAGAGCCGTAGGGAAGAGTATACGATGATGCGCCATCACAGGTCAAGGAACTTGCTTTTAAATAACTTCAAAAGCAATTGGATGATAATGCTAACAACAATAAGTTGACTGAAACCTTCTCTTCTCGAGAAGAGAAGATCATGTGCATTGGAGTGTTTCTATGGCAAGCTCACCCTCTTTACTCTTTCCTCTTATTCCTCAACAGGGACGAATTCCATAGCCGGTACCATCTGTTTGTTCATTAAATAGCATGTCATCTACTAGTAGTTGTAGTAGTAGCAGTAAGTTCTATAATAGCGATTGATTGATTGGTTCTTCATGTCTGGGTAATTCTTTGAAGGCCAACAAAGCCTCTCGCTTGGTGGGGAGAAGATGGGCAGATTCTGGGTGGGAAAGATGAGGATGCAGGCGGCACTTGGTTGGCTTGTGACAGAAGCGGTAAGATTGCTTTCATCACCAATTTCCGAGAAGTCAACAAGATCCTTCTTGCTAAGACCAGAGGAGACCTTCCTGTTCGATTCTTGCAGGTAATGACCGATCTCAGTTCCTATCATCATAATTCTTGAGGAAGAACCTGTTAGACCAAATTAACAAACCCACCAATCGATCAAGATGTTGTAAAAAGCGTAAAATGAGCTAGCTAATTCCAGAAAGGCGATGCAGAACTTGGGATGACTTTTTAACGATTCTAGACGTGCCTTTAGATAGCCGTATACCAGTTGAACATGCTGCTTTTTTGACTTGTCAGTACAGGAAGAAGTGTCATTGATCTTAAACTTGTGAATGTATCCCAAGATTTCTGGTATGTTTGCTGTAAACATAGTAGATAAACAATAACGATACAGAACTTCCCCGTGCTCTCTTCTGATCGGGATATCCTCTATTTCGCCCAAATCTTCTTTCAGAAAAGTCCTTTTTAGTTTGGAACACTTTGACATAATGTAAGCATATATGCTTGCAGAGCAACAAGAGTCCTAAGGAATTCGCAGAAGATCTTGTGAAAGACGTGAATCAATACAACGGATTTAACCTCGTGTTGGTTGACATATGCTCCAGATCCATGGTTTACGTAACGAATAGGCCAAACTCAAACTGCCCTCTTGTCAAGGAAGTCTCTCCTGGGATGCATGTTCTATCAAATGCTAGCCTAGACTCTCCATGGCCGAAGGTAAACCAGTAATTGTTTATAAGTTGGCAAATGAATATCGTGAATAAGTAAGATTGGATTCTTTTTTCTCCAGAGTGAACGATTAGGCCATAGTTTCAAAAGTCAATTGGATGAACATGGTGAAGCGGAACTTCCCCTAAAAGAGATGGTTGAAACCCTCATGACAAATACAGTGAAAGACGAAGAGAACTTGCTACCTCATATTTATCCTGTTGAGAGGGAAATCCCAGCAAGTTCCATCTTCGTTGATACAGATACCCCCCTTGTACAGTCCTCTCTTCTCTGTGCATTCTTCAAGTTCTTCCCTTTGGCTGATGTTAACATCTTACAAATCTATTCGATACTGTAGGGGAGGTATGGAACCATAAGTACTTCTGTTCTGTCGGTGAAGTTGAATGGAGACGTCGTGTTTTATCAAAAGTATCTTGTAGAGGAACAGTGGAAAGAGACTTCAGTGACATTCCAAACAGAGAACATGAAGTGCAGCGGAGAAACTGTATTGATCCAGTCACCTCTGTTAGAATAAGTGCCCTCTTGTTCTATAATGAAGTCCTGAACAGATGAAGATGATAAAGTTTGGTTTTTCTCAATCTCACTCATCTTTAATACTTGAGATGAAGTGTGAAGATTTTCGTGTTTTCGTGTTTCAAGCATCCTGGAATGCAGTCAATAAAGAATGTTGTTTCTTTTTATATCGTAGAATGAATCCACACAACATTCTCCACTATCTGCTTTATATATCTAAAGTATTTTCCACCATATTACTGAAAGAAAATAAAGATTCAAGAGCATAGAATCTAACTTAGCAGTCCAGATATCTAATCTTTTTGATCACTTCTTTCAGTCTATTAGGACCAGCGCAGGCCTTGAGAACAAGACTCCATATCCACTGCACCAAGAACTTACTGCCTCTCTTCCCATACAATTAAAGCTTACTTTGTAAAGCTCCTGCCTTCCTTATCCTTCATGACCTGTCCTATATACCGACCACCCTCTCCTGTTCCGTACGGTCCTTGACCGCCCTTCCTGTTCTGATCAAGAAATCTTCCCAACAATCGACATGGATTCTGCCTTCTGGTCTGCTGATTTTGCCTTTTTATTTTCCCCCGGCAGAAGCTCCATTTCTTCCATGAAATATAAAACATGACTGTTTATCTGATATTGTATACATCTCATATACGTACATATACCAGAAAAAGAAGAATATTTGGACAACTTGTCTCAATAGTAGCAATCGGAAGGTCACGACAGGTTGCTTTTCCTTGTGTTAATCCTAAGGAATTTGATAATTCGATCCACCTATGCCTATACGTCTTGCGTTTACTGCTGTCTTGCGTTTGCGTTTACTGCTGTATTGGGAGTTACTCTTTGCTTGATGTAAAAAGTAGAACAGTACAGAGCATAAAATGTAAGTGAGAATTCTGCCTGATATGTCATTGAAAAATTCAATGATACAATGTCAGTTACAGTGCAGGTAATCACCCGCCAATCAATGAAAGAAAGAATGAAGAAATCAAACGGTACAAAAGACAACAGATATTCAAAATTGGCTTGTTCAACCTCAGAACAAACTATACCTCCACTGAGAAAATCTCCAGGAGTGCATTCCAAGTTCCTGAAACAGCAAGAACAAGACCTAAAGCTATAATACCAACATCAGAAGACCAGAGCATCCAACCCATCTCTTCCTTGAAGGTGAGAATGTGGAAAAAAGCTGGCAGAACAAACCCCAGTCCACAACACACACTGCTTCCCACCAGAGCTAAGAAATCTGCAAAATTTGGGACCAACAAACCCACCAAACTCACTACCAAAACCGATAACCATCTTAGCCACACACAGTAGCTGCCACCCCAAAACCTTCTCTCCACAATCTCGTAAACTGGGTTCATCATCAATGGGAATGTGAAGAAGAGATTGGCACAAAGAGCTAACTGAACCAAAGTGGTGACTAGTCCTGGACCCAGATTAGCAGTGATGATATCTCGAGTTTGTTCCCCAAATGCCAAGTAACCCAATGCTCCGAAGCCTCCATACATGAAAGTTATGAAGAGCATTGTGGAAGCTAAGGTTCCCGCAAACTTATGCTTGTCCTTCATCTCAGACTCGATGGGCAAAACCATACCGATACCTTCAAACGCATAAACGGCCACACCCATTCCGTAGAAGAAGGTGGATAAGCTGCCAAAGGCCCTGACATGGGGCCTGTTCTTGACGATTAACGAGACGTCATCAACAAGCACAACAGCCATAGCAGCAAGATCGACGACGTCAGCGAATATGCTCAGAGGAGCCAATTGGGTCAAGGAGCGAATAGAATTCAAGCCCAGCTGAAAGGGGAAGCAACCCGAAATGTAGAAGGTTTTAGGAGAGAAAAGGGAGAAAGACGAAGAAGAAGAATGATTGAAAATATCGGAGAGAGTATCGGCGATGAAAATGAGATAGCCCACGCAAAAACCAGCTTGAGACAAGACAACCAAGAGGTCGACGAGGAATCTACCGAAAGAGCCACAAACGGCGAAGCCGAGATCGCCGAAGGAATGAATGGTTTTAAAGGAGCGGAGGTGGAGCTTGCGACGGGTGTAGACCAAGAGCATCATAGAGTAGAGAGACAAGAAGGAGACGGAGAAGAGAATGAGCAGGCCCATGAACCATCCGGTGCGCTTGAACGAGTAAGGGAGACCGAGGACGCCGGCGCCAACAATGGCAATGAAGAAATTGGCGAAGGTCTTGGATTGGGAGGAGAGGGGATTCGGTGAAGAATTTCCCAAAAGAGGAGTTTCCGTTTCCGTTTCCGTGTTCGTATGCGTGTCCGTGTCATCTCTTAGTGGTGGCGATGGTGGAGGTGGAAGCGCCTTAGAGGACGAAGACAATGATTGTTGAATCGTTTTGGATTCAAATCCCATTTTCTTCTTCTTCTTCTTCTGAAACTTGCAGGAGGAGCTTGATCGAAGAAGAAGAAGACGACGACGCCTTAGCAGGGTATTAATTTTTTACAAAAAAGTGGAGACAAATTAGTTATTTTCATATCAAAGTAAAACGACACCGCATGTTTCCTTACGTCGGATAAAGAGACGACGTAGCGTGATCGTCACGTATAAGGAAACGACGTCGCTTTTTCTGTAAGAAACATAAGAGCGTCGTTAACTTCTCAGAGCAGAGGAGGAAGAAGAAGCAGAAAGAATGGGGATGAAATTGGGTTGCGATTTCAGATTCCTTCTTCTACCTGCGGCACTTGCTTTCATCTACATCCAGGTTTCTTTCTTTATTTCCTTCTTCTTTCCCCTCAAATTCACAGTCTGCTCCATGATTTCTTATGCTATGTATGTATCGATGTATGTTTCTTTCTCTGTGCTTTGAATTTCAGATGCGGCTTTTCGCTACTCAATCTCAGTACGCCGATCGTCTTGCTTCTGCTGTATGTCCCGTCCAGTCAACTCTTCTTTTTTTTTCCTTAATTCTTCAACTTGAATAATGATCTCTTCTCTATTGCTTGTTTTGGGCAGGTTGAATCTGAGAACCATTGCTCAAGTCAACTCCGATTGCTCATCGATCAAATCAGTGCCCAGCAGGGACGTATCCTCGCTCTTGAAGGTCGGGGTCACACCCACCCTTTATTTCTTACTTTCTCCCGTTCAGCAGAGCATTAAACTAAACTTTACCCTATTTTGTTGAGTTTTAGAGGAGACGAAACTTCGAAATGAAGAGTGCTCCCAGCTCAGGTCTCGTCTTCAACGTCTTGAAAGTATGTATCTTTTCTTTTTCTTTTTGTTTTCACTCCTCACTAATTTTTGTCTCGTGTGATTGTGATTGTGATTATAATTTTTGGTAATTTGAGGGAGATGAGGCTTTCATTCGTATAATGTTCTTTTTCTCTTAGTTTCAAGTTAGCTATCTTCCTTTTTTTTTTTGGGTTCTCGTATTGCTTTCCACATATATCTCTATAGGCTTAGCAATTCTCTCTTTCACGATCTTTCAGGAAAGGCCATTCAGAAGTTGGTTGAAAATGTACAGGTATAGTTAGTTATTCAGGGGGGGTCTTCTTAGCTTTGTTTCTCTATCGCCAACTATAGCTTTCTGCTATTTTTGTCATAGTTGTGATCCATCTTACAGACCCCAGTGGCAGCAGTTGTGATCATGGCATGCAATCGTGCTGATTACTTAGAGAGGACCATCAACTCGATTTTAAAGTATGTTTCAGAGTTTTGTGTTAGTTCTTACTGTATTTAACTCAGATTTACGTATTTAGCAATTCACATTAATTGATTTACAGGTATCAAAGCTCTGTTGCTTCAAAATTCCCCCTTTTTGTTTCTCAGGCATGTCCTTTCCTTTCTACCTCAGTTCTCTAAGAAACTATGCACATCTTTTCCCCCAAAGTCATATCATAATTGCAATAAATTTAGGATTTAGGTTCGTTTTCCTCGCAACTTAATGGATTTTTCCATTTTTACTTTCAGGATGGATCACACCCAGGTGTTAAAAGCAAGGCAATGAGCTATGACCAGCTAATGTACATTCAGGTAGTTCCTCTGTAGACTTGTGGACTTTATTTGTTCAAGTTTTCTTGGTTCGTCACTATGTACTTTACACACATTGTTCAGTTCAATGGTGCTGTTCCTGAGGATCTTATTCCATCATTTTTTGGGATAAGAATAAAAGCGACTTACGGTTGAATTGAGAATTTGCATTCACTGGATTTGTCTTGTAATTGCAGCACTTGGATTCTGAACCTGTACAAACAGAGAGACCGGGGGAGTTGATTGCATACTACAAGATTGCACGTAGGGAATGTTTCTCCTTCTTCAATGCTTGTTACAAAGTTGATCATCTTAAAGTGACTGCATTATGTAGGGCATTACAAATGGGCATTGGATAAATTGTTCTACAAGCACAATTTCAACCGTATAATCATACTTGAAGGTGGATTTTCTTGTAGTGAATATCCCATTCACTATTCAAGATGCTATTTCTGATGTCCTGCTCTAATGCAGATGATATGGAGATCGCCCCTGATTTTTTTGATTACTTTGAGGCTGCAGCAGCTCTACTTGACAGGGATAAGTACGTATTTTGCACGAAACTCAATGCATTTTCAACTTGGCTCATTGATAAATTTTGTTTATGTTAATTCTGAAATTTGGAACCAATTTGCTTTCATTTTTGTAGCTCCATTATGGCTGTTTCATCCTGGAATGACAATGGACAAAAGCAATTTGTGCATGATCCTTGTAAGTTCCACCGAGTTGATTTCCATTCGTTATTATTTCCAAAGTTCTGGTCACTTCTTTTGTGTATCTCTGCATCTGTACATGATGGTCATGTTGTAAAAGGAATTTTTTTTTTTTTTTGCTTGCAGTCAATTTATGAATGAATTTTTTTGTAACCATTACAATAAAGTTCTCATGCTTGATATTTTGGCATTTTTATGATTTGAGTCATGCTACAGTTCTATTTCAGTACATCTTCATTTCACTTAGACTATTCTTCCAGATATGTTTTTTTTTTTAGTTTCTCTTTCTCCACCTTGCTGCACTTGATGTTATAATGTATTTCAAGTTCAAGGAACTTGGGCAGCAAATAGTGACAAGATTTTGAAGATAATTTCAAACAGACAACTTAGTTCCTTCCGCCCTGTTATTCGCTGACTTATGTCCTCTGCTGCAGATGCACTTTATCGGTCAGATTTTTTTCCTGGACTTGGGTGGATGCTGACTAAATCTATATGGGATGAGCTATCCCCTAAGTGGCCCAAAGCATATCCTTTTTGGTTTTATGTGTACAGTTCTGTATGCTAGATTTGTCAGATTGATTTCATGCTATGCTCTCAACAATTTCCTTTACAAAATCATCACTTACTGGGATGACTGGTTGAGGTTAAAAGAAAATCACAAAGGTCGTCAGTTTATTCGTCCAGAAGTGTGCAGAACATATAATTTTGGTGAGCATGTATGTTTTTCTTCACTTTCGACTTTTACGTTGCTTTTCTTTTTCCATTTTTTTGTGGGTTAATCAGAGACGTTGTTCCCTAACATTATTGCATGCTTATATACCTAAGCCATTGATTGGAAATGACAAGAACTACAAATGCTCGGATCCCACTCCTAGGCATATTAGCTTTTGCGCTAGTTCTTTATTCCCTGAAATAGAACTAACAACTAAACCAACTGATTACTCTACACTGAGGGTTCCTGCAAAAAGTGGCTTTATTTGTAACATTAATAAGATTACTTTCTCCCACTGTGATGACTGGAATTTAATCACAGGGTTCTAGTTTGGGGCAGTTCTTCAAACAATACCTTGAGCCTATTAAGCTGAATGACATTCAGGTAATACCAGATCTGATTCTATATTATTCTCTTTAAATTGAGCTCTCTTAATGTTATTGAATTTTTTATTCTGCTTGTGCCTTTTGTTCTTAAAGGTTGACTGGAAATCAATGAAGTTGAGTTACTTGACAAAGGTAATAAAAACTGCAAGTCTGTTGAAGGTGCTGTGTTTCTTGACTTGGTCAATAAGTTGGTGTTTATTTTAGGATGAATACCCTGGGCATTTTGCTGAAATGGTGAAAATGGCTAAACCAATCCTTGGTAAAGATGCTGTTCTCAAGGCTTACAATACGGGAGGAGATGTTCGAATTCAATACAAAGACCAGCCAGACTTTGAACGAATTGCAGGTCAATTTGGTATTTTCCGGGAATGGAAGGTAGTTGACTCTGACCTTAGTCATCCTGTTATACTGTCAGATATTCATTTTGTTAAACTAAATCTCTTCGACAGCTTGGTGGGTTTGGCTTCTTCTTTAGTCATCCAAAACATGGATATTATATAGATATTGCCTCATTCAGTGCCCATGATCCTCTAATTGGATCACAATCTAGTGAACTACAAATTAGATGCTATAAGTGCATGAAAGCATTAGACTTGAGTCCATATTATTTCGGTGAATTTGCCTGTAGGATTTTTTATATGATGGACCATTGGACATGCGGCGATATCTGGAGAATTGATTTTCATCCATGAATACGTTGTACCAATTTGGGTGCATTAAAATTTGTTCGTATCCTACTTTTTCACCGGTAATAAAAGACCTAAGGCGTTAATGTGGATGTTGCACATTTATGTTAGAATATGCACCTTCACAGGTGTACATGCATGTAGTTAAACCCCTATCACGTGCATGAACATGCTCTATAATGCTTTCCTGGAGCTAGTTTTCCCTTAAACCCATCTTACTTTTTCTAAATTGAATGTCCTCTGTTTTAATATTTTTTAAAAACTTTTGCTAGGATGGAATACCAAGGACAGCATATAAGGGGGTAGTTGTTTTTCGACACCAAACATCAAGGCGTATATTTCTTTTTGGTCCAGAATCTCTAAGGCGGCTTGGGATTGCGGATGCTTGATCATTTATGCAAAGTACTATAAAATGTCAAAATGGTTGCGGCAATTCTTGGTATAGAAGATAGTCTTGTAAACATTAATGAGGTTTCTATGTTAAAAAGAGCAAGAGTTTATATGATTTTAAGGGAAAATGGATGGATGTAGGGAGAGACAATCTTGAGATGAAACAAAATTGTTTAATTAATCAGTGGGGTTATGGGTAACACGAGCTTATACTGAAATGGATGGATAAAGCAATCAGTTAATGGGGGAGAGGCCTCGTTTACATGTAATTTGTACCCTCTTTAGTTAGATGATAGCCGTACTTTTGTCTTCATCTTTTTATTTTTTTCAATTTGCTTGTACTAATGGATAGTAATACTGAGGTGCAACTGTAACACTATTTTCGGGGTGTAATGACTAATGACACGCAACGCAACCTGGGCGTGGTTCCAGTGTCTGTTCCGACTGTCATTATTTGGATTTGTTACCATCCCATTTATGACAGTGACATTCTGAAGAGTTTTAACAGAGGGAATGTTGTTCAGTGGAAAGTGCGATGTTAGGCAACATTTTGTGAAGGTAATGATGAAAATTCTGGAAAGCAATGACTGTTCTTCTGGTGCTTAGGAATTGGACCGGGGTGTGGAGGCCGCTGCTCCACTTTCTCAGTGCCACCTTGTGCCAATGTTAATGGACGGATGAGATGTTATGAACTTACTTGGAAAGTAGAACAGCAGATTTGATTCTATTGTGAAGAAGATATTTTTAGATTGAAGTGGATTTGCGACTATAATAATTTAATTTGTTTTAGATCACAAAAAGGAATAGTATCCACTTAGACCAATGGAGTATGCAGAGTGGGAATATGTAATGGTAACGATGGAAAAGGACAGCACTCACATGTACAACATACTGAGTAGGAATAGCATCATCCTTGGGGAATATTATATATAGATCTTTCTTTCAAGTCTTAGCTACTCATCCTCAAACGCTCTCATATCCAAAATTTAAGATGTAAAAAATTTGTAAATTTTGTATTACAATGTAATTTAATTTAAGGAATGTTTTCACTTTACATTGTAGCAAATTTGATTTAAGGAACTTTTTCAAGTTTTTGGTTAAAAGGAGAAGCGAAACAACTTACAAAACAAGTCGGAAAAAACAGGTCCCTGATAAATCCTCAGCGAGGAGAGGATGGCACCCGGTAGGTGCAGAATCAAAATAAGTAACTCCAACGGTAAAGTGAGCAGCTTGAGAGGCCAGCCAGTCGGTGCATTTATTGCTCT
The DNA here is from genome assembly GCA_025531955.1 of Erythroxylum orinocense. NCBI lineage: Eukaryota > Viridiplantae > Streptophyta > Magnoliopsida > Malpighiales > Erythroxylaceae > Erythroxylum > Erythroxylum orinocense. The sequence goes on from JANZLX010000212.1 coordinate 38,485,225, forward strand.
CTCGGTAAATATGTCGATAGATAACAGACCAATTGTGGGAGAATAATTCGTGAATGCCCGCCACAATTGGGTTGAGCACCTGTGACCTGATAGCCGAGGAGGAGAGGAGGATGTGAACCTCGATCGAGTCCACCTCCAGAACCACGTGGTGGAAACTTAAGCGCCAGGCGAGAGAGAGATCAGTGAAGACTCCCCAAAGTTCAGCAGACAATGGGGTGCACCAACCGAAGTGCTGTGTGAAGCGGCCAAGCCAGTTGCCCTCGGTGTAGCGTAGGAGCAGATTGGACGAACTACCCTACCTCGTTCACGAGTTACCTCTTGCTGCCTCAAGTTAAGGTGGAACAGTTTCGAATAATATGTATATTTATATTCTTTCAACTTCACCTTTGTCAGCTTTTATTATTATTATTGTTCTCCAGACGTGAAACTGCACAATAGAATGTTGGAGACATGTTACAAACCTGTTGTCTAGGTTCCTTTACTGTTTGAAGCCAAACATGCATAAATACACATGTATAATATGCATAACTATGTATATATATAAGTAGTCAACACCAGCCATTACTATCTCCGTCACAGGACCAGAGCTTTGCTCGGCCGCACACGTCACGAGTATCCCATTAAATTTTTTGGCTTTTAGTCTACTTATTGCAGCTCTCCCCGCCCCCCAGTAATGCCAGTACTCACGCCTTTTTTGTTCGATTCTGTTCTATGCTTTATCTAGTTAGTGTCGTTGTTGAAGAGTGAGAACCACACCCCCAAAAAAAAAAAAAAGTCAGTGGTTTCAGGCTCTAAATGCCCTTCACATTGCTTTGGGGGGAAACCCAACTTAGCAATTTGTTTCCTTTCTCTACCTTCAAGTTTAAAATAGTGGAAGCTGCTGTTATTTGGGAAAAAAGTTCTTGTCTTGTAAGTATTTTTCTGTTCTGTTACATTTTCTTTTAGGCCTAATCCTTGTTTCTTTTCGTTTTTTTATCATAAGATTCTCTGTGTATTACCGAATCTTTCTTTCTTCCCTTTAAGGTAGCTTGATTAGCTTTCTTTCTTTTTCTTTTATTTTCTGTCACTGATTCGTTTAGGTGAGTGAATTCTGTTCAATATAACGCCCTCAAATCATCTAAAGTTCTTTGCTTTCTGGCCATTTATGGATGTATAGATGTGTATCTAGTGAGCAGAATTTTTATTTTCTGTTTTTCTTTGGCTAGAGGTATATTTTATGCTATTTGCTGCTCTTGGTCTTTCTTCTTTTTGTGTAATCATGTTCTTTCTTCGAATCACTTGGTTGCAAACTAAAAGTTTCTTTTCGACGCTCTCCATTTTTTTTTTCTTTTTGAGCTAACTGTGTTTGCCTTCGAAATGGATTCTGAATAGGTAGTCCACTTTTCTCATACTTTGATGTTATTGTTGGTTTTTTTCGTTTTTCAGGAGCGTTACTTATTGGTTGTGTGATTTGTGATGCTTGAAAAGCCATAAATAGATACCACCATGAATCTTGTCTGGGAAGTGTTGATCTTGCTTTTCTGCATTAGTCCCTTCTCTTTAGCAGCTCAAGGCCCCCAAACTTTGAATCTTGGGGCTATTTCAGTTTTCAACACTATTAATGGAAAAGTCTCAAGAATTGCTATGAAGGCTGCTGAAGACGATATAAATGCTGATCCCAGTATTCTTGGGGGAAGGAAATTGGCCATATCCATGCACGACTCCAACTTCAGTGGATTTCTTGGCATCATGGGAGGTTTGTCTCTTTCACGCATACTGTAATTTGACTTGAGGTATTCTTGTTCTGTTTCTTTCATGTCCTGTGCCTTTTTGGCAGAGAGTCTGTTTTTCTTGTAACCTGAAAGCAAGATATCATACTTGTTTCAGCTTTGCAGTTCATGGAGACGGATACTGTGGCCATTATCGGTCCACAAAGTTCTGTAATGGCGCATGTAATTTCACACTTAGCAAATGAGCTCCATGTCCCTCTACTGTCATTTACAGCTTTAGACCCCACCCTATCTCCTCTCCAATACCCCTATTTCATTCAAACAGCTCCAAATGATCTTTTCCAAATGACTGCAATCGCAGAGATGATTAGTTATTTTGGTTGGGCAGAGGTTATTGCACTTTTCAGTGATGATGATCAGGCTCGAAATGGTATGACAACATTAGGTGATCAACTTGCAGCAAGACGTTGCAGAATTTCTTATAAAGTGGCACTTCGACCAGACCCTAAAGCAAATGATATTCAAAATGCATTAGCTAAGGTTTTGAAGTTGGAATCTCGAGTAATTGTTGTGAACACTTACTCAACAACAGGTCTACTGGTTTTTGAAGTGGCCCAGAGCCTTGGCATGATAGACAAAGGGTTTGTTTGGATAGCCACAAGTTGGTTGTCTACTGTCCTAGATTCATATAAAATGCTCCCTCCAAATACCTTTAACTCAATCCAGGGAGTTCTTACACTTCGTCCGCATGTACCAGATTCAAACAGGAAAAGGGATTTTGAGTCTCGATGGGACCATCTGAGCAATGGTTCTATTGGGTTGAATCCTTATGGCTTATATGCATATGATACTGTTTGGATGATTGCTCGTGCTTTGAGATTATTTTTAGATCAAGGCAACAGCATTTCTTTTTCTAACGATTCAAAATTAAATGGTGTGGGAGGGGGGATGCTAAATCTTGAAGCACTGAGCATATTTGATGGGGGAAAACAACTTCTTGACAACATATTGAAGACCAACATGACAGGTCTTACAGGGCATCTTCAATTTAATCAGGACAGGTCCATCTTATATCCTGCTTTTGACATCATAAATGTGATCAAGACTGGGTTTCCACTGATTGGATACTGGTCTAACTATTCTGGACTATCTTTTGTGCCCCCAGAGACACTTTATGGGAAACCACCTAACCGTTCTAGTTCAAGTCAGCATCTGCACAGTGTGGTATGGCCTGGAGGAAACATGTCAAAACCTCGTGGATGGGTGTTTCCTGACAATGGAAGGCGATTAAGAGTTGGAATTCCTAACCGAGCTAGTTATCAAAATTTAGTTTCAACAGTCAATGGTAGTGTTCAAGGATATTGCATAGATGTTTTCTTAGCTGCCATAAAATTGCTTCCCTATGCAGTTCCATACAATTTCATTCCTTTTGGAGATGGTCATAAGAATCCAAACTATGATGGACTTGTAAACCAGATTATATCTGGCGTGAGTACAATTTAACTCAAACAAAGAGTGATACCAACATATTTCGTGTTCAGTTCTAATAATCCTGTTAACTTGATCTTACAGGCCTTTGATGCTGTTGTGGGTGACGTTGCAATTGTCACGAACCGGACAAAGGCTGCGGATTTCACTCAGCCATATATAGAGTCAGGGCTAGTTGTGGTGGCTCCAGTCAAGAAACTGAATTCAAGTGCTTGGGCATTTCTGCGGCCATTTACTCCGTTAATGTGGGCTGTCACAGCCATTTTCTTCCTTGTAGTAGGAACTGTAGTGTGGATTCTTGAACATAGAATCAATGATGAGTTTCGTGGCCCACCAAGGAAGCAATTTGTTACTGTCCTCTGGTGAGTAAAATGAGGTGAAATCACATAACTACTGCAAAATGAAGCAGTAGCAGTTCTCTTAGATTTTGGTTATCTAAATCCATTTTTAGCTTTACAAATTTATAGCCTCTGCAGCATATCAGATCACCAATATCTGGATTACGGCATGTTCAGAAATGTTTAATCTTCTCAATTTTAGGTCGCATTAATTGATGGAACACACATTTACTTTTAGTTCTTTCTTGTTTTCTTCCAGATTTTCTCATGCATTCTGTTCTCCTCATCTCTTTTTGACTCCTTTTTATGACATCTCTCGTTTCTTGCAGGTTTAGTTTCTCTACCATGTTTTTTGCTCACAGTAAGTAACGTTATGTTTCAATTTAAGTAGAGCACGTTATTGGGAATGTCACCAACCTAGGTGTGATTCTAACTCTATATATCCTTGATTTCAGGAGAAAATACAGTTAGCACACTCGGTCGCCTTGTCCTGATCATCTGGCTTTTTGTAGTCCTGATAGTGAACTCAAGCTATACTGCAAGTCTAACATCCATCCTCACAGTACAACAGTTATCCTCACCCATCCAAGGAATTGATACCTTGATAACTAGCAATCATCGTGTTGGATTCCAAGTAGGGTCTTATGCCGAAAATTATATGATTGATGAGCTTAATATTGCTAAAAGCAGACTTGTTGCTCTTGGATCACCGGAAGAATATGCTGAAGCTCTTGCTAATGGAACAGTGGCTGCAGTGGTTGATGAAAAAACTTATGTCGACTTTTTTCTATTGAACCGATGCGATTTCTCAATTCGAGGTCAAGAATTCACGAAAAGTGGATGGGGATTTGTAAGTATCTTCGATTATTTTGCAACCATGTGTGGGCAGCCTATAGAAAGTGATATTTTCATACCAATTTGTTCTGTTTTTGTGATACCAACTCACTCTTATTGATCTGTACATTCCTTTAGGCCTTCCCAAGAGATTCTCCTTTATCCATAGACATGTCAACTGCCATTCTTACGTTGTCTGAGAATGGTGAACTTCAAAAGATTCATGAGAAGTGGCTAGTAAAAGAAATCTGCAATTCTGAGGGTTCCAATTCAGGTTCTGAACAACTTCAGTTACAAAGCTTCTGGGGTCTATTCCTCATCTGTGGGATTGCATGTTTTCTTGCCCTCCTTCTGTACTTCTGTAAGATGGTCAGACAATTCAACCGCTATTACCCTGAAGAGTCTGATCCTAGTATCCCGAGCAGCAGCAACTCACGTTCAAGACGGCTTCAAACGTTCTTGTCATTCGTTGATGAAAAGGCGGAGGTGTCAAAGAGTAGGTCAAAAAGAAAGCGTAGCCAGGAGTTCAATGGTTATATGAAAGATGATTACTCCATTGACGGATCTGAGAGAATACAAAGGGATGTTTCTCCTACTTAGTGATTGCCATGTGCAAATTAGCAACAGTTTATGTAGCTTAATTTTAATACGGATGAACCTATTTTCATGCAACTTTTGCCATTACTACATACATCTTGAGACCTGCAATTTTTTCTTCTCTATCTTAAAATGAGAACATTAGTTTGCATCCTTCAGGCAAAGCATCACTGAAATTTCCAATCAAAACTTAAATCCAGTTCTGGTGCATTCTCTCCCAACAGTATTTGATATTACAGGGCAAGAACGTTTATGTCAAAGGAAACTTGAAGTCTGTAAAAAATCAAAACAAAAGAAGCGGGGAAACTTTTCCTTCTCTACAAAATAAACTTCCTATTTCTCATCACCTAAGATGAAACCCATGCAAGAACCAAGAATAAGTAAAAGGCTGCTAAAAAACTCGTCAACCATCCATCAGGAACCAGATTCACTCGTCCTTGGCAGCTTCAGCCTGTTGTGCACCAACCGCAAAGAACTCCGTAATCACTTCGAGGGGCATGCCTTTCGTTTCTGGAATTTTCACGTAGATGAAGGCCAGCGAAATGATGCAGACTATTGCATACAAACCAAAAACACCAGCAAGACCAATAGATTTGAGCATCACAGGCAGTGTATAGGTAACAATGATGTCACAAATCCAGAATGTAAGGGCACATATAGCAATGCAGAGTCCACGAACACGGGTGGGGAAGATCTCTGCACAGAGTATGTTTGGGATTGGACCAAATCCCATAACAAAGAAACAGAAATAGGCTATAACACTGATGGTTGAGATTATTGCATTTGCTATGTTTCCCAGATTTACTAAACTTCCAAAAACTAGGATGACAAGAGATAATATCAAGACAGGGATCGTGCTCAACAGCAAACTCCTGCCAACAACAAAACAATAAGAATTGGAAACCAAAAATATAGGTGTAACTTATAGAGACTAGCCATCAACCTGCTACCCAAGTAACTGTTCTATAATATGTGGAGACCAATTATGGGGAAAAGAAATAATTGAAATACCTTCTCCCAGAGATATCCATAAGCCTCATGGCAACAGCTATAGATGGAAGCATCAACAAAGTTGTGATGGCACTGATCAGCAAAGATGCAGAAGCTGAACTAATACCCATGTTTGACAGAAGAACACCAACTCCAGCCTCCTCAAGAATTTGAGGGGTATAGTAGAGGACTCCATTTATGCCAGAGAACTACACATATATATAAATACTTAAGAGGCATGATCACACAACACAACAGAGAAAAAAAGTAACTTTAGGAATTAGGCCAAGGTATGGGCAAAGAATGGCAGGAACACAGATACATTAAGAAAAAGTTCAAACCAGTGGATTAGAATATGAAGTAATTTGTTACCTGTTGAAGAATTTGAAGTCCAACTCCAACAACCAAAGCACGCTTGACCCCTGGTTCAATTATGTCTCTCCAGCTTGGTCCTTTAGCTGCAGTTTCAGATGGATGAACCATAGCTGGTCCAACTGGATGCTGCTTCAAGAGCTCCTTGGAATAAAGCGCTGGCTGACTAACCAAAGCAGCAGCTTGCACAAAGTCACCTTCCGCAGGAACATCACGACCAGGCAGAGAAACTAGAGATCCACGCAGAGAACTGGTAACACCATCTTCATGCAAATAAATTCTCTTAAATCCTCCTTCCTTCTTTCCATCTTCACCTTCTCTTTCAGTCCATTTCCACGCCAGCTGCCAACCACCTCCAATGCCTGTGCTCCCAACTGGCTCTCCAGCATTACCTTGCATTAGACTGCCATGTCTCATGCCTGAAAGGCTTCCTTGTACAGGTGCAGGCATATCCTTTTCCATACTTGTTGTTTGACGCGAGATCAAAGGACTATGCAGATTATCATCAGAATCACCACCAGCATCTGATGGATAGTCATCACCCTCTCTAGCTTGGCTCTCTTCATCCCACTCCTCATTCCTTTGTTGGTTTCCTCCCACACTGAACATGCTGCCAAAGTGTGGAAAAAGCATGCTTCTCATGCTTCCAGTTTCAGGAAGCTTCTCATGAACACTACCAAAAAGTGTGACAAGAGGATCCACGAAAGATGAAGTCTGATTTGCTATGCTTCCACGTCGAGATGCAAGACCAAGAGTGCTCTGTCCAGTGACGGGTCTGGCAACCCAGCTGAGACCTTCTTCAGGCCCATACAACTTGATTTGATCTTTTTCAGAAGATATGTCTTGGTCACCAGTAATGTCATTGGCAGGGCCAATTATGTACTCCTCTATCGATGTTTCACCTCCAACTCCAAGTCCCTCAACCAGAAGGGCCATCTCACCTGTTTTCCTGAACAAAATCAGTATCATCCAGACAATGATGTTCCTTATAATGTTGTGATTGCATATGTATCCGTTCCACATTCTATGCCTAAAATTAAGGAATTAATCTAAATCTAATCATTGAAGTAATCCTAAATACATCTATCTCACTTTTGGTAAATGTTACAGATTGTAAAGATCGGGTAACTGTTAGGATATCTCAAGGCTTGATTAGGGATCTTATTACCTAATTAGTTTTTATTAGCCAGTATACATTTGTAGCTGTACTCTGTACAAAGATATGAATACAGAAATACCTTTCTCTATAGTTTACAGTAAATTAAACACTTATAATCTCACCATAAGAATGATGTCAGGAAACATAGGAATATTTTGCTGTAAACATGTAGTTCATACATGATTGCAGCCGATAATGCTTGGCATAGTTACCAAGGGCAGGAAAGAAAAAGGGAGAAATATTTATGAGGGTCATGAACATGAAATAGAAAGAGCTTCATTTCTTTTATTTGCTTCAACGAAGAAAGGCATCAAGAGCAGAGGAACTTTTGCTCCCTAACGTTATTCTAATACGAGAGTTACCTTCAACACGTATAAGGCAGAAACAAAGACAGTATATATACCCCTTTGAAAGGAAGTAAACAAATTTTACACTACTGCATGTATGCAGTGTACTGCATCATAAGTAAAATGCGTCATATTTGTATGTTGATGCTCAATTGATAACAGCAGCATATAGATTGCTGCAGTTACATAAGCTTGATACTTTCATCACTATTAAACGAAGTTGATTGAGACTAGATGCAAGTCATGCACCATATCACCCAGAGAGCAGAAAGTAGTAAGCAGTCCACAAATCACATAAAGGAAAAAGATAATTTAAGGACCAGACCACTTCAACAAAGCAATTTAATGTGCTCAAAGTTTTAGTGCCACTTATAGCAAAACAACCAAAAAAATTAACTTTCAGAAGGACCAATAGCCCAAACATAGGTATGGATTGTCCTCCCAGCATACTGAAAAAGGTACGGTATAGATATAGTAGTAGAATCAATCAAGAAAAGTATACTCCACATAACGGTATATCAATTCTAATAGCATAATGACACTAAAAACATATTATGAAACTTCTGTAGCATGATAGAATGTCTATTCACACTTTTCCTTGTATAAATTCTTCTTCAGTTTTCAGCACTATATATCCTTGGATTGAAATGGACAAATAACACTTTGGAGAATTGCAGTTCCACAATAACTGCAATTCAAATTCAAGAAAGAAGCAGTGAATGATTTAGAAACAAGAAAGCAGAAAACTAACCAGAGACATCATCCCTGCCACGAAGCCTCTGCAAAACCTTCTTGGCCTCAAGCATCCGTCCTTTACTGACAAGCCACCTTGGAGACTCGGGCAAATAAAATATAGTCAATACAAAATAAATAATAGATGGAATTGAAAGAACTCCAAGCATCAATCTCCAGCTCGGTGTTTTCATCAAGGACATGCCAAACACCATGCAATAGGAAAGAAACATGCCACCAGAACCAGTGAACTGAGGAAGGGTATTCAAAGTCCCTCTAATTTCAGGTGGTGCTGTCTCAGATATGTAAACTGGGATAAGGGTAACTGCTAAACCAATACCAAAACCATCCAATAGTCTAGCCAAAAGGAGAATATAGACATTTGGAGCCCATAACATCACCAAACCACTAAGAAAGTAAAACAAGGCTGAGATTATCAACAAAGGGCGACGACCTAGCCAATCTGACGCAGCCCCAGCGCATGTAGTAATGATAGTTGCTCCAATAAGTGACATAGCCACAATCAATCCTTCTAAAGTTGGATTAGCTTCCAACTTAAACTCCCTCTTTATATATAAAACAGCACCTGCAACAAAAAGATTAAAATGATCGGTCACGGATTTGCACTTAGAACCAAACTAGACATAGTTTCAGCTGGAAAGGTACTCTTATTATGAATCAACAGGAGTAAATCAGAATTAAAGGCTCGGTCAATTAATTATCAAAAATCACAAAAGTGTCCAATTATTACGGTATAAGCAGATGACGCAGAATAAAGAGCAGCTCGGAAGACTTTTACAGATGAGCGAAGAAATTCAGGAACTAAGGAGTAAATATATAATTACCAGCAATGGTTGCATTATCCCATCCTTGAAGTAAGTTGCCAACACAAGCAGCAAGAGCCACAAGCGTTGCTGCCCTCATCTTCCTCCGGAATCAAAGATTATCTTTTTAACCCGCTCTCTATAAAAACACTGATGAGAAGAAACACTCCCAGGAGCCACAGATCGAACCAGTAACTAACCCTTTAATCAGTAATTAACCCTAGTCAATCAACAAATCAATAAGATATTGCAAGTTGTTGGATCCCTTTAAGATATACTACTTCCCGCAGTGAGCAGGAGAACAAGAGCAAAGGGCACTGCAGCAGAACAAGAGCAAAGGAAATTGATCAATCAATAATAATACCACAAGAAAAATGGATTATATGGAAAAGGGTGTCACAAAGCAATGTCAAAAAGGCCAGGAATGAGAACAAAACAAGTATAGGGGTGGGTAAAATAATTACCTGATTTGAAAGCAAAAGAAAAGTTAGCAAACAGGGTCGTTCGTTCGATGGGTCCTTTTTAGATATCATTAGACGCATAAAGAGCCATCGTATTCCCCGCAACCTACAAAACAACTAGAAGATGAAAGAGGGAGTTGATTTCGGTCCATCTAAAATAGCAAGAGCAAAATAAAATCCCCCATAGTACTGGACTTGCTGTTTTCGATAGAACAGCAGATGCTATAAGAAGAAGACGAAGAACAGAGCAAGAAGAAAGAGTTGAGAGTGAGATTGAAGAAGGAAAGCGGGAAGCAAAATTAAAAAGAGGAGGAAACATCGACTCGGCTTAGACGACCGCAAAGCTGAGACGGAGACGATGTGGGAGCTGGTTTAAATCAAACGAAAACGTCGACGTTTTGTTGTGGGACAGAATAGGGTCAGGCTTAGTGGGACAGAAGATCTGAATCCTTACCATCTGAAGAAGAGCATTCTCCATCACTTCACGATCATAAGGCTGCCCACATTGTGGAACAACACGGCGCCATTCCTGAGCTATTAAAGCAGAATCACGGCAAAGGTCCAAATCTCTGCAGTCATTGCAGTAGATTTATAGATATTACAAAGAAACAAGAAATTAAGAAGTGGACTTCATGGAAAAGATAAAATAAGTATATGGAAATGAAATATCGCAGTTAGAAGAAACTTAAGCAATTAATTCAAACCAACATCCAAATTGAAAAGAATCAAACAAACCCACTGCTGGGATAATTGCAGCCGTCTAGTCATTGTTAGAGGGCTAACATATATATCCAATGACTAAATTGTTTATCAATGCCACTAAGACCTAAAAAAAAGTTTTAAGAAAACTAAAATATTTAAGTACAACAAGTAAGAATCAGAATTATCTTAATGTCATTCCTCATACAGAAGGGTTTCAATAGGTAGTTTAGATTTTGGCTAAAATAGGAAAACATACTTGACAACATCATATTAGAATAAATGATATAGTTGAAAGGGCTAATTTGTAGGCTCCAAATCAATAAAATTGTCTAAACTGCATCTTTAAAACTTTGGTTTTACATATTTTCTTTGGTACATCGTGGGCTGGAATACCGATCCAGCCCCATGGGCCTCAATTAAAGGAAATATATATCACAATAGCCAAATTCTAGGACAATTAACATCACAATAATTGACAAAGTTCATGTATATAGGATTAATCGTAAATTATTATAAAAACATTATAATTCTCATCAACACTCTATTCATAAGACCGCTCCTACTATCACGTTCATTGGAGTGGACAGAGTTCCTTAAATGTATGAGGTGACAAGGAAGGAGTTGAGAGTTTTAGAATACTATAATGGAGAAATCTGCTCCTTAATTCTTGTTTTTACAGAGTGTGAGAATTGCTATACTTAATATACACACACAACAATACACAAACTTGGGTATACCCATAATTTATGGTTCTTAGGTACATTTATAGTATAGGAGTTCAAGCAGTGGGATAAGAAGCTTGCATGGCTATTCCACAAAGACCTTCCTTAGCATCAACGTCTCTCTGCATCCTTACATATCCCTCTTCACCCCATTCTGTGCCCCATGAGTTCTTCACAATCCAATACCTGACGCCATTACTAACACCGTACCCGACGGCCGTCACACCGTGGTCTAGATCAGTCCCGCAATCTCCGGTAAATATGCCACTCTCGTAGAACTGGAAATCACCTCCAGCATCAATGGCGACTGATATTGGTTGCTTTGCTACAGCCTTTAGCAGTGCTGCTTCACTGTTTGCTGGTACATCTTCGTAGCCAGTTATTTTAGCTGCGTGGTTGGCCTCTGCGTTGGTGTTACAGCTTCCATCTGCTGCCTTGTAGGGATAGTTGGCTTCAGTTGTTAAACCCTGGTTCTTTATGATGAATTTGAATCCGTCGTCCATTAGACCACCTTCACAACCTTGATCCTCTCCCTTTGTGTCACAATCTACTAGTTCTTGCTCAGAGAGTGAGATTAGTTTCTTAGTTGTCAGCTGTGTAATTCCTTCCACGGCCGCAACGGTTGAAAAAGCCCAACAAGATCCTGCAAGGATTTTCGTATCGCAAGTATATAAGGATTTTAGTGAAAATAAATATCTAGATTTAAACTTTAGATTAGAGTAAATTATCACCGCATTGTCCCTGATCCTTGATAGGTGTCACAGCGCCTTTCTTCCTCCAATCCATGGAAGATGGTACAGCACTTACATTCTCATACCTGAAGGGTCCTGATTGTGCAGAACACATATGACCCTTGAATCTGTTTCTTGTAGCTTTGAACTCTTCATTCGTGAGGTCTGCGAATTTATTGACCCCTAGCTTGTAAAGCTTGTTCCCAGCAGCATTGAAAGCTTCAATATGCTGCACATTTTTCTTGAATATGTTATAACGCATTTCCTTCTCGTTGTTGTCTTTGTACACACGTCCATAACGACTTATCCACTGCTCGTACCTCTGATACATTGGTTCATCTTGCAGAGTACGCGATGTAGATTCAGAAACCAAGGCTATAAGAGTGAAGACGAACAAGAAACAAATGGAATGGTGTTGGCTTGTAAACCCCATTGCAAACTCTTGGTAATTAATGAAACTAAATGTATAGAATGATGAAAATTAGAGGCACATCGATACCTGACTACTTCACCAGCATTATATAGGAATTTTTCTCCCTAAATTTTAGTGTAGTTTAATGGTTGCTTTCATGTTTTCGTGGCACAAAAGAGCGTTTGAATCCGACACCAAATAAATATTGATAGGATATGAATCAATTCTGCTTAATTTACTAATACAGACAAGTCGCTGCTATTTTGTCTTTCAAGGACCTGATAAATGCCTTTTCCTTTTCTCTTTTTCTGCTACAACATTTTATGGTATATATTATCCGAATTCTTGGCACAATTAATTTGCATAACTTTTGTCCATTTACTCGAATAATAATCTATTGGGATGCAGAAAGTCTCGTCCACGGTAGTTTGGAGGGCTTGATCTGCTCTCTCAAGTTGGAAGAAGATGTCACCTCATCATGCCGTTTCATTTGTTAGAAAGAAAATCACATTTATAGAATCGACTAATTTGTAACTAAATTAGTTGGTATTCATCACCAATTTTATTATATAAAAATTATTTTATTAAAATATTATATCTTGTAATTTATGATAAAATTGGTCACGAATACCAACTAATTTAGTTACAAAACATTTTGCTTCACTTTTATACATGCCCTGTCCCAAAAAACAAACGGAATATGTATTATAACATGGAAATAGCTTTGTAACTAATTTTATAATAAAATAAAATAAATTTTTTATATTAAAAATGACCACTAATAACTATCAAAAATTTTCATTACAAAATATGTTCTTCATGTATCACATCCTCAAGTATTCTGAGAAATTGTTAATAAGATAATTGTTATTCAAGCTTAAATGGTTAACCAACCACTAAAATAAGAACTACAATGGCAAAAGAATGATAATTGTTATTCAAGCTTAAACTTAGCCTAGCTCGGGCTTAAATGTCACCTTTACTTAGGAACATGCCCGATATTGTCCAAGTAAAATCTCAAAATTTTCAAATTCTCATTATCATTTTAAGTGATTGGATATAAACACATAATGTGCCCAGGGAGACAAAGGTTTAATTTAAATTAAGCATTAAATACCTAACATGTTATTCATGTTTATGATATTTGTAACAGTATAAACAATATGAATACAGTCTGCCTGTCTAATGGCTAGAGTATAAGATGGGATTGTGACGAGGTTTTTGCATTCATAATATTCATTTTCAAGTGATCTTGTCATATCCAACATCCTTTTCTAGATTTATTTCTATGTGGGCAAAATGGTTGATTGAATAGCAAGTGATCATGTCTGTACCAAAATGTTTGCAGTTCTTTCTATTTGGTTTCAAAATATACCTTAACATAAAATAAGATTAATTTCCTTTAAGTATAACTTCAAACCTAAAAAATAAAGAAAATTAACACACAAAAAGATAAAAAAATAAAGGCACTAACAAACTCCCCCACACTTGATGCAACTCCGCAAGTTTACGAGTCTCAAGTAGTATTGGATCACTCAATTAATTGGACTAAACAGTTGTGTAGGATTGGGGAATTAAATTCAGAAATTTAACTATCAAAAATAATAAAACCAATGCTAAACAAAAATGCGAATATCTCTAGGGATTAATCCGAATGGAATATGGTAAGCTTTAAGGATGGTTTCATTTTTAGCGTTTTCTATGTACTTTACTTGGATCAATTTATTAGGTGAATTTTTTGTTGATAGACGACTGAGCTTAGAATTTCTTAGATCCTTTTTCAAGGTATCTAAGGAGTATTACGCAATAATCCTAGTCTACTATCGTAGCCTAGCAATCAAGCATAACCCATTAAGATCTTTGCTAACCTGGTTTTCTCTCATAAATTCAATCTATGCCTAAATTTGAAATTTATAAGTTCTTTGTTTGGAGTTCTGTTATCAATTTTCGCCTATCAGTTCTTCAATTAACAACTAATGTCAAGTAATGGTTGGCCAAACACAATATCAGCAAAATTAATCTCAAATCAGAGAAATCAAAACCAAAAATTCATACTTATAAATCAACTAAGATTTAGTCCACAAAAATTAGCCAAAAGCTTCAGCCCAACCCTGAAGCTTTGAGGAAATTACTCAATCATGATAGGATGAAAACCATAAGCATTAAAGTCTACAACCAACATTAGGAGAAATCAAATAATAAATCAGAGAATCAATGAGTTTTCGGGTCTCCCTCTCTACGTATATTTTTTGCGCCTCCCCCTGATGGGTGTCTGTTGGAGCTCCTCCCCTGGTGATGAGTCTCCTGCGTTAGCGTGGTCTGCTTGTAACGTCACTTTGGTGTTTGTGTGGTTTTTTGTTTTTGTCACTGTAGCTCCTGCGTTGGTGGTCTCGTGGTGCGTCTCTGCATGGAGTCTTCAAGCTGTGCTTACGTCAATTTCGTTCGTCTCTAGATGATGGTGCGTGCGTTGTGTGGGTTTGCTGAGTATTCTCTTTGACTGCGTTGTTACTTTGGTGGTCACACACTCAAGTTCTCCCCTAGCCTGCCTCCATTCTAACCTTTGCGTGGTCTCTTTCGGTTCCTGCGTTATTTTTGTTTTTTTTTTCTTGTGGAGTGTTGGGTTCCCTTAACAAATGTAGCTCACGCACTGTAGTTGATATGACCAATTAATCCTCTCATCCTCCAAACCAAGCACACCCGACTGCGTTTCTCATTACCCTTCTCTTGTCCACGCCCCTGGTTCTTCTCAGTTGTACGTGATTTTTGTTTTCTTCCTATGTTTATTCAATCTCCTTAGCTCACTCATTCATGCCTCTCCCCTTTATTCACTTCACCTGTTGCTCCTATATTAATGCCACAGTTGCTCACTTATTAATGCCACAGCTGCTCACTTCCTTTATGGTGGTGTAACGTGGTTGATATTAATCAACGGAGTCTCCTTTTCCACTAGCTGCTTTATGTTTTTTTTATTCTCCACCTAACCTACTGTCAACATGTGGATAAAGAGTGTATTTTTGTGTGAGTCAAGTATAGAGGCTGCTTGTTTTGGAAGGATATGCTGACAACTTTAACATGAATTTTCCACACTTCAAGTTGCTACTGGCTATTTCGTTGTTTTCTAGCCACCCCCTACTTACATTTTTTTCTTCATTTTTTGCGCCAGCCTCTTCAACGTTTTCAGTTGTCCTTGTTGGTTTCCTCTACTGTAGTGTGATGTCTTTGTTACTCTCCCAATTAAAACCTCCTAGCATTTTTTTATGCTTTCCATTTGCGTTTTGGACTCTTCCTTAGTGCTGCATTTTATTCTTTTTTTTTCTCCACCATTTTTGCCTTGGACTTTCCCTCATTTAATTGTTGTTGTGGTCTTTACAACTAAAATCAAGTGCATTTCCTACAAATTAAACATGAATAATTATAAATGCAAATTCAAGTGAACTAAGCAATTTAGCAAGTAAAATATAGGCAGAATCTAATGATTGTATGCAAAAATTAAGGAAAAATGCCACTCATTTCAATGAAAAAAATGCCTTCAACACTTTGACGGTGCTGCTCCTTCCTTAATGACTATCATCTTCCTCCTCTATTCACGCCAGCATTAGAGATCCTCGGCTCCTCCACATGAAGTCCCAAACCCGCCATTGTCTTCAACCCTCCTCCACGAGGACCATCGCACCACTCTATGGATACCACTAAATGTCTGAAGGAGGAGAGAACACTGCTGCTCGCCTCAGATCTACAACCGAGAGTCCTGACCCAACACCTAACCCAAAAACCCAAAGCTGTGAATTGATTTTTTGGTGTGTTTTTTGAGTTTTCAAATTTATTTCCTGCTTAATTGCATTTTTTATTATGAATATGATTAGTTATTAATAAAGATGATAATTTTCTTTTATCCTCAGTAATAACGATTTTCGTATAGAGTTATAATATATATGGAAGCCTTAAGATTTATGTTGATCTTAAACATTTTAGAGGTCATTGGAAATTTATAAAGATTGATCTTGAGTCTATGTCATTAAACACATAAAGTTTGTATGGGTATCCTTAAAGTTTCATATAACATAGAGGGATATAAGATTTTAATCCTATAAATATTTTCTAATGCAGGTTAGCATTCAGTTGAAGGAATATAAAGGTTTTCTCTAATGCTGTTTAGCATTTGGTAAGAGAAAACAAGTTTTCTCTAATACTGTTTAAGATTCGATTAGAGAAAACAGGATTCTTCTGTTGCAGTTTAGCACATACAATTTAGCATAAAGTTAGAGAAATCGAGACCTACAAACAAAGATGATACATTTTAGATCATACAGGTATCATCTTAGTTTGCCACAGCCCATTTTCCCATTCATGTTAGTAAGGTATTAGATATTCATGATTATATTGGACCTGTGTCACACATGACACATGTGTTTGATATTTTTCGGTATCGAAAGCCTTGCAGGACATAATGTAGGACTTTCATTATCTTTGGATCAAATGTTTTTTTTTTTAATTTGGTATCAGCACAGTAGCGTGACTTAACTGAAATTTTTAAATGTTTTGAACTTGACAAAAAACTGCAATTAATAATTGTCCAAATGGTAGATTGTAAGACATTTTTGTCCTTAGGGACAATTTTGTATTTTTTTTATTAAGTGAACAGCTATTAATTGTAATTTTGGCTTTTAATAAATTATAGGTTAAGATACATAATTTGATCCAATTAAAGGTAATAAAGTGACCCAATAAATAATTTAGATTAATGGGTTAAAGTCCGAGTGAAAAATGGATCTCTTTCAGCGTGGACCTGGTCTATATCGGCCTTGTGATAGGGAAGCCCGATATGGAAGCTATATAAATATTAAGGTCCCCTATAGTTCGTATATCAATTGTAAACATACGGTTCTCTGACCTGTTAAGAGAGCTTGCATATTGAGGAAATTGTAGAAAGGCGTAAATCGAGTATCGATGAACAATTTCCTTAACTATCCCGAGAGGATTGAAGATTGTTTCGGCATCAAAAAATGTTTTGGGACATGAAACGGAACCATAATTAGGTATTCTACATTTCCTTCGTTTTTACCCTTTCATGTATGATTCTAGGTACATAATAGGGTTTGTGCTACGTATTATAGGGTTCTCATAGCCCTATAATAGCTCAAGTCTTAAAGAATTGAGATGCGGCACTCCAGGTAGCGAAATTACATTTAACTACGCACTAGAATGAATGAAACATTAATGAACAAAAAGAGAACGGGAAAGGAGTTTGAGGGAGGACAATGGGTCTATATTAAACTGCAACCACACTGCTAGCATTCCACGTAGAGACGGATGAACCAGAAATTATCACCGCTATACTATAGGTCATTCCGGATTATAGCTAAGATTAACAAGGTTGCTTACACCTTGGAACTTCCCAAGGAATCAGCAATCCATCCCACTTTTCATATATATCAAACGAAGAAATTTATATTCGACACAACTACCACCTATGTTAAAAATCATTTATTTCCATTTCTTGTAAGAAACATTAAGGGCTTATTACTTAATTATAAAAATGTAACCCACCTTGAATTCCTTTCTTAAAGAATTAGTCAAATGTGTCTCTCTTCTTACTCGTTTTGCCCCTTTTGATTTCCTTAAACAATAGCCAAAATTTCATTCAATTTGGTTCAGTAATTGGAAAGTTATACCTTAACCATTTTCGGACTGTTCTTATATTGAAACAATATTCTGTGCTCAACTTCCATCCAGAAATTGAAATTGTTAGAAACTAAACTAAAACTCAATTCCTTCATACAATTTGTAGCTGTAACACCCCGTGTTAGGGGTTAGAATATTGAGGAATTTTGATGCGTTGTATTTCGACACCTACAAATACATTGTGCATACATTCATTTACATATTCTGGGTAAAATGGACTTATAAAATGTGAATAAATTATGAAAAATTTATGTGGAGACTATTGGTATTATTGCAGCATTTGTTTGTGTATTTTAGGAATTTCTGAATTAGGGTATTTATGGACTAGGAAAAATATTGGAAGTAAACAAATGGCATTGAGACGTGTGGCAATCTTCGATGTTGACAAATGGCTTTCATGCATAGTGACATTTAAAGAGGTTGTTCATACACGTAGTCATGTGTATAAGAAGGAAAATTCTGCAGCTGGATTTACTCTTCATGTTGGTTTTGTTCTTCATTGAAAGCATGCAACACTAGACACCTTTCCTTGTTCTTTTTGATCCATCATCGAAACTACTTGTTATACATGTTTGTGCTTTTGGATTTTGACTCTCAACTGCTGGAGTACTAGTTGAAGACGATTATAAGCTTGTGTTAATGTTTGTTTGCTTGAGAGGATTAGAAAATCTGGAATTTGTTGAGCTGGAATTTTACAAAATCAAGTAAGTTTTTTGTGAATAACATTTGATGATGTTTTAATGTTTTGTACATAATACATGCATGAGTTTTATAAGTTGACTAGTTTTGGTGACAGTAATGAGAAAGATGAGTAGATATTATTGAGCAGTGAAAGTGTAACACCGATTGCATGTGGTTTAAAAAGGGACACTTAGTGAATTAGATCAAAGTAAAAAATGAGCTGGGTATGAAGGATAGCTTTTGGTGATGTTATAAATGTGTTAAATGAGATTTGGTGAAATTGAAAACATGTAGAAACAAATGCAGTAGTAAGAGAAAGCTTGCGTAAGGAATCGATTTTTAGTGTCAGATATAAACTTGATTGGAGTTTTGTTTGAATGAGTTGAGAAGATATAGAAGTGAATTAAAGTGGTGCATGTAAGTGTACAAGTGTGTGATGAAGGATTGAAAAAAAAATGAAAGAGCTATTCGGTGGAGGAAGAAGAAGATGGAATGCACTATCGTGCAAGTTCACCGTCGTGCTTAAGCATGACGGTGACTTTGCTGGTTAAGTTGGGAAGTTCATACGAAACTTGGAAGTTCACCCTCTTACTTAAGCATGACGGTGACTTTTGTTAGATAAGTTGCAAGTTCACCCTCGTGCTTAAGCACGATGATAACTTTGCTATTTTTTCTGGGAGTTCATTCGAAGGATTGTTGACTCACTTAAACAACCTTGATTCTTTTGGGTATAACTTTGTCATCCGATATCTAAATGACTATATTCTTGAACCAATGGACTCATAAGACATTTATCTTTATCTCCAAAAAAAATTAGGGCTTTATGAAGATAATTGTTTGATGAATTTAAGATGAAAATGTGACTGTGATGAAGTATGATAGTTGGAATGATTATTACTAAACATACTTCGGTAGTTGGACTATATCTTGATCTGTAGACCTCATAATGAGATGATTATTAATTATGGTTAGAATAGAGACATAAGGCTACAAATTTTCTGAATATATTAAATTGTAATTCTGACTATAAGAATTTCATAATTTGATTGGAATTTGAGATAACAATTTTTCTTAAGCTTAAGAATAGTCTACAATCTTTTTAGTATAAATTTTAGTGTACTAAACCAAATTGGATGAACTCGGTATCATTAGAAACCTAAGATTAATTAGAAGGAAGTATTACCTAATTACTTCACCTTCCTAATGAGAATAATTAAGCAAAGTGGACCCGAAGGTGGATTGTGAAACAAATCTGGATTGAGGGATTGAGTATGATTTCACTTGATCAATAATGTTATAAGATTAAGGATAAGAAACCCGAATTTTTGACATGAACATGCATTACACATATTCTGTATACATGAGTGTGTATAATTGATTTCATAATTGTGCACAATAGTGATGTATGTTTGTATTAAATATTTTAGAGGAACCCTTAGAGTGATCAATTCCAAATATTATTGGGACTTCAAGGCAATAAGCAATAAGGGAGCATTTTGTAAGTAATCCTTGAGAAATTTTATAAGTAATTCAAAATTTTGTAAGTAATTTAGATGGTCTTATATGTAAATCTTGAAGAATATTTGTAAGTAATTTAATTGGTCAATTTTGTTTGTAACTCAGTCAGTAAATTTTGGATAGTTATACTTGAAATGTTTTGTTTTTTTTTTTACTTTAACCCATTGAATGATTTGCAAAGCTGTTAGATTGATATATTTGAATTTTGGCATGAAACCAATGATTGACTACTTATGTTGTCCATGAAATGAATTTGTTGGATTTTAAAACTGTCAAGTCCTAGTCGTAGATAAATAGGCATGCCTAGAAGGGTCTGCAGTTACTTTTGGATAGTTCAGTGTCGGGACTTCGGTCTCTTCTGGATACTTTGGTGTCAGAACTTCGATCATTTTTGGACACTTCAGTGTCGAGACTTCGGTCACTTCTAGACACTATAGTGTCGGGACTTTGATCTCTTCTGGACACTTCGATGTTGGGACTTAGGTCTCTTCTGGACATTTTGGTGTCGGGACTTTGGTCTCTTCTATTTAGTGATGCCAATTATGTTATCTTCTGTATAACTCCCGTTACCCACTTCTGTTTATGGATTTAGAGCCTAACTCGTGTTGTGTTTTGATCTCTGATAAGCTTTGATAAGAAACAAACAATATTTAATCTTATAGGTTAACACCCTATTCTGAAAATTAGTTCTGTATTCTGAATGTTCTATTTTTTCTATTGAAATGACTGACTTTAGCTTGCGAAGTGTTTCCTTAATAAATGATATTCTGTTCTGAAATTCTTTATGTTGAGATGTTTATGCTATCATATGGTTCAGTATCTGTTATGGTTAAACATAGTTTAGTTATTACTTACTAAGCTATATGCTTAGCACGACAAATTTACCCCGTGGGTTCAAAGAGAAGGACTTAAGGACTGGGACAATTCAACTGCAATGACCAAAGGTGTCTGAGTTTTGTGTTGCTCAAAATGTATTTTTTTGAGTTTGTTTTGGGCTTGTATGGATTTTTGTTTAATGGGTTGTAATAACCTTAATTCTTTGGATTTTTGTTTAACGGGTTGTAATAACCTTAATTCAGGCTGGGTTTTGACATTATGATATGTAATGTATGTTTATTTGAAATTCTTGAAATGCATGTATAAAGTGTTTTGTATGTTTGGAATGTTTATTTTTTGAATGCTATGCTTCCGTGAAATGTTTCGTATTCAGTATATTCTATCTTGTGTGGCGCTCGCAATATCTTCCTACGGGGTATTAGGGTGTTACAGTAACCCTATGTCTCTAGTTTACTCCAAATTAAAAATCATTCCATTTGGATAACTACAGACAAAATTATGCCTAAAATACATAAACATGCTCAAGCTATGCAGGAAAAACTTCGCCGCGGAGAACCAAAGAGTTGGTCGCGACCAACTAAAGAAAATTTTTCGTGGAGAACTTTCATAGAAACTTGTCTCTTTTCCCAAAATTTTCCAGGTTCTTACTCTATTTATCCTCATTTTACTTCTAACTATCACCTAAACATGCTTCATTCATCAAATCAAGAAAAATGATGCTTATTACTTACTTGATTTAGCTTCAAATTCTTCAAAATCTCGAAAGCCCTAATTTTCTTTTCTCCCTTCTCTCTTTTCTCTCTATTCTCCACGACACTCTCTTCTTCTCTCCCTCATTCACATTTCTTCTTCTTCTAATTTATACTCTTAATGTAACATCCCACCCCCAATGGGAAGGGTAAAATAGTATTTTGGAAAGGGGCGAGAGTGTTTAGTATTGTGTTGCCATATTCATGCATACCATTACACGTGAATAGTGAAATTGCACATGAACTTGACTGTACATGCAT
>JANZLX010000212.1:38507470-38517663 GCA_025531955.1 Erythroxylum orinocense
CAGGAGCCACAGATCGAACCAGTAACTAACCCTTTAATCAGTAATTAACCCTAGTCAATCAACAAATCAATAAGATACTCAAAGTTGGTGGATCCCTTTAAGATATACTACTTCCTGCAGTGAGCAGAAGAACAAGAGCAAAGGAAATTGATCAATCAATAATAATACCACAAGCAAAATGGATTATAAGGAAAAGGGTGTCACATAGCAACGTCAAAAAGGCGAGGAATGAGAACAAAACAAGTATAGGGGTGGGTAAAATAATTACCTTATTTGAAAGCAAAAGAAAAGTTAGCAAACAGAGCCGCTCGTTTGATGGGTCCTTTTTAGATATCATTAGACGCATAAAGAGCCATCGTATTCCCCGCAACTTACGATCAAACAAGTAGTGTTGGCTAAGAGATATAATTTTATAATGCTTAGGACGACGAAGAGCAAATAGAGAAAAAAGGGCGAAAAAAAAGGGGAGTTTTTGCAGGATCAAAGAAAGCAACAGAAAAGAAAGGAAGACAATTATATCTTTCTTAGTTTTTATTATTTAGACAATTATATTTTCCAAAGAAAGGCTTTGGGAGAAAAATGGGAAAGGAAGTCCTGTGAGTCAGAAAGACACGTACCCTTTTAAACACCTCCTTCGACTTGCCGTGGATAGTCACTGTCAAGTCTACTAACCTTCTTACTCTTTTGTGTGCGTCATCATCAACTTAACAAAAGTAGATTGGAAACATACAAGAGAGTTGTTTAATGAATTTCTTAATTCGTTTTCCACGAAAAGGACAAAAAAGATTAAAACTTTAAGAGAATTTCTACAATTTTACGTAATAAAACGACGGGCAATATCATTTGAGATGATTCTTTCCAGGGAAGCTATGCTTTAAACAGTAATATCAGTCCAGTCCAAGATCCAGTTTGTAGTTTTGGACAATGGAATCATTTGGATCTGCAACTCTGCAGTATTGGATTAAAAATAAAAAGAACCAACAAAGCTTTTGGTTTCTAAATGCCATTTAGTTTAAATCAGAAGAGAAACACAATCTCGAGTGATTTGTTTGTAAACCCTCTTACATATAGAAATCTTCAATCTTTTTACTCATCTGGGTATGTATCTTTTATCCAGAGCAAAGCTAAAGCTAAAGCTTTCTGCTAATCTAACTACCAAATCTTGGATGATTGCCGCGGTGTTAAAGTACGAAAAGACACCACTTTTTATCCTTACGATAATTGGGAGTTGGAAAACGACATATCTTTTCATCTTGAACTTGTTGAAGATGTCATGAACAGCAAAAGGAATGAACCTGTGAAAGAGAAGGAATCACTCTCGAGTGTTCTTGCCTGTCTCTTTACAATCAAAATTTTGGTAAACACCAGCTCTTTTTCTCTAGTGAGAAATAGGAGTAATATTGTAATATTTTCCTGCAAGAAACTTAGTTGTATGTTCCAAATTTACTGGAAAACAAGTTGTGTTGTGGTAAAGTGCGAATCTATTGAAGGGTATAATGATGGTTTTCGGTTTACACCTCCTGGCTTCACGTGGAAAAGGCAGAAGAAGCCAACAGAAGTTGAGCTGTTTCTTTGGTGGGTTGGAAGAGAAAATGGTGCAAGTGTCGACTTATTAGTTGTTTGAACCTTGAACTTGGAACATTGTCTTTTAATTAAGGTCAAGATCTAGACATGCTGGTTTCACTATTGCTTGCCAGACCAGAAGTCTCTAGTCCTCTTTTTTAATAATCTTTTAATTCAATTTGAAACTAATGAATTAACATAAATTTAATTAACTTAAATTCGATAAAAATATTAATTTTAAACTTAGATTTTATGCAATTCATTACCATTCATTTGTTATCTGAAAATTTTTATTTTACAAGTTGAATGGTGAAGTATGATTTTGTTAAAGAAATGCAACTTATGCTAATCATAGTGTGGAGTGGAGTTAGAGAAAATAGACAAGGGAATAAAAGGTAGTAGGGATCAAAAGAAAGTTAGTCAATGCACCTGTCATGTCATGAATTGATATTAAGAATACTAAATTAGAATTTAAAAAATAAGAAATTAAGTTAATTATACCGATTGATTTTTGATTCCATCTATCCTTAAACTCTTCAAAAGTAATATAATATAAATCAGAAATCACAACCAATAACAATGGTTCCAAAACCACAATTAATTGAAATAAAACATATTTACGAGAATAGGAGGCCTTTGATTATGCAGCGGAGGCGGCTTAGTTTTATGAATTGATGACTACGAACGCAACTTCAAAGTGAAGCCGTTTACTTTCCGCGTTTTAATCTCAGGCTCAGCCCACAAGGGTCAAAGACTCGATCTTTTCCGGCAAACAACACTCGTTGTTGTTATTATTAGGTAAATATGGAGATAAAGATCTCATCTTTTTCGATTTCTTTACATGGGCATCCGAGATTTTTCAAGGTAAAAGATTTAGGAAAAACTGCATTATTTGTTTCGTTCATGAGACACACAGCGTTAACTGGTCAGTAGTACTCAGCACTCTCAGTCCGCTGTTACTAAGTAACAGCATCCTTAGTGAGTCCGAGTCCAGCCGATCACATAACTCACATAAAGTTATCATTTTTCAGATTTTTATTATACATTATACATATATATACACACCGAAGCCTTCCATTATACATATTTAACCCTCTTTGTCACTGTTCCTTTCTTTTCTTTGTTCATGTGCCTTTCCATCGAAGGATACCTTTCCTTTCTAAGTAGAGATACCCCAGATCCATTCTTGCTTCCATTTTCTATAGCATCATCTCCTCTCCCCTTTTAGGTATGGATACGCTTCTATGTTCTTTATCTTTCAACGCCTCAGTTTGTTTACTTTTTATCCTGTACGCTTGCATTAATATATTCCTTTTTAGGGTTTTTGATGCTCAATGTATTATTAGATCTTCATCAAAATTTGTCTTTTTTTCTTTTTTCCTACTCTCATTCGAATTTCGATAACAGTTTTGAAGAAAACTGGTTTTTGTAGGACTAATTTCTGGGACTAATATTATGATGAATGGATATGATTCTTGCAGATTTTTATCCAAAATCTAACTAAGAATCTAGTATCACTAGGCGTGATCTGCTTTATCTTTTCTTAGATTAGATGAGATGGGTGTGTGATGATGTTTCTTAATTAACTAATTAAGGGTATTCTTTGTTACTTGGTTTTACCAGTCGTATTTATGAGCTACCATTGGATGAGGAAAACGGTGGGGAGCTAATTCTCTGGAAATTGTGACTGTTTCATGGGCAACACATGCCGTGGATCATTCAAAGGAAAACTTTACCAGGGCTACAGTCAGCCCGAGGATCGATCAATCATCAGCTCCAATTCCAAAGGCAATCCTTCCTCTAACAACTCTGGCCACTCCCCTTCCACTATCACTTCTCAAGAATTGTCCAAAGAAACCCCCCCTAAAAAGGACCGCAATTCATCTTCCTTTAGCTCCATCAAGAAAGAGATAATTATGATGAGACTAGGTACTGATAACCAGGCTTATTATGTTCTTGGCCATAAAACTGCAAACATCCGTGACCTCTATATTTTGGGTCGTAAGTTAGGACAAGGACAGTTTGGTACTACATATTTGTGCACTGAGGTTTCCACTGGAAATGAATATGCTTGCAAATCTATTTCCAAGAGGAAGCTGATTTCCAAGGATGATGTTGAAGATGTTAGGAGAGAAATCCAGATAATGCACCATTTGGCTGGTCATAAGAATATTGTGACCATTAAGGGTGCATATGAGGATCCTTTACATGTGCATATAGTCATGGAGCTTTGTTCTGGGGGAGAGCTGTTTGACAGGATCATTCAGAGGGGGCATTATAGTGAGAGAAAAGCAGCTGAATTGACTAAGATTATTGTAGGAGTTGTTGAGGCATGTCACTCCCTTGGTGTTATGCACAGAGATCTTAAGCCCGAGAACTTCTTGTTGGTGAACAAGGATGATGACTTCTCACTCAAAGCCATCGACTTTGGGCTTTCTGTGTTCTTCAAACCAGGTAGAAAACATACAAAGTTTTGTGAATTGCATTCAATATTTGATTGTACCAAGATGCTGTTGGTCCTAGTTAATTTATTAACATGATGTCTCTTATTGGTCTATAGTGTTAAATTATTTACCTTATATTTCAAGATTGATGGAATTTGTTTGCTACTGCTTTTGTGTGGCTATGTCTTGGACGCATGATAACTGTGGCAAGTTAGTCCAAAAGTTTCTTTTTTTTTTTTTTCTTTTTTATAATCATTCATACAAGATTTGAAACATTGCAGTTTCTGTGGCATCTTGTGGTTGGAAGTGCACGTCTTGTTTGATACTTAATAGCCTTTATAAATCATATGTTGCTTGATTCTTCAGAGCAAATTTTCACTGATGTCGTTGGAAGCCCATATTATGTTGCTCCTGAGGTGCTGCTCAAGCATTATGGTCCGGAAGCTGATGTGTGGACCGCTGGGGTCATATTGTATATATTGCTGAGTGGAGTGCCACCATTCTGGGCTGGTAAGTGTTCTTTGTTGCATGGTTTGAGCAGCATTGTTTTCTCAGCTCTATGCTCAGTGTATTGAATTCTTCATTTGTTTGCATACTAGAAACACAGCAAGGGATATTTGATCAAGTGTTGAAGGGTTACATCGACTTTGAGTCAGACCCCTGGCCACTGATATCAGACAGTGCAAAAGATCTTATTAGGCAGATGCTTTGCTCTCAACCATCAGAACGCTTGACTGCTCATGAAGTGTTATGTATGTCTAATATTTCATTTCCTTTTTGAACTTAAGCTCTTGAACCATCTGTTGCTAGTATGACCATAGGAACTGCCTTACTAGATTGCTATTTGTTCCTCCTGTGTTCTGGCAGCATAAGTATCGGCAAATTGCATGTGAATGTGTTTCTTTCTACCTTATAATTTGATTTTTTCCGAGGGCACATTATGTTCTACTTCCCACATTGGCTATGTGGTCAATTCATGATGCCATCAACTTGTCAATTAGCATTTGACCCTAGTAGTTAGTTTTATTATCAGACAATTTAATCCAACTAACAAATCTTCTGCGAATATTGGGACACATATGTTCATATTTGAGTGCTCTTAAATTTGGCTGCACAACAGGGGTATACCTCCTTTTCCCCAATGCTCTCATCCCAAAGATTTGAAGCTTTCCACCAAGTGATATCCCTGCAGAATAGGAGCTAATTTAATCCTTTTTACAGAGTTTGTGATCTAGAAACTTACTACCTTTTTGTGCATCACGATATCAGCAGTATTGTGGCTATGTTCCCTCCTTGACTTCATGTTTCTACTCTGCTCAAGACCAAACATCACACTGAAAATACTTGTTTCATCAGGTCATCCTTGGATATGTGAAAATGGAGTTGCTCCTGATAGAGCATTAGACCCAGCTGTGCTTTCTCGTCTTAAGCAGTTTTCTGCGATGAACAAATTGAAGAAGATGGCTCTGCGAGTAAGTACATGACATCTGGATTGAATTCTTGGAATGTCAGTGACACTCAAACGAAGAATAGATAATTACTTTGAGGCTCATCTTATAACGTTGTGTAATATTTATCATTTCTACATTGATATGTTTGACTATAAATCTTACCATCCTTCCACTCTTCATGCTACTAGGTGATAGCTGAAAGCCTTTCTGAGGAAGAAATTGCAGGCTTGAGGGAAATGTTTAAGTCTATGGATACTGATAACAGTGGTGCAATCACATATGATGAATTAAAAGCTGGCTTGCGAAGATATGGTTCGACGTTAAAAGACACTGAGATACGTGATCTTATGGATGCGGTAAGATGGTGTAAAACCAGATATGGGGTTGTGTATAACTATAATTTTCCATCTTGTTTTTGTCAATGGTCATTGCATTTCCTTTTGTTCACTCGCTACTCTTCTCTCTCCTGGTCTTTATTAGCAGTAATATTTAAAATGGCTGCCAAAGGAGTAAACAGTTCTTGTTATTGTAATAACCTGATAAGTTAATATTCCTAATTTGCAGGCTGATGTGGATAACAGTGGTACCATTGATTATGGGGAATTTATAGCTGCAACAATTCATCTTAACAAATTAGAACGTGAAGAACATCTAATTGCAGCATTCCAGTACTTTGACAAGGATGGAAGTGGCTATATTACAGTGGATGAGCTTCAGCAAGCTTGTATTGAGCACAACATGACTGATGTTTTACTTGAAGATATAATAAAAGAAGTTGACCAAGATAATGTAAGTTGTCTAAAACTTTCAATGATAATAGACAGCTGTACCGCCTCTTTTTTGTGGAGGAATATGCATCATAGTTTTGAGGCTTTAAAAGAACACAATTTATCTTGAATTGGATGGTGATGCAGTCATTCAGCAGGTTCCCTTCTGGCTCGAATGATTTTTCCAAGTCTGCGATATCTCTCCTCTCAATATAGGGGTGGCTAGCACATCTTCTTGCTGTCAATGTAGACTCGGATCATGAGTCGAACTATATAATCACTAGTATAATTGATAACTTGGTGTACTTGTTTGAAGTGATTGGAATGTCTTGGTTATTTCAGGATGGAAGGATTGATTATGGTGAATTTGCTGCTATGATGCAAAAAGGCAATGCAGGAATTGGTAGAAGAACTATGAGGAACAGTGTAAATATCAGTATGAGAGATGCACCAGGTCCGCGGTAGCAGCTACGGCTTGCAGTTGTAGTAGTCATGTAAAGGTGCTTTATTTTACCATTTCTATGAGCG
Source organism: Erythroxylum orinocense (assembly GCA_025531955.1). NCBI lineage: Eukaryota > Viridiplantae > Streptophyta > Magnoliopsida > Malpighiales > Erythroxylaceae > Erythroxylum > Erythroxylum orinocense. The sequence goes on from JANZLX010000212.1 coordinate 38,514,224, forward strand.
ATGATATTATTATAACATCTAGTTCCTGAGGTCTCAGCTAAGTTTGGAATGCTGACTTCTGGGCTTTGGGGATAAAAATGCAGGTTGTATAGTAATAATAGATTGATGGAAGTTGGCATCAAGAAGTACGGTTTGATTCTCGTTCCTGAAGCTGTATGACACGATGGAGAATAATAACATGGAGGAGGAGCAGGTTTTGGTGCTTGCGCATGCATATTTTTAGTTTCTGTTGTTTCATAATACCAGGAAAATGACAGTGAACTTGTAAAAACAAAAACAAAACAAAAAAGTGTGCGAAAGATACCTTTGTAGCTGACCAAGTTGCCATTTTTATTAGTTATGTTTGCTTCATAATGGGAATAGGGTCTTCTTATGTGTCGTTTCCTCATCTTGTTAGTGTTTTCGATTCCAAATTCGCATCCTTTGTGCAAAAATAAGGTACCCTTCGTTTCTATTCAGAACCCAAGCACGTAAATGTGGTATTATTATTATTAATATAATTAAGCTATTAGTTTCTCTGTCAAAGTTATACAATGTAAATACCATACCACGAATAGAAAGAATTAAAAGGAACTCTCAAAATCTCCATTACCAATTGCCCAAGCTAGGCTATACCCCATCCATTATTCTAGTTTCACGTGCCAATGTGATTGCCTGCAACACAAAAAGAAGAGAAAATGAACCATGTTCCAACTCCAATCCAACTTCACGCCTCTACCTATTGAACTCCATTGTAAAATTTCTACCTGTGTGTGTGGAAGTGATGACCAACGTAGCAAAGTTTCTTATCAAGATTGCGAAGAGTTTCAAATCTTTTTGAGGGGAATTGAGGAGAAATTGGAACAAGTTCAGCTGAATTCAGCTCAACCTAAAAACTTAATGAATTATCAACCACATATTTTTAACTCACTTTTACCTATAGTTCCTATTGATCCAAAGGCCTATTGAACTCCATTATAAACTCCTACCTCTTTCTGTCTATTTGTGTGTGTGCAAGTAACCATCATCATCACAAACTCTCCTGTCAAATTACTAAGTACTTGCCTTAAGCTTGGCTTGGTTTGATGAGAAAATGCATTTTGATGTAAGGGCAAAGCCAGGATCCAAGAGCCATCCCACCTCCAACCATGTTTCTTCTTTGCTGCTAATTTCTCTATGGCAACACCATAATTGCTTTGGTAGCAGAACAACTTCACCTTCTTCCTCTCTTACTGTCTTTACTCTCCCGTCTTCTATTACTTCTTCTACCAATTCCCCCTGCACCTGTTTTCGTTTCAATTTCACACATATAATGATGATTCAAACTCACAGCTTAACCAGATCAAAAAGAACTCACAGTCTGAGATTCATGGAAGCTAGCAACAGCATTGAGGCCCTCCCAAACACCAGCAATTTCAGAAGCTTTTAATCGAGGAGTAGATGCAAATGCAGAATCTCTAATGGCACATCCCCCTAATTGCTCCCCATTTCTAAAGGGACCATACCACTGCTCACAGAATACTCCTATACTTGCTAACCTCATCATTGAAATCTTCAGAAAAATTCTGACTCGGGACTCCCTATCCTTGGGATTGATTAAGCAGTACTCCAACTCCAAATCTTTGTAGTTCCCATCATCCCCAATCCCGATAGGCCACACACTCACATAACACCCGCTGGATTCATAGGCAAAGGCGATACATTTATGGTTGTTGTCCTCGCTACCTCCGACGACGGTCCTCTCATTAACGCTGTAACGAGTGGCGGCATCGGCTTCACAGCCTACGGTGGGGAGTAATTTGATGGTTTTGTACGAGAGAAGAAGGTGATTTGGGTGAGCAAGTGTGGGACACTGTGTCTGCCAATCGAAAACCTTGACCTCCCACTCTCTGTAAGCTTCGGGAACTACCATTTCAGGTAATTCAACTGGTTTACCTCCACTTGTGAAGTCCGCTCCAAACCCATCCCATTCCCCCGATATATTTGCTGCGAATTCTGCCCATTCTACACAGATACGTGAGTCGATAATATGAGAAGATTGTACAGAAATTGAAGAAAAAGAAGAAGCATATGAGTAGGAACTTACTAGGAGTAAGAGAAGTAGCAGGAGTGGACGAAGAAGAAGAAGAAGCGGAATTAAAGGTCTGGACTTGAAAACGGAGTGGTTGTATAGTAAATGGAAGAGAGTAGGGTTTGGGAAGGTTGATATGAAACTTGAGGTTAGAAGAATGAAAAGGTGATGTTATGAACCTATTGTGGAACTGAGAGATTACTCTTAAGCTGCTGCTACCTGCTACTGCCATGCTTCTTCTGCTAAAATCCTCTCTTCATCTTCAAGTAAGCTTTTTTATTTCTTCTTATCCTTTCCTCTGGTTGGAATTTGGATAAAGTAACTAAGGTCCTTCCGACAGTAGTCGGTGGTATAAGATGCCAATATCCATTTATTTTAATTTAAAATATATTAAATCTGCTATGATAAAGTCTTTTCTTTTGGTTTAAATTTTAATTTGGGTACATAAAAAATGTGAACTGATGTTATACTGAGTACTCTGCAGTTCCATTTCCCGGGAAGTGGAAGTCAATAGATGTCGGTTGGTAGTTGATTTGGTCAGTAACTAATTAAACTAACCAACTTCTACTGTTTAGCTTTCTGTTTCCACCAACACTCTTCTTCTTAATCATTATTGAATCGGACCTTCTTTTCTTCTCCTGTCACTCACTAACTAATCTTGCTCGTACGATTCAATCCCAGATCGGATCCCAATTTCTCCTCTTCCCATTCTGTTTCTTTTCAAATTTCTTCATGCACCAAAAGAAAGAAAGAAAAAAAGATTAAGATACAGATACAGATCTTTAAAACATTTCTGCTTATACAAAAACACTCATCGATCTAAACAAGTGCAATGGTTTCTATTTGACAAGAAATACAAAGTAAATAAACATTCACAATTTGAGATATGGCTGAGAATCCGCTTTCTGTTCTGTAACCAACCAACAAAGTGTGTATCTTTTTCCTCCATAACTGGATCAAGTTGACAACAAAGAATTACATTCTGAGCTTGATCTGAATCTTGAGTTTCTTATTTGATATCAGTTCTCCAAGTTACTTGGAGTAATGGTTCCTGTAGGTTTGAGGGAGACCAAAATTGTCAGATCTCACAAGCCTTTTAATCTGGGAACTGAGCTTGTAAAGAACATGTCTCCAGCTTCCTCTGTTGTGACTACCAAGGACCTTGGTATCTCCTTCATTCATCTCCAGATCTTGGGCGAAGATGGGTTTTTTAGATAAGGGCATCTCCAACCATTGCACCAAATTTTTACACCAAATTTAGTGCAAAGTGGAATATTCCTAAAATCTTTTTACACTAAATTTGGTGTTACTCCAACTATTCTACACCAAAATTTTTTCAAAGAATATACTACAATAATTTAGTTATTAACTAAATTAATTTATATTTATA
>JANZLX010000212.1:38543247-38568459 GCA_025531955.1 Erythroxylum orinocense
GGATGAAGATGATAAACTTGTCAATCGTGAAGAGTATCAAATACTAGTGGGAAGACTAATCTATTTGTCTCATACTAAACCAGATATTGCTTTTACCGTGAGTGTTGTTAGTCGCCATATGCATGCACCAAGGAGACAACAATTAGAGGTAGTCTATAAGATCCTACAGTATCTAAAAGGTACTCCAGGAAAAGGGTTGCTATTCACGAAACGAGATAAAAAAACAATTGGAATATATACTGATTCAGAATTAGCTAGTTCAGTAGAGGATAGACGATCAACCACTGAATATTGTACTTTTGTGTGGGGAAATTTGGCTACTTGGCAAAGTAAGAAGCAAAAGTTGGTAGCCAAGAGTAGTGCTGAAGCTGAACTAAGAGCTGTTGCAAAAGGGATGTGTAAAAGTCTTTGGTTAAAGAGTGTTGATAGAATTGGGAATCGGGTTTGAGATACTTCTAAAACACTATTGTGATAACAAGGCAACCCTAAGCATGCACACAATCCAGTCCATCATGAAAGAACAAAACATGTTGATGTTGACCAACATTTCATCAAAGAGAAGATAGAAAATGGGACAAGAAGCCTAACTTATGTTCCAACAAAGAAGCAAACAGCTGAAATGTTTACCAAAAGACTTCAATGACAAGCATTTGAAGAGCGTATTAGCAAGTTGGATATGATAGATATCTATGATCCAACTTGAGGGGGATGTGGTCAAAGATATGTATATATCATAATATTATGATCTGATCATAATCAGATCATTTAGATTAGATATTAGTATCTTATAGATATATAATATCTTGGGATTATATTTCCATATTGGTTATTCTGTAAACCCTATTCGTGTATATATATACTGCTGTCTCTAATAAAGAGAAATAGAGCAAATAAGCTCTGATTCACAGCTACCTTGAAATTCATGAACTAACAGAAATCAAAAGTGATGGCACAACATAAATCCCCCAGCAAAGTGACGGTGCAAACCCAAACTAACAGGATTTAACAAAAAATCCCATTTGTGACAAATCCAAAATCACAAACTCGAAAAACAAAGACACTAGAGGAAAATAGCAATGGATAACAAATTAGGACAGCAATTGTAGAAGGAGGATAGCGGCAGTCTAAAGAACCAGGCCTTTAATGTCACCAGAGGACAATGCGACGCTGGAGAACTTGGTCGGAGGTAAGGACACTTCCACGTGCACTTGGACGTGTCGACGGGTAGGAAAAAAGCTAAAAGATCTAGATGTCACGCATGACTCACACGCAAGGATTTTGATGGCCTTGCCATTGAGAGAAGCGTAAGGTTTTGCTATTTGGGCAAAACTTCAAACAAAGACTAATGAGAAAACAGAAGCTAGGTATCCCAACTCTCATACCATGCTGACAAAACTAAATACGAAAACTAGAACCCAAGTTATGTGATTTTATTCATTGACTAATGCATCTTAAATAGGAAAAAGATAGCCAATACATAATCAGTATCCTAACTAAAATACATCCAGTATATAATCAGTATTCTAACTACTTATCTCTACTAATTTAACTACTTATCTCTACTAATCTACAACATCTTAACTACTTAGGTGCTGACTTGTCTTATCCTCAATTTAGGATAAGATTTTCCTATTTTATGGGGATCATTATCTACTTGATATCAGTTTTCCTAACTAACAGTAACTAATATCGATTATAAATATATGTACCTATTTTTCATCATACCTGAAAAATACAACCGCAAAGAGCTCCATGGCACGAAAATATCAATAACATGGAATGGGTAATATCTATGACCCCACTACAATTAAATTTCTACTATGTTGCTATTTGTTGTGAAAGAATAAGGAAGAGTAAGTACTTTTCTTCTTAAAACCTAAACAACACTATGGGGACAATCAATCTACCACAATAGCAGGATCACTTATGCATCTTCAAGTGCATATCATAATACAACGCCAAATCCTTATTGAATCCACTAATCAATGAAGAAAGCACTCACAGACAAAGTTGAAGCACCAAATGAACCTATAAGAAAGTCATTTAGTCTTTAAACTAGACAATAATGACAATTCAGCAAAATATCTTAAGTGATCTCTATATTCCAAATTGCACAATGCATTGCACCTCCCGAAAACCATAACCACCAAAAATCTTTAAGATTTCCAATTCATTTTAATTAGATCTCTAAACATTTCACACTATAAGACATGACTAGAAATCGAACATTAGTTATACACAACAATTAATTTGTGCCAAGTACACTAAAAAGCCCATCAATTTGATCAACTAGTTCACTCTTTTGTTGTGTATAATACTTTTTTCTCAATTGATGATATTTAACATTTGACAATAAGGCATCCATAGTTGACTCTCATCTAAAACCGAGGAAGAATATTTTAATGCACACTTAAATCACTAGGTTAGCTAAATGAAGTACCTGATTTTCAACTCTAATAATAGGCTCTGCCAAGCCATTAGAAACAAAGAGTTCAACATTATGCATTTTATGCTTTTCATACTCCAAAGAGGAAGGAAATTGATAATAACATTCACATTCAAACATGATCAAGGATGTTGAAGTGTAATGCCAATTAAGCAATAATGATCTTTAACAAAAAAAAAAATACTCCTTAAAACCTTCAATGAGTGAAACCACTCATCAAGATCACTTAGATATTAAGCATTACCATCCTTACTTTAGGGGTCTAAATGATTCTCCCACTTCCTGCCATAACTTACATAAAGTAACCTACATACAAAAAAGAAATAATGAATGTCAATATAAAAAAGCAAGAAAACAATACCTCCCTTGCAAGAAATCAGGAGAAGTCTACAGATTAAAATTCTTATGTAGAAGGCTTATAATAAACATATATAGTACAAAAATCTCATTAGAATGTTAATTTTTAATATATAATTAGAATCTCAAATTGTATATAATTTCTAGCTTAGGCAAATGTTAAATGATGGGGACATACCGGTTTCATTGTAATAAATGACCCAAGCCTATAAACTTACCTTGTTTTAACAAATAAGGTAAAGAACTGCACATTTCTTCCATTGGTGAAGGGTGGAAATTATGAAGTATATATTAGTATTTTCCATGCAAGCTTGCACATGTTGTTGCCCATAAAGAGGGTGGAGTGGGTGGGTGGATTTTAAATTGACATTGACATTGCGGCACTTTAACAGCCTTTTAATCACACACGTGAAAGCATGTAATCACAGTGCCACCAAAATAATAATCGAAGCATGCAACTAAAAGTTCTTTTCTGAAATTTACAAATTGGATAAGTAAATAACACAACTAAATTTGAAAATATGCGGTGGCAAGGAAAGAGTGATAAGATAGATTTCAGGGTAGAGGACCCGGGAAAAACCTGTTCATAGCCCCCCAATTCGATCACTCCTCTCCATAACCTAAGCCAATAGAGAAACTTTGCCTTGCAACATAATTAGGAGATAGTTTGAATACTTTCCAGCAAATTCATAGACTAGATTAAATAGGATTTTGCCACTTAATGGAAGTGCTTAACTTACATTAGCAAATTCAGCTCTTTTTTGTAAAAGTTGGGGGCTCTGAATTCTACGTGATTCTCTTTATAAATGTTTCAACCTCCTCCATAATGCTGCCTGCTCCTGTTCTGTTCCTGACTCATAGCCATCAGACGAAGATGGTTCAAATGGAAATGAGTTATTTGACATCTTCATAGTTACTTTCTGTCTATCATACACTGTAGATTTTGCCGATTCCTGTTTAATTTCTGAAAGCGAAGACAAGTACACCTTGGTCAAATCTTCTTTTAGCTATTCTCTTGTGTCATCATCTTCTGCTTTGGCTATTGAGGGCTTGTCATTGAAGAGAAGCTCTTTGGACTCCAGCTCTTTTTCACGATCTTTGGCCTCAGTCCCAAGGGTTTGTCAAAGTTGGGAAGAAGATCCTTAGGTCCCGCCCTGTCCTCATTATCAACTTTGGTGTCAAGAAATTTGTCATTAAATGAACAAGTATCTGTCAATTGCTCTCCCTTCTGCTCAACTTCAGGTTTTTGGTTCAATTCATTCTTGCAGTTAAGAGTTAGGTTGTTGGAGTTTGAAGAAGGGGTGATTTTATGATAGCTGTTTCACCATTGTGAACAGAGCTGAATTGGGAAGTATTAATTTCATCATGAGTCAGATTTGGACTAGGCTGGATTTGAGTATGTTGAGTGGCGTTGGGATTAATAGTAAGATCAACAGGAGGAGGATAAGTTTTAAGAGCTTTGGGATAAGTTTCCAAGAGCTTTGGGATCAGGCATGTGACCAAGCTTTTCATCCAGATTTTGTAATGGGTTATCTTCTCTAGCCTCATCAAAGGTTAGGAGGCATAATAGTGGTAAGGGTAGGACTCAAAGTATGACAGGAGTAGGATCTAAAGTGGGATGGACATCTACCAAATGAGCATTCTTTTCATCATCAGCAATGTGAGTTGGGGATTGATGCTGCTCATTGTCATGAGGACGGGACGAAGTTGGAGAATTTGGTTCAACATCATAATTATTATAATCGTCTGGTTGTTTTAGAACACGGAGAGTATCTTTTCTCGCTTCTTCATTGGAACCAATCATCTCACTACGAAGACTACTGCTACTCATGGTGACGATGATGAGTAACTACTGCAACCCATAACCAGAAAGAAAGAAAACAAATTCAACAATTAACCAACCGTACAGAATTAAAAAAAAAGAAGAAGAGAATTTATGTGCACGGCCGTGAGTGTGAATGTGGGAAGCAAACAGCTGAAAATCTTGTTGAAAACATGGACAAAATTACGAAACTTAAATTCAAGGAAGAGGGAAAGTTGGAAGGAATGAAATAGCATTACCTGTTCTTCCTATTTTTCTACCAACTTTGTTGTGCCAACCGTCGCCCCGAGCAACCACAAGCACTGGCCCCCATCCGTCCACCCTCCCTTAATTAAAAGGTTCATACTTGACAAATTTCTATGCCTTTGCTTTATTCTTCTTCTTCGTCTTCTCTTTTCTTCTGCTGTTTATTTAAACAAAAACCGTAATAATAAGCACAATAAGAATTTGGGTTTGAATTTTGAAAGGCGAGAGAGAAGGAAAGAAAGAGCGTTTCTTGAGCAGCGATTCTGATTATGGTATTTTGCATGCGTGAGCCAAAGAGGGAAAAGCGAGAGATGTTAAGGGCCAAAAGGTAAACTTAGTATTACACAATCAACGATAACTAACCATCCGATCCAACGGTGCAGAGGAGATGGAGACATTTTTGGTTCGGAAGGGCCCAAAGGAGAGCAGTTCTTTTGAGTTTCCCCACGTCCACGCGCTCTCTTCTCTTCTCCTCTCCTCTTCTCTTCTCCTGTAGGCGTAGGCTGCCTCTAGCGTGTCGTCTGCGGTTATCCGGTGGGCGGAGCAACTGTATTCCATCCATCGTCTCGCCCCAAACAGTTTGATTTTAGTTTGCCTGCAACTTTTTATATCATACTTTAGGTCTTTTTCTCCGAACCCTAGCATTGCGACAACAACGACAGCACTCAATCATCATCAACATCTTCGTATTCAAGTCAACTAACGTTTTCAAGTCAAATAAACAAAGCTAAAAGACTTAACAGGTCAGTTCTTTCATCTTCTTAGCTAAATAAGTCCTGTGCTATATTTTATATTGCAATAATACTTTCTGAAATAACTGCACTTGTCTCATGAATTAGTGAACTGGGTTTGAATTTTTTTCTTCAATGGAAAGCGAGGTACTTGAATTCGATATAGGTTTAGGTGTTGCCAGTAGTCATCATGACGCAGATGATGATGATGACGACGACGACGACGACAACGAGAGTGGTGGTCTGAATATTGAGCACCCCCTTGATGATGATGACAATATGGCTGACAGCTTTCCACCACCATCTCCTCTTCCTGGTGCTTCCACTCCTCTCATTTACCTTCCCGAGGGTGACCTTCAGGATCTCGAGCCTTATGAGGGCATGGAATTTGAGTCTGAAGAGGCGGCCAAGGCCTTCTACAACTCTTATGCTAGGCGAGTTGGATTTAGCACCCGTGTCAGCTCTTCCCGCCGTTCACGTCGTGATGGAGCCATCATACAGAGACAATTTGTCTGTGCTAAAGAAGGGTTCAGAAATTTAAATGAAAAGCGAACTAAAGATAGAGAGATCAAGCGCCCCCGCACCATTACTAGAGTTGGATGCAAAGCATCTTTGTCTGTTAAGATGCAGGATTCTGGCAAATGGGTTGTATCCGGATTTGTTAGAGAGCATAATCATGAGCTTGTCCCGCCTGATCAGGTTCATTGCCTTCGTTCCCACAGGCAAATCTCTGGTCCGGCTAAGACCTTAATTGATACATTGCAAGCTGCTGGAATGGGTCCTCGTAGAATAATGTCTGCCTTAATAAAGGAGTATGGTGGAATTAGTAAAGTTGGTTTTACAGAGGTTGATTGCAGGAATTACATGAGGAATAATCGTCAGAGGAGCTTAGAAGGAGACATCCAACTACTTTTGGATTACTTGAGGCAAATGCACAATGAGAACTCAAACTTCTTTTACGCTGTGCAGGGGGACGAGGACCAGTGCACCGGCAATGTGTTCTGGGCAGATCCAAAAGCTAGAGCAAACTATACTTATTTTGGTGACACTGTTACATTTGACACCACCTATCGGTCTAATAGATATCGCTTGCCCTTTGCACCCTTCACTGGGGTTAACCATCATGGACAGCCTGTTTTGTTTGGTTGTGCTTTCCTGATAAATGAAACAGAAGCATCATTTGTTTGGTTGTTTAGGACGTGGCTTATGGCTATGTCTGGTCGCCATCCAGTTTCGATGACCACTGATCATGATGCTGTCATAAGCTCAGCCGTCATGCAAGTTTTTCCTGATACCCGCCTTCGCTTTTGCAAATGGCACATTTTCAAGAAATGTCAGGAAAAGTTATCACACATGTTCTTCAAATACCCAAGTTTTGAGGCAGATTTTCATAAATCTGTTAACTTGACTGAGTCAATTGAGGAATTTGAATCCTGCTGGTTGGCACTTGTAGATAGATATGAACTCCGGGATCATGAGTGGCTTCAGACGTTATATGGAGATCGTAGACAGTGGGTCCCAGTATACTTGCGAGACACTTTTTTTGCAGAGATGTCTATTACCCAGCGAAGTGATAGTATGAACTCATACTTCGACGGTTACATAAATGCATCAACCAATTTGGGTCAATTCTTTAAACTTTATGAGAAAGCTCTGGAGAGTCGGAATGAGAAAGAAGTAAAAGCAGATTATGATACAATGAACACTTCCCCATTTTTGAAGACCCCATCCCCAATGGAGAAGCAGGCATCTGAGCTATACACTAGGAAATTGTTTATGAGATTTCAAGAGGAGTTGGTTGGGACCCTAACTTTCATGGCAACTAAAGCAGAAGATGATGGAGAGAGCATTATCTATCAAGTTGCAAAGTTTGGGGAAGATCATAGGTCTTATTATGTCAAATTCAATGTTATGGAGATGAAGGCTACTTGTAGCTGCCAGATGTTTGAGTTCTCAGGTCTTCTTTGCAGGCACGTATTGGCAGTCTTCAGAGTAACCAATGTGCTTACACTTCCATCCCATTACATTCTAAAAAGGTGGACAAGGAATGCCAAAAGTAGTGTCATACTGGAAGAACGTTATACTGATGTATATATGAATTATCTGGAATCTCATACTGTCCGGTATAATACCCTTCGACATGAGGCCCTCAAATTTGTTGATGAAGGTTCCAAATCCCTTGAAGTTTACAATGTTGCGATGGTTGCTCTACAAGATGCTCAGAGAAAAGTTGTGATTGCAACAAAAAATGAAGGGAAAAGTGGGCTGATAAGTAGCCGTAATAGGGGGGACTTGGGAAGTAATGGAAATAGGGTGAGTTATATCAATGCTAATCATTTGGGGAGCTCTGGCCAGCATTTGTCTGAGGTTAGATGTCTTTTTCCTCATTTGGCTTTATAAATTTTGTTACACGAAAATTGTTATTTTGCTTGCTTCCCTTTTCTTGTTATTGTCTTCATTTGCTACTCAAATATCTGTAGGTTAGCTGAAGCCCATCTAATTTATGTGGATTATGAGTTTTGATAATACTATGGGGGATGTTTGTATTGTTGGAAACGCATTATAACAATCATACTGCATTCTCATTGCAATACAAGACACAGGGAGAGTTATCAGCTGTGAGAAAGGGTGTCCATGCTTGTCCATGTTTGTGTGCAAGTCTTCATTCAATAATTTTGCTTAAAGGGGCCTATCCATTATCATTTAGACGCAAAATTGTGCCAAAACTTGTATTTAAAATGTCACAATCTCCTACATTTCATCATTTTTGTCTTTTGCAGGAAGATATGGACAATAGAATCCAACAACTTACCAGTGAGCTGGAATTTGCAAATAGGAAGTGTGATGTTTATCGGGCTAATTTGCTCTCAGTTTTAAAAGACATTGAGAATCATAAGCTACAGTTGTCGGTCAAAGTGCAAAACATTAAGATTAGTGTAAAAGACAGCATTTAGAAGATATGTTTCAATGTAATTAGTCTTGTGTGGAATTAGTTTTCTACTCTTATGAAGCAAAGTTGGTTTGTTTCAAATCATGGGTTGTTACATCTCCATTTTTCTGGTTATTTACATTATTACATGCCGTCCTCCCCCCCTCAAGTATGTATATTGGTATAACAGAATATGAATAAGCCTCTCATTCTAAACCTTCAATCATATAACGATTTGTATTCTCAATTCTGCGGTCAAAAACGAGTTACTTCTGAGATCATATGCAAGACTTTGCCAATGCCAGAAAGCAGTGACGATGGAATGAATGAAATATTATGAATTTTGTTTGATCCGACTGATGAACCAAAGTGCCCCACCCATATCCATATCCCAAGAATTCCGTAAGATTTGGCGTCACTAATCCTTAATCTGTTTTTGAAACTCTTTTAATTTGCAGACGCATATCGTCTCCATATATACTCGCTCTGCGACTAAAAAACCCAAAATTTTCCCGCCGCCTTCCTTCTGAATCTGAGATACTACTCAACTCCGAAGAATAAAAAGAGGCAGCAGCAGCAGAGGTTTTGGCTGCCTTACTGGTTCATCATGAAATCATTATTGCGATTTCCTTTTTGACTAGGAAAGGTGTTCTACTTCTTCAGTGGCACTTGAACGGTTTCCTCTTTAAGTGTTAAGTTTGTGGTGGCTCTGTTACTTGAAGATATTCATAGAGGATCGCCCTTGAACGAATATGGAGATACCTAGATGGAGATGGGAGGCAGGCAGTGTGATATAAAGTGACTACTAAATTCTACTCTATTTTGAATGGTACAGAAAAACTCAATTGGATTTTCACTCTACTTGCTGATGTTGGCTTTTTGTGGGTACGGCCTAGTTTGTGCTCCCAATCCCAACTAGTGGCCTTAAATTTAAGCTTATGTTATGGAAATATTTTCTTGGTATTTCAATTGCTAAGGTCATATACAGCTTGGATATGGACATTCACCAGGGTGATTAGACTCATGAATGTTTCATAAGCATTCACCATGGCGATTAGATTCATGAATGTTTAATTTCCTAAGTCTGGAGATTATTTTCCCGGGACAGCAGATTTACGGATATACTGGATATGGGATAATGAAAATACTACTCTCTTCATGCTCTCTCCTCTCCTAGTTAGTTATTCAAACCCATAACTGGGACAGTTAAGCCTGGCGCTGTGTTTCTTCAATGTGGTGCTGACTCATTGTCTGGAGATAGATCAGGATGCTTCAATCTTTCAATTGCTAGGTGGTGATTTGAAATTTCGCCCTCTGCAGGTGATGAGGTATATTTTCCATGGCGAAGAATGATATAGTTGACAAGTTGTTAAGAAAATTTAGCTCTTTTGGGAAATCCCAATATTGATTCTTTCGAAATTCGCTCGTCTGGCAGTTGATGACAAGATGCCACAGCATGACTACTATTGACCATTATTTGTCCGGATTATACTCTTCTTGTTGGCCCGATTAACACAGAAAACAAAAATTCAAGCCACCTTTTTTATTCACGCCACACAGCATGACAGTACTATCAAGTTATTCCTTTTTGCTTTAATGTTTTTTCACTGGCATTCATATTTTATGGAAAACAGTAACCCTACAAGTTTGGGGTTTCTCATACTGACATGGTAATATTGTAGATAATTCTGATAACAGTGAACCTTAATATCTGCTTTATCCTAATTTATCATGACGTTTAGCGGAGTTAACAAGCTATGTAGTTCCGTTTCAAAAAACAACACTTTTGGACAATCTTAATTTTGTGCTTTCGCGCCCTTCTGGTGGTGGAAAGTTGACTGGGAGTAATTGTTGGATGGTCGGTACTTGTTTATAAAATTGAGCATACGAGAGCATAAACCAATTACTATGCATGTGTTGGTTTACACAATCGAGGGCTATACGTATATATCCTCATAATGTAGGTTGCTAGCTAAATTAATCATAGATTCTAGATTCTCTGGAGGTAAGGTTTCACTGACTAAAGTTTCCTGAGCTTCAGGAAGATTACACCTTGTGACAGAAGAGAATGCAGGTGGAAAGGTAATAGTCTAAGTTAAGAACGACTCGAGTATATATTCATCTCCAGTCTGTAGAAAGATGCTTTCTGACTAATAGTGTCATTTGCAAGCATTAGATTTGAGCTCAGTGAAAATAGATGAAACTAAGTCTGAAAGTTGAACAGGATATGTCGTTGTTAGTAAATGACTAGACGTATTCCAAGCCATAATGTCAAAAAGTTGTATGAACTATAAGTTAGTGATATGTAATCGGATTTTGTTCGCTAAATTTGTGCAGTATTAGAAAAAAAATATTTAGTTGTATTTTTTTCTTATACATATTTTAAAAATGTTGTTATATGTCTTTTAACTTGAATATAGAGTTTTAATTGAAAGATAAGTGTTATGAATTTAGTAATTAAATTAAAAATTATTACTAGCATTAAATCAACATAGGCATGGATCCGTCTAAGCAAGCAGTTGAGAGAAGGGATTATTAACTGCGCCTTTGCAATCTTAAAGGTAGGCTCAACCGAGTCTACTTTCATACAGCAAAGCCATGCCTTAATACTGGAAGGTATGCAGCTGGACTTCTAAAGCCATGCCTTAACACTCAACCGAGTCTATTTTGCCAGCCCCAATTTATACCTTAATCCTGAGTAGGACTGGTAGGTATGATGCTTACCTTTTGTGGTAGACAGCAGTTGCCACGCCGGTGAGAACTTCGTTGGCCGTATGTTCAGATTCCCATCCAGATATATAGGTAACAATTGACAAAATGTGATTCATTGAGATGGTAATAGAAGAAATTCAAAGCTCAATGTTCCATCAAGTCTAGTCAGTCGGCTATGATATAATGTGGAGTTTCAGCAATAGCCAAAGTAAGTTTCGAATCAGCCTGCGAATTCAAAGGCAATTAGCTACCTTATCTACATAATAAACCTTTTTTCATTACAGCTAAACAAATGATCGTGTAAGAACAAAGAATGTCGTTACCAGTTTGCTATATTTCACGTCGCACCATACCTCCTATTAAAGTCACTGCAGAACAGAGCGTTGAAGGGTCTTTAACTGGGATAGGTAGGTAATGTTCCACGAAGATAGCTAGGAAGTTACTCTACGTCATCGTTCATGCCTTTGGCTTTCAGGACTTGGCACGATCTAAGGCTTCTCGGGCTGCCACAGCCCTGCACCAATCCACCAAAAAGATGAGAAAATAGTAATACATCGGATGATGGTTCAAACACAATTTTTCCGATGCAGAATGCAATGTTCTTTTCCGTATGTAAACATTGAACAAGATAAACCTAAGTTTTAGACCCCAATATATTGGCTTCCTACTAGAAAAAATTTTTAAAGGAAAGATAACATCTACACCAGCCATCAAAGGAGTTCGACTTGAATTTACAAACATAGTTTTGTATAACGATAAAACTACTTTCACAAGTAAATATTCAAGTCAAGAGGAACACAAACACATTATCTTAATTGGAAATGAAGATATAGACTTGTTGAAGCAGACAGTGCATCACTACAGCCGAAATTAACAAAGATAGAGATGCAGCGTGTAAGATGACAGTCTTGCAGCTAGCTAAAAGTTTCAAATTAAGACAGCATCGAAATAATATCAACACACCTGCAAGCTAGACTGATACAATCTCGATCCAAGAAGCCAACAGGACGCCCTTTCTGGCCTTTGACATGCTCTGAAACAACTGGAACACATTTTATACCTCGCATGTCCATGATCATTTGGACGGACAGAAGATCCATACTTGGCCTGGCAGTCCATGTTATTTGACATTTTTGGCCATCCAATGAACACATTTCAGATACTAAAAAGTCCTGAAACAAAAGCAGCCTTCATCAATATTAATTCCAAAGAATGTTAGGGGAATTCAATTTGCTTACTCAACAGGCCTCCAGAAAAGGAAGACTAAAATCTCTATACTTGAAACTTATTGAGATTTATTCGGTTAAATGTAGAGAGAGAGAAAGATAGTTTACACATAGTCAACATCAACTGAAAGCTGAATCATTAAAGTAGCAAAAGAATTTTGCTAAGGGAACCTTAAATCCTTGTAATACAATAGATAAAAAACAATTCCCTTACCTTCCTCACTTTTGTTGCAAAAACTACAAAAAGATTATGAACTCATTTTTGCATTTAATTTTAAGAGAAATAATACAGTTCAAGACAGGGAGAGGTTTACAAAACAGTTTTAGAAACTTTTTGATGAGAATAATCTTTCTACCTTGGTTCTCTTGTTTTTTAGTTTTGCTGTTTTGCTGAAGTCTTCTATGTTTTTGAGTGTAAATAAACCAATCAACTTATTATCATTATCGACAATCATTGCACAAGACTGCTTCTCCGCAAGCATAAGATCCACCGCTTCACTTAGTGAAGTGCTCATAAGAACAGTTACAAATCTTGTTATCATGGCATCTGAGACATGGATAGTCTTTAAGAATACTTCAATCTCAACAGAAGAATAATCTACACAAAGAGAACTCTCAATTTCGCAGATGTAATTTGCAGAAGTTGGCTTGTCAGGAAGTACATAATCAGAAGACTGTTCAATTGAATCAGGGAAAATGACTTCCGTTTTTTCACTTGGAACAATATTTCCTTGAATGAGTTTACTGGTATCTACTCTTGTTGTTTGCCCAGATGTAATCCATGAAGACAATCCTACAGCTCCTAACAGCGGTAGAACTATACGATAATCTTGTGTTAGCTCAAATAGCAGTAACACAGCAGTAAGGGGTACCTGACACACCCCGGCGAGAGTTGCAGCCATTCCAACCTGCAATCGGATAAGATGATAGTAGCTGATTCAAACGTACTTAATTTCCCAGTGCAACTTCCAAACTATTCATCAAAAGTGTAAAAGGCACAGCAGAATTACAGTCAGCACAGACTAACAGAAAGTTCTAATGACAGCAAACTTAAACATGCAACTGATGTTGCAGTTCGCCAACAAAGGAAAACATAAACATGCTATTAAATGATCCAGTAATTCTGACTTCTAGACCACATACACAATTTTGTGAAGAACCATACCAGGCCGTATGCTTGAGGCGATGCCAATTCGAAGACAGAAAATTGAAATGTTGCCTCAGACTGACTGACTACAAAACCAATTAGTTTCCCATATGCCATACCAGTTGCGGCACCAATAAAGAGGGATGGCGCATAATATCCTCCTACCAATCCGGATGCCCGGCATAAAGAAGTTGCTACTATCTTGATTCCTACCAGCTGAAGCAACAACTCAGCTGAGAGGCCTTTCACAAGTGGCCGGGACTCCAACAGAATATCAACATTCTCAAAACCCCAGTAAAGGATTTCGGGATACGCCAAAGCTATTATCCCAGTAGCTAAGCCACCCAGCACAGGGAAAATCGCCTTTGCTGGGCCAGCAGACTGGTGAATATTGTTAACTAGTGAAAGCATAAGCGATGTGCATTTAGACAGGATCAGCGAAACCAAGCCACATATGATGCCCAGCAATAGATACAATGGGAGCTCTGAAATTGAAAAGGAATTCTTTAACGGTAAAATCAAATCTTCATCTTTATATTTAGGACATGGGCATTTGGTATCTCTAAACATAAAGTTGGCTAGCTACTGTTTGTCCCAAATAAATTATTCAGTTCCAAATAGCACATCTAATCAACATTTCCATGCACGGTTGATATTTAGAACATGCATTGACCTTCATCATGGAAAGTTGACACTTTGAACCAACAAAAATGCTCTCCACGGGAATGCTACAAATGAGTGCAGCAATAATCTCAACCATAGTTGCCATGACAATGACACTAACAGGTAGCAGTGACGAAATTTTGACTGAAAGCTACCACCTTCGCAAAATTTTGTGGGAAGGCAGAATGGCATATAGTGGCCTTTGCGTAGGTTCAGAGAATGTTTTTAAATCACAACGTAAAGGGAGTTGCTCAGTTTAGATGGAAGAGAGCGTGATCAGAAATGATAGAAGAGAGAATCGTTGACTTGCATAAGAACACATTTCAGATGAGGACCACAGGGCATAACTTGAAGAAGTGAACGAGGACCAGTGAAGATGAAGGTCAGGTAACAGAAAGATGGAGAAGAACAAAAGACGTGAGAGTTTTACCCCCAGGAGAGCGAAAATCATAGTCTGGGACCGCAAATGCAGGTTCAGAACCAAGTCCAACTTCTGATACAACAGAAGCAATCACAGCGCTTATTATAACCATAGAAGTGGTGTTAGTAATTGACATGGAAAAATCTGATGGAGATGGCCACAGAACTGACTCTACAGCGAAGAAACAACCGGCAACAGCAGCGTTGAATCCTGAGAGATGAGAAAGGGGTGAGAAGCATAGCATAGATATACACAACGTAATAATTAAGCAGATGAGTAGCATTGTTGATAATGGTAGGGGGAAAAAAAAAGAAAGATGAATAAACCAGAAGAGAGGCCTGCAGCGGAGCCAGCAGCCAAAAGAGAAAGCTTAGACTGGGAATTCGGAAGACGAAATAGAGAGAGGGAAGACACTGCCTTGGCAATGGATGACCCAATCTCGACGCTAGGACCTTCTGGCCCCAGAGAATTCCCAGTGCCCAGGGTGAAACAAGCAGCCATTGCTTTTATCAAAGGTTGAACAAGAGACGGAGGCTTGTTGTAGTCGGACTGAGCAAGAGCATTTTGAATTGCTTTCAAAAGGCTAACAATGAAGCCACCACAGGCGGGCACCAAGATGACTCGAGTGGTCCAACTAGAGCCGAGGCCGAGGGTTCCGTCCCTTAACCAAGTGGACGCCCCTCCAATTCCATAGGGAATTCCATCCCAGAAGAAGTCGCGTATCTGATGGACTCCATTATTGAAGAGTACCACTGAAACGCCCGTGAGCACGCCTACGAAGCACGATGGTACGATACTTCCCCACTTGCCGCCATTAACACCACTACTAAAACCCCCATCATCTGAACCTTCAAGCTGCTCCTCAATCTCCTGATTTCTTTCGTGGGGCAAGGCAAGTGGTATATTAGTAGTAGTTGGACCGAGAATCATATTATCCATAGGAAAAAAGAGCGATGATGAGAAGGAAACTGAGTTCCATTTGTATGAAACTGAAGATGATAGGTTACTGTTGGTAGAGTGGCAGAAATCAAGCGGATGATGACGACGACGACGACGACTAGAAGAAGAATGAGAAGGAAAGTGCAACATTCTAATCATCATATCCATATGTATCGTAACTCTAAGCCCAATTCAATTCTCTATTTCATCTGTCTCATGATCCAAAATCCACTTCCTTGTATTCCCCTTCCCAACATACCATGCAACGCAATGCTTGTCTGTCTAGTCTAGTAGTGCCTTCCCATAACAGTAACATCCACCACAGCGGCACAGCCACAGCGTCTATTTTCGGTTAGGCGTATTTATCAGTATTTTATCTTTATCCAATCTTTTCGTCCGGATCTTAGCATTTTTCAGGCTTTTGTTTGTGGATTCAGACTGGACCGGACTCGAATCACTTTGTCATCTCTACAGTCCAGACCTGATCCAATTAGCCGATTGAGAGATGTTTTTGGCAATGAAAACTTTCAGCGTCAGGGACTGTAATTCTAATATTCTTTGTACAGTACCTCTCACGCGTGTTCGTTCCAAGTACCAGACCATAGCTGTGCATCACATTGTATCTTTTCAGGTTTGATCAAGAGGCAGGCATCTGCAAGCGTCTTATATTTGGAGCCGAAGGGGAACATTATTAACACAATAAGTTACATTTTGGAAATGGTAAAACAAAGAATAACAAGTAGTACTGGAACATTCCCTTGACATTATATATGGTATTCATGGCTTTATTTGGCA
Organism: Erythroxylum orinocense; assembly: GCA_025531955.1. Lineage (NCBI taxonomy): Eukaryota > Viridiplantae > Streptophyta > Magnoliopsida > Malpighiales > Erythroxylaceae > Erythroxylum > Erythroxylum orinocense. Next base: position 38,559,682 of record JANZLX010000212.1, read on the forward strand.
AATAAACTGAGATGCCTATCATTCCCACATGTGGGGAAATTTTACTGATTATGTACCCTTAAGAATATGTAAACAACACTACAACAACAAATATAACAATCACAAACAAATAGCATTCCGTAACCCAAGTTATTAAAGGAAGGTGGTTGGGTCGGCCCTGTTGGGCCTTGGGCCGATCGGTCCATTCAGCAAAGATATCCAGCCCGAGCCCGATCCATCCTCCATTAAGCCCATCCATATGAGAGAGACTCCCATGCACACGTAAAGACTTAAACCTAAACCTAGTTATCGCTCTATATATAAGGTATAGTTCTACCGTGACAGAGGTACGTAATCATAACCTAGTTTTCTCTGTATTCAGCAGCCTCACCTTCACCAAAAACCTAACTTGAGCGTCAGAGGGGCTATTCGGGACACAACCCCCGACGTGCCTTCTTTGTCTTGCAGGTATCTCATCCAAGGAAAGCAGTCAACCTATGAATCCAGACGGTAACGTTCCGTTCAGTCAGAATCAGACTGAACCAGAAGGCATCCTTTTCAAGCAATTTCAGAACTTCATGCTGGTTGTTCAACTTTGCAACATCAATTGGAGTCTTACCATCCATGTTCTGAAGCGTACTGCACCATAATATCCCAAATACAAAATTGGTTAATGTGAAGCCGGAAGAAAATATCACTTTTTTAAACTACTGACTGACACGGAGGTGCCATTTTCAAGAAGAAGGGCAACACAATCCTTTCTTCCATATCCTGCTGCATAGTGAAGTGCAGTATTCTTATTTTTATCCAGTGCATCAACGGTTGCTCCAGCCTCAATCAGGATTTGAGCACATTTCACCTGAAAAAAAAAATCAAGCACATTTTCTTAACGTCAGCCAAACAAAAGAAATTCGCTCAACTACAGCTCAGAAGCCCATCAGCAACAGTGTTATTCTGCCTTGTGGATCAATCAACTAGCTTTACATCTTCCAGCAAGATGGAAGACCAACATTCACCTTGAGATCTCTCATTCAGAACACTTCAAGTTTCATGCGGGTAAATGTTTGTCAGAAAACAGTTTTTCCAGTTCTGTTTCTACAGGGAACCAAAATCCAATAAAAAGAATCAATTGCAATTCAGTTAGTTCTAGAACTCTTTTTTCTTTATTTTGCTTTGTTTCCTAGGAAATTTTAAACGTTAAAATATTAGGTTTCAAGTAATCATGAACTTTTAAGCACTAACTTTGTGCAAACCATAGCAAGAAAAGAAATGATGATCGGAGTTGGCTATTGCCACTTCTGTGGTAGTGCGAGTCTGCGAGAATATAATCATGTCATAATATAACCAAGTCATTTACTATTGATTTTAAAATATTTTTAATGCAAAAGAAATTTAAAAGAGAAGATTAGTCAACCACAATTCCTAATTTGGTGGGATGAAGATTGGGAATTTAATAAAGGAATGAACCCATAAGGATTTGTTTATGTTGTCCTCGATCTATTAGGATTTGGTTACGTTGTCATATACTCATTAAGATTTGTTTCTATTTTATTTTATTTTAATTTTCTTAATTAAGCAGGTTTTCTTGTCCAGCAAGAAAAGGAAATAAGTTAGCTTTAGAAAAGGATTTCAATCCTTTTCACACTAGAATTAGGACTCTCATGTGCCACTTTACGGGTATAAAAGGGAGGGTTAAAAAATGTTTTGGGGGACCAAGAAAAAAACCTTTAATAAAAGCTTTTGTGGGAAATTTTCCTGAGAGAAATTGTCTTTCTCTTATTGATAATCCTAAGCTTTATGCTTCGATTTGATCCAGAGATTAACCTAAAATCTCCACTTAACTATTTCCGCTGTGTCAGTTAGTATTAGAGATTTAAATCCAGTTTTTCCTAGATTTCTTTTTGGTACCTTGACTTAGTTTTGTTTCTATCCCATACCCTCCAGCCCATCTTCCAATCCTACTAACCCAGAAATTTCACTCGAAAAAAAAAACCCAGAAAATTCACCTAACATTTAAAAAAGTCAAACCAAACGTTTTCAGTTGTGACCAACCAGTTTAAATGGCTGTTCAAGGAGATAATCGGAGATTTGAAAAAAGTTTTGGAGGCTATTAATGGATTAGCAACTTATATGGATCAACTTCTAACCATTATGGCCCTTAATCAAGCCAATAATGGAGGAATACCAATTAATGGAGCTCAAGGCAGAAGTTTACCTCAACCCCAACCTATTGGCAGACCTGATCTTCCAAGGAATGTAGAAAATAGGAGAGCTCAAAGTCAGAATCAGATGCCTCTTATGAAAGATAGTTTAGATGAAGAAATTCTAGACCAAGACCAACCAAAAAGAGGCCAAAGGGATAAAGATGATTACAAGATTAAAGTTGAAGTCACTTTACTTTAGTGGAAATCTAAGCATTGAAGGCTTTCTATGATTGGATTGATGAGGTGGAAAGTTTTCAAGAGATGATGAAAGTCACAGATGATAAACTAGTGAAAATTGCGGGTTATAAATTAAAAAGTGGTGCTAAAGTTTAGTGGAGTAATCTTCAAAAGAATCAGGAGAGGAATGCAAAACCACCAATCAGTTCTAGGAGTGTGGAGGAGTATCATTATGAGTTCTTGAGGCTGGCAGCACGTAATAATCTTAAAGAATCTGACATGTAGCAAGTTTCAAGGTATCTTAGAGGATTAAGATCACCCATAAGTGAAAGGCTAGGAATGCACACTATTTGGAACATAGAGGAGGCCTACCAATTGGCCTTGAAAGATGAAAATATGGAAAAGGCACCTAAGAGGTTTGAATACCTTAGGAGAACAACTCAACAAATTCCAAATGAAGTGGTAGGAAAGGGGAAAGCATTAGCTAAAACATTAAAAATCGATAATGTCCTTAAGATCTAAGAGTGGACAAAAGGAAGCCTTTTGAAGGAGGTGGCAACAGTAGCAACAAAAGTAGATGAGTTCCTAAGGGTTCCAACCCTTATGCACCACCAAAAATAGACATGTGTTATAAATGCCGGAAGCATAGACATATCTTTAGTAATTGTCCTAAGAGAAAGATGGTCAATGTTGCTGAAAGAGGAGACTACCTTAATAAAGGTGAAGAAGATTTGGAAGAGCTTCAAGAAGAGGGAGAAGAAGAAGAGGAGTTTGTTGAAGAAGTTGCCAAGGACAGAGTTAGACTAGTAGTAAGGAAGATACTTTGTTCATCTAAAATTGAGAGCCATAATAAAGGAGAACCATTTTTAGATCCTTCTGCACTGTTAATGGTAAGGTGTGCAACTTGATGGTAGACAATTGCAATGATGAAAGTGAACAAAGTCGGGAACTATATCTTGAATAGAAAGTATACAGCCATATATAGGCTATTCCAAATAAAAGTTATAAATCTGGAAAGTTATCCAGATCTATCTAATCTAATCCCTTAGATTAAGGGATTTCGAACTTAATCTATATTAACTATATACAGCTTATCTATATCTCAATATAATATAGTTACAGCTGTATAGTATCTTGAGAGGAATATTAGTCATCATATCCCATCGACACTCCCCCTCAAGCTGGTGAATAGATATTGATCATTCCCAGCTTGCAACTAAGTTCTTCAAATCTGAATCTTGCAAGTGCCTTGGTAAAAACATCTGCAATTTGACTCCTGGTGGGCACATAGGCAAGATCAATTAATCTAGATTCCATTCTCTTTGATGAAATGACGATTTATCTTCACATGCTTGGTTCTAGCGTAATGTACAGGGTTCTTTGCAATCCCTATTGTGGCCATGTTATCACACTTCCTTCACATATTCCAATGGCCAAAGCTATACACTCTGCTTTAGCACTGCTCCTTGCAACCACTGGTTGCTTCTTGCTCATCCAAGTAACTAAGTTGCCCCATACAAAGGTGCAATAGCCTATTGTGGACCTTCTATCAGTTACAGATTCGGCCCACTCAACATCTGGGAAAACTTCAATGCTCCTTACTCCCCCTTTCTTAAAGAAACCCCTTTCTAGGTTTCATTTTTAAGTACTTCAAGATTCTAAACACTGCCTTCATATGTTCCTCTTGAGGATTGCTCATAAACTAACTAACCACACTAACAAGAAAACTGATATCTGGCCAAGTATGATATAAACAAATCATTTTTCCCACCAGTCTGACATCTGCTTGTGTCCACTAGTGTACCACCCTCTTTAAAACTTAACTTATATGTTGATTCCATAGGTGTTTCTATGGGCTCTGGCTTTGCTCCTAGCATTCCAGGTTCCTTTAAAAGATCAAGAGTATACTTCCTTTGAGACACTGAGATACCTTTACTAGATATGGCCACCTCCATTCCAAAGAAATATCTCAAGTTTCCCATATCTTTGATTTTGAATTCTTGAGCCAAAGGATTCGTCAGCTCCTGTATACCTTCCCAATCATCACCTGTAATGACGATATCATCAATATAGACAATAAGGATAATTGTCCTACCACTAGTCAAATGCCGAATAAATGGGGTGTGATCAGCCTGGCATTAATAGTAATTAAGATTCTTCATTGATCTTGCAAATCTTCCAAACTATGCTCTACGTGACTGCTATAGAGACTTTTTAAGTTTGCATACTCTTTGAGGGTGGTTGTTTCCTCCTAAACCTGGTGGCAACTCCATATACACCTCTTCTTTAAGATCACCATTCAAGAAGGCATTTTTGACATCAAGTTGATGTAGGGGCCAGTCTAGATTGTAGCTAGTATTTTGGGTCTGACAGGTCACAAATAGTGGTGCTGTGCTTAAGTATTTTTCTTTCCCTCTCCCTCTAATAAACATAAGCACCAAGTGGGACCATGGTAGATAATTATTCCCATTTAGTCTATGAATGACTATGCTAGTTTGGGAGTTATCAGCACTGTTCTGGACAGAGGATGGGTTCGTGCTGGTGGAGCCACACCAGACAAACCAGCGGTACAGATCTTCTCCAACTCGACCCGCATGGCTCTGATCGACCTAAATGAAATCATTCCTGAGTGTTTTGCTATGGCTTTGATACCATGAACAAAGTGGGTAACTCTATCTTGAATAGAAAGTATACAACCATATATAGGCTATTACAAGTAGAAGTTTAAATCTGGAAGTTATCGAGATCCATCTAATCTAATCTAATCCCTTAGATTAAGAGATTTCGAACTTATTTTATATTAACTATATATAGCCTATCTATATCTCAATATAATCTAGTTACAGCTGTATATCTTGAGAGGAATATTAGTCATAATATCCCACCGACAGAGAGTTTAGTAGCAAGAAAGTTGGTGGATCACATGAAGCTTCCTACTGAGAGACATCTTCATCCCTACACCATTGGTTGGCTTACTGATGGGCCAGCCTTGAGAGTAACTGAAATGTGTCAAGTTCCTATCTCTATAGGAAAATCTTACAAGACTACTATTTAATAGGAAAATCTTACAAGGCTACTATTTATTGTGATGTGGTGGACATGAATGCAAGTCACATACTCCTAGGAAGGTCATGGCAATTTGATGTGGATATCACTTATAAGGGAAGAGATAATACAGTCTCATTCCAATGGAAAGGCAAGAAAGTGACCATGCTACCCACAAATGCAACCTTTGATAGGCCAAAGACTTTTAGAATGGAGGGAAAGACATTGCTAACTCTTAGTGGGCAATGTTTTAAGAGGGAAGTTAAAGAGACTCGAGAGGTTCATGTCTTGGTGGTAAAGAACCAATTATTGGAGGAGAAATAGGAGAATGGAGCTAATTCAGATATGATCCAGCTGCTTTGGAGGAGTTTTCAAATCTGGTCCAGTCTAAATTACCTAATGAATTGCCTCTTATGAGAGATATTTAACATCACATTAATCTAGTACTTAGAGCTAAGCTTCCTAATTTGCCCCATTATAGAATGAACCTTAAAGAAGCTAATATTCTAAGAGAAAAAGTGGAAGAATTGATGAAAAAGGGCTTGATATGAGAAAGCAGGAGTCCTTTTGTTCCTGCACTTTTGATACCCAAGAAGGATAGATCGTGGAGAATGTGTGTTGCAGTAGATCCATTAACAAAATTATCGTGAGATATCGATTTCCTATTCCCAGGTTGAATGACATGCTTGATCGACTTTGGGTTCTCAAGTGTCCTCTAAACTGGACTTGAAAAGTATTTATCACCAAATACAGATCAGACTTAGCGATGAGTGGAAGATCGCATTTAAAACAAAAGATGGGTTATATGGGTGGCTAGTCATGTCTTGTGGGTTGTCCAATGCCCCTAGCACATTTATAAGACTCATGAACCAAGTTCTTAGACCTTTTAGTGGAAAGTTTGTGGTTGTTTAATTTGATGACATCATTATTTATAGCAAAACAGTTGAAGAACATTTGAGAAGAGTCTTGTCTATTTTACAATATAATAAGCTTTACCTGAACTTAAAGAAATGCAGTTTCTTGACTAGCAAGTTACTGTTCTTGGGGGCATGTGGTTAGTTCTAAAGGAATTCATGTGGGTGAAGTCTTAAAGGAGCTTTATGAGGATGATGAAGACTTCAAGGATATGTGGTTAAAGTGTATTAAGAAGCAACCTGCTGTTGAGTTCCATATCACTGATAGTTTTCTTTTCTATGGTAACCAACTTTGTGTTCCTCATACTTCTCTTAGAGAAAAGTTGATTTGTGATGTGCATAGTGGAGGATTAGCCGGTCACATGGGAAGGGATAAGACCATTACTAGTCTTAAAGACAGGTTCTATTGGCCTCAGTTGAAGAAAGATGTTGGAAACTTTGTGAAAGGGCGCTATGTTTGTCAGACTGCTAAAGGAAGATCCCAAAATACTGGTTTCTATATGCCACTCCCTATCCCAGAAGATATTTGGGAGGACTTCTCTATGGACTTTGTCCTTGGATTACCTAGAACACAAAAGGGAGTTGATTCTATTTTTGTGGTAGTTGATAGATTTTCCAAGATGACGCATTTCATTGCCTGTAAGAAGATTGTTGATGCATTTAATGCGGCTAGATTGTTCTTTAAAGATGTGGTAAGATTGCACGGAATTCCTAAATCCATGACATCTGACCGAGATTCAAAGTTTCTTAGTCACTTTTGGAGAACTTTGTGGAGGATGTTTGATACTTTTTTAAACTTTAGTAGCAATGCTCATCCACAAATAGATGGTTAGACTGAGCCACTTAATAGGACTCTTGGAAATCTATTGAGGAATATTTGTGGAGACAAGCCAAAGCAATGAGATTTAGCTCTAGTTCAAGCTGAGTTTGCCTACAATATTGTTGTCGATAGTGCTATTGGTAGATCACCATTTTCCTTGGTATACTTGAAAGTTCCAAAGAGTACTGTTGATCTGATAAAACTTCCAAAGTTACCAAACTTAAGCATAGCAAATAGTGCTATTGGTATATCACCATTTTCCTTGGTATACTTGAAAGTTCCAAAAAGTACTGTTGATCTAATAAAACTTCCAACGTTACCAAACTTAAGCATAGCAGCTGAAAATATGGCCAACCAAGTGACGACTGTGCAAGAGGAGGTTCGAGAGAGACTTGAAAGGACTAATGCCAAATATAAAGAACAAGTCGACAAACATAGGAAGTCAAACTTTCCAAGAAGGTGACAAAGGGATGCTTTCTTAAGGAAAGAAAGATTCCCTGTTGGAACCTACAACAAATTGAAGCCGAAGAAATATGGTCCTTATGAGGTTCTAAATAAAATCGACGACAATGCTTATGTGATTAATCTGCCTGAGGAGATGGGAATTTCAAAGACTTTTAATGTTGTTGATATCTATGATTTATTTTCATGACGAAGAAGAGCTCTATCTTAATGACAACTCAAGGTCGAGTTCTTTTCAAGTGGAGGGGACTAATGAAGGATTGAACCTATAAGGATAAGGATTTGTTTATGTTGTCCTTGGACCTATTAGGATTTGGTTATGCTGTCATATATTCATTAGGATTTGTTTCTTTTTTTATTTTATTTTAATTTTCCTAGTTAGGCAAGTTTTCTTATCCATCAAGAAAAGGAAATAAGTTAGCTTAAGAAAAGGATTTCAATCAATCCTTTTCACACTAGAATTAGGACTCTTATCTGCCACTTTAGGGGTATAAAAAGGAAGGTTAATAGATATTTTGGGAGACCCAAAAAAAATTGCCTTTAATAAAAGCTTCTGCTGGAAATTTTCCTTAAAGAAACTGTCTTTCTCTTGTTGATTAAATCCTAAGTTTTATGCTTAGATTTGGTTCAGAGATTAACCTAAAATCTCTTCTTAACTACTTTCGCAGTGTCAGAATTGAGTTAACATCAAAGATAAAGGCTAAAATCCATATTGTATTAGGATTCCTTATTAGATAGGAAGTAAAAGTATTATGTTGTTCTTATTAAGATATTGTAACACCCCACTCCCGAGTGACCCGAACCTGATATCATTGGTGATATCCGAGTCCGTGCCTCGCGAGGGTGGCGTACTACATCAGTCGGTTAAAACTCAGTATAACATTTTCTTCTCTCTCTTTTTTTTGGAACCATTCATTCACAGTAATAAGACAGTTGCAGTAATACTACGGTCTACAGTCACAGTAATATACAGTCACAATATAGTAAAACCCATTTCGGGTATTCAGTCCAGTAATGATGCAATGCACATGTGACTCTTTTTCTAGTTTAATTACAGTGTTGTGACCGAGCGCGTAAACAGTATTCAGTGATCAGTAGATGCGTCTGGGGAGAATTATCTCCCTTCGAGCTCTAGGCTCGTTTCAGTATCAGTGGCGACTCGGTTCACAATTATCCT
>JANZLX010000212.1:38577917-38589384 GCA_025531955.1 Erythroxylum orinocense
CAAAAATCCATTCCAATTCAATTTTCAAGCACAAAATCATATTGTTCACAAAAATCACATTTATAGACACATATGCCGGGAAATGTCATGAATGTCGATACAATCATGTGCATATACAAACAATTACAATTTATGTATATATGGAGGCCATATTATGCATGAACAGGCCGAGACTAGTTTACACACTCATAATCGGTCCCAAATTACTATTTTACCCTTCCCATCGATGATGGGATGTTACAATCCAACCCAAGAACAAGGAGAAAGACAATTTTAATGTAACACCCCATATTAGGGGTTAGAATATTAAGAAAATTTAGTACATTTTATACTTTGCATATTTGAATATTTGTTTATTTGTGCATAAGCATTCTGGACAAATACAATAATTGTACATGCATTCATTGACATTTTCGGGTAAATTGATTTATAAATGAAAATTGTGGATTTAATTGGAGAGTATTAAATGTAATTTGGCAATTTTTTTACATTTTGGGTATTCTGCAATTTTTGGTGAATTATTTTGAGCTGAAAATATATTTGGTGATAATAGTTATTATTTCAGAATTTTTGGTGAATTATGGATTAATTATCTTGAAAATTTAAATTTGGTGTGTATTAGAGTTTAATCCGCATTTTTGGAGACATTTTGGAAATTTGGTGAATTATTTGGAGAGTCATATTATTATTTTCAAATTTTTGGTAAATTTTTAAAATTTTCAAAAAAAAAGTTGAGGTATTTTTGGACTAGGTTGTGGACCAATAAAATAAGAGACAAATAGACCAATACCATTATGACATGTGGCAGCACAAGTAAATGACATATGGATAACATGCATAGAAACATATGGATAACATGCATAGAAGAACAAGTAGCACTCTCTCTCTCTCTCTCTCTCGGTGTTCTTCACTGCATCATCACTTTCTCTTTTCTTTATTCCCCATCACCGAAACACCATGCCATTTGCATTCTCATTTGGTTGTCTTTCTTTTTCCTTGCTTCTCTTCATCGACAACTCATTCTTTTAAGTTCTTAAATTTTGCTGAAAAGTGTGAAGTCTAAAACAAGTAAGTGTACTTTCATTTTCATGTTTATAATACTGATTAATGACAAAGAGATGATGTTTCAAGTTTGTAAAGGAATGCATGCATGATATAGGCTCTGTTTAGGAATGTTCTTTAGCATAATATATTTTTGGTTTTGTGTTTGCTGTAACTTGGCACTTTGAATTATTTTGGGGTAAGCTCATTTTCAATGGGTGTAGAAATGCTGAAAACAGAAAGTAAGAATGGAAAATTAGGTGGAAAGATGCAAAAGATGGGAAGTTCATAAACTTGGAGTTAGCTGGAAAAAAAATGCAGAAACTTGGACATATGTATGCGTGATATGTTGAATTTTGAATTTTTGATTTGTTGTGTTATGTTGAACTAAAAAGGGTGTAAAAAGGATGATTCAGGCATAAGATGTGTTGTTGTGTTTCAAGTAGGATTAAGTTGATAGAAAGAAAAATAGAGGAAGTGCAGTTCGGTGAAGAAGATGATGAATAGTGTTGAAAAACAATTTCTGGTTTTGGCATTTGTAACTAATGTTGCATTTTGAGTTGTTTTAGCATAAGATAAGTTGCATGGGTGTAAAAATGAAGGAGTAAATGTAAGGGTATAAATTTGTGACAAGGAATTAAGTAGAAGAGAGGAAGAAGATGGAGGAATGTTGAAGAACTACGTCCAAAAACGTGATTCTATAGTAAAAGGGTGGTAGTTGCTTGTATAAGTTTATGAACAGAGTATTTCATTGAATAGCCTTGAGTCTTTTGCTTATAACTTTTTTATCAGAACTCCGAATAACTTGAAACTAGACCAATGGATTCCTAAGACAAATGGATTCTTAAGACATTTTTCTTTCTCTCCATAAAAATTTATAACTATATGAATTGATTTGAAAGTGATTGATAGGATAAAAGTGTAGAAGTTTGCTGGAATGATATGAATTGGAAAATTTTCATGATCACGCTTCAGTTTTCTAATCATAACTTGAGCTGTAAATTTCTGAATGAGTTGATTTTTAATTCATATTAAACTAGAGATATATTTCTACATCTTTCTTGAAGAAGTTGACTTTTAATTCTGTCTCTAAGATTTTCAAAATTGGCATGAAAGTGAGTTGTAGCTTAAGTTGAAGCACTATCAGGGACAGAAATCATCTCTTGTGGTTATTGAATAAACTGTATTGATGTGGGCAGAATTAGGTTGAGTTGTTTTCACCAAAGTTGTAGCTTATTCTCTTAGCTTTAAATTTGTGTAAAGTTTGTAATTTTTGAATATCTGAGCTGAAAGATATGAGTTGTGCAATTAGAGGGTATGAACATGTACTAGCTAAAAGTTTAAATGTGTACAGTCTGTAGTATTTGGTGCATAACTTATTGAATACTGAATCAAATTAGATGATCTTGGAGTCATTAGAAATTTAAGACATTGGAGAACAATTTTTCAGAAGAAAGTTTTGCCTAATTTTTTCGTTTACCCTATCATATTAATTATGCAAAGTCAACCTGAAATCATGTGGGTAGAAAATCTAAAGTGGTCAATTAGGTTATGTAATTGATTTCACATTGTTTTATTTTGGCCCAAACTATAAGTACCAAATGATATTAATGAGGGCTTTGATATCTGATCGATTTGATGATGAGAATTACAATAAGATACCCGGAATTTTCATTGAACATGCATTGTGCATACTTTCTATACATTGATGTGAATAAAAGAACACTTGTACATTTGTGCAAAAATGTGATATCTGTGAATGTGCTTTGTTTATTTTAGAGGAGCACATCAGATGCCAGTCAGACATTGCCGGACCATCCTAAATGAATTTCCTAGGATTGATTTGATTTGATTTGTTAAGCTTCCAATTATTGAATTGTTGCGATTTGTTTATGAATTCCGGACTTAAAGTTCAAGGAGTAAATATTTGGGACTGGATTGGAAGTGCTATGATTTGTTTGATAATTCTAAATGAAATGTGGATTCTCAACGAAAGTTGAATGCCAAACTTAGGTCTGAAGATTATGAAATTCTGATTGTGCTTTATAAATGATTGTGACATATGGTAAATTCTGAATTGATCCATTTCATAAAATGCATATTCAGATAAAGGCGTTGCGACCGAAGTAGCCATTATCAAGTGCTTGCACGTAGAGCTTTGCTCCGTGATATATGATTCTGCATATAGAGCTATGCTCCGTGATTTGTTCTGACTAAGTATTTGTATATGTGATAGGTACTCGGTCACAACAATAATAACAAATGTGGAGTCTCATATGCATCTATATTTGTTTTTATATGTTCTGATTCGCAATAATTAAATGATGTGTCATGACAGTGTGAGTTTATGGAATATACATGTTCTGCATAAATAATTGCAAAATATGTGGTTTGTGTTTATGAATCCGGTGAAATCGTCAATGATGGTTCACTCATTGAGTTCGCAAAACTCATAAAAAATTGCAACGTGGCTTTTCAGGTTCAGAGGAATTATCCAATTAGACCAATTGAAGTTCAGCCACTGTAAATGAGCATGAGTTAGGGGTCAGGATCAGTTTACTCCTGCGTATGTCTTCAATGATTTTATTTTCGAATTATGTTATACAAAAATTGTACAAAGTGTATGTGAATAATTTGATATTGAAATGACTTTATGATTTCAAGTATTTTGTATCTGAAATGGGCCCAAGTGACTGTTGAATACTAATGTTTGTAATAATTGTAACTTGTAAATGGAAATATTTTTAAATGACATGGGCCCGATTTGATTACTGATTTCCGCCTACGTGTACTTTGTTTTAAAGAAACAAAAGTTTTGTAATAAATTTTTGATTGAATGATTGTTCTAGCCCGTCACCTTTGCGGGTACATATTTGGATATCACCATAGATGTCGAGTATGTGTCTTGTGAGAGTGGGGTGCTACATTTTGGTATAAGAGGCCAGATTTAGTATCTTACATGGGCAATTTTGACATATGTGTCAAGTTACATGCATTTCAATCATGTCGTAGCAGGTAGTAGCAACTGATCCCTAGTTTGAGTTGTATTTAAATAAGTCACGTACATGAGCATTTTTTAAGCGTTTGAATTAATGGAAGTAGTGGGAAAAATGATGATCTGTCTAAATATAGAAAATGAAAGTTGTGGATATTTAGAAATGGGAAATAGTATATGGTTAGGTATGACAAATAATGATGTAATGCATTTGTATTGGTGGATGTATTATGGAATATGATATCAATATTAATGTGGTAATATATCCCCAAATGTGATACAGATGTGAATACATTGTCATAAACTGATTAAGGAAAGTAATGATATAAATATGAATAATGGGATTTAAAGTGTACAAGCAAAGTTGAAAGAAAATAAAAATATCTATAACTTTGAGGGGTCAAAATTGGACTTGAAATGATTGTCGGATAAATATGATAAGTGTTATGATTCACTATAAGAATATTTTAGTCGAATTGAGATCGAAATTTTAGGATGATTATGTATCTATAATTCTGAATTGATAGAGAACATGCGTAAGTATGACAATATAATGGTAATTGGAAGAAGGGATAAAGATGGTGAAATTTGTAAAAGTTGTTATTTTTTTAGCACATATTTAATAATGGGATCACTATGACAAGTGTGAGAATTGAGCACATAAGAATTATATGTGTGGGAATCATATATAAAGCAATCTATGATATATGAATATTTGTTAGTCATAGTTCCCATAACTCAAGGTCTAAGATGAATTAGAGTAATGCATGAAAGTGCTTATAGTGATTGATCGAGGATAGAGTATTATAGATGTTATTGTGTGTAATGAATTCGAGGAAAAAGAAGAAGGGCACGATTCTGGCATAGATCCCACGATCGAGGTCAGGCACAAAAAGGAGAAGTGTTTTCCTAAATCAAATGAGATTAAGGTATCCTGAACATAAGTTATTAATTAGTGAATTGTCTTAAATACATCTCTAGATGAGATGTGATGATTTTGATGGTATATACCAAGGTATAAGAGCAAACAAATGTGCTTAATGCTTCACTAAGCGATATTATAAAGGATATGCTGATCATATAAGTTATGACATAAATTGATCTTATTGAGATATTATGAATAGTTGAAATTGATCTTTTAGGGTACTAAGAATGTCTGATAAGCAATGATGGGAATAGTTGATTGATAAGGATTAGATGAACAATAGAGTTGATAGTAGCAAGAAATCTTCTTTAGAAGAAGAATTTCACTAAATAAGGTTAAGTAGTTCAGATGGTTTACTTTTAAGAATGAATGAAAACGGAATAAATTAAAAGTGAATATTGGAGCTTTATTCCTAACGAAGACTTAAGCATAAGATGTAAAATATGCTACTGAGAGTGTATGCATTTTGTTTGATGTAAAGTATCCCACTATGTGGTTGGATTCTTGAATTTGAGGTGACACTCTTGCTAATGTGAGGAGAACTTAGGCCCATATTACATTACATGCAAATATGGTCAGGGGATACAAATTGATTTGATGAATGTGTTACCAACACAGGACATTAAGTTTGTGAATAAATTGAAATGAGTGGAGAAATTAGTAAGAATGGTTCGACATTGCAATAAGTCAATTTGAAAATAGAGGAAATCGTACGAATGGAAGAATCTTTTAAGAAAATAAGTCAATTAAGAAATTAACAAGAATAGGAGATAATATTACATCATTGAGGAATTAATTACTTAAGGAATTACGAGAACTAATTATGGGTATATAGAGTTTTGGCAATATTTGTTAGAGTTAACAATACCCCCAAAAGTGTCATAGTATTGAAGAATAAAGTGATCCAATTTTGTTTGGATCAATTAGTGACTATGATCATAGATGTTATCTTGCATATATTTGAAAAGTTGAAAAGAATATTTTGAATTACTTAAGAAAATATGCGGTTTTGAATGAATATGAAATTCTGTCTATGCATTAAAGTGAAAGCTATACATAACATATTTTGTTATATGATGCATTTCATATAATGCATGTTATGATAATGGTGTTGTGATCAGAGTAGCCGGACTGAAAGAGCTTTAAGCTCAGTATTTTGCACGTAGAGCTTTGCTCCATGATTTTTGTTTCTGACTGAACCTAATGGTTAGTATCTGTATCTATACCTGAAAGGCACTCAATCACAACAAATAGTAATGAATTTGGAGATTTTGTAATATATAATGATGTTTCGCATCAGAAATTAAGATGCACTTTGTTGCAATATAATAAACTGATTTTTGTATGCATAGAGACTATTGAAGACTCATGGATTGAATATTTGATACATGATTTGAAATTTGTTAAAATAACCATTGCCTTATAAGCTTGGAGACACTTTATGTACAGTGAAAGATTTTAGATTTTATATACAGATCAATAAAGTTTGAGGTACTTAGTGAGCTTGAAAGAATTTTAGATAAGATTGAGACAATGGATAGAAGTGTTGAAGTACTATGATTGTACAAATAAGTACTATCTTGGTAAAACTAGTGTACATACCTGATGCTTGAACAGAAAATTCAATAAAGGAATAGCACAAATTCAGATATTGTGGTTACTAAATCTAGTGTAATGAAGAACACAGAATATTGAGTTGACTTTTGGGCAAATCAAAGTACTATTAGCTAACGAATGTAAAATCAGTTTCGCATGAAAAGATTAGCAAAGCTGAAATTGAGGATTCAGAATTTAAGCATCTTATTGAGGAAATTGAAAGTTGATAATGAATCTAAATTTTTAGTTTGAATAGGAAAAGAATACCTTATGATTGTAATATGAAGTTTGTGTGCACAATAAAGATGATTGAGTAAAAGATTGTTAGAGATAGCACAAATAACAACTTATGCTATACATCCTAGTAGGAATACGATGAAATAATGTGTGATGGATATGGAGGTAAAAACACGTGACTACATGTAATTGTTGTCAATAGTCTTAACTGTTGGAGATATGTTTAAAGTTTATATTTTGGAGTTTATAGAAACATGATGTCAATGTTTAGTTTTAATTGACTTGAAGCATAACATTAATCCATATCACAACAATAGCATTATAATGTCATATGAGGTGTTACGCGACAAAAAGAGTCGACCGCCTTTATATTTAGGTAAATAAGACCTAAATATAGTTTAAGGCCAGAGGTGATAGGAGATGTTGATGATAAGTGAAATTGATGTGTAGTAGAAATTAAGTGACTCAAGAAAGACTAATGAATTAGGAAGAGCAACGCCGAAGATTTGGAATAAAGTGAGATAGACATATGAGTTAAGTGCATTAACACTAAAGAGATGTGAATTATCAAGCAAAGGATGAATTGTTTATGAGAGTATCACCTTGCTGAGGTGTGCTCAAGTTAGGAAAAAGGTGATCTAAGCCCAACATAAAATTATCTATATGAAATTTTTGTAAGAAAAGGGCCATTAACATGAGTTTGTAACATCGACAAAGATGTCATACATGCATAAAGTGTGATAAGAAATAATGATATGATCTGAACCAGATGAAATGTCAGCACTAGAAGTGAAAATTTTGAGTTATCTGAAATATATTGAGAAAAAAAAAACAAGATTGTGTGATATCTGAATAAATAACCGGAAAACCAATTGATTCCATTGACTATAGTAAAATGGAAGAAATCATTCGAGTGAAGAACCCACATGGGAAATGAAAGAACACATGAGGAAATAGTACCCTTAGCTATTTGATCATTCAGGTAAGAATTTTGAGGACGAAATTTTTGCTAAGAAGGTAGAGTTGTAACATCCCAATACCCATGTTAAGGCTAGATTAGTAAATTATGAGAAATTTAGGTGAAATTAAGAAAATGCACGTCATGCATAAGGTAATTGTGACATACACATTTATTTTGCACATTCATATGATTGTACACGCATTCATTGGCATTTCTGGGTAAATTGGTTTATAAATGGAAATTGTGGACTTAATTGAAGTGTATTAAGTGTGATTTGGCAATTTTTGTACAATTAAGGTATTTTGAAATTTTTGGTGAATTATTTTGAGCTGATAAATTATTTGGAGAGTGTTACTATTATTTTGGAATTTTTGGTGAAATTTAAGAAAATATTGATTTTATGGAGCAATGATAGAGTGACACATGGCAATGATATATATAAGACATGTGGCTTACATGTGTAGTGACAACTAGCTGATTGTTTGGGTGATACGTGGGAGTCATACAGGAATACAAGTGTATTGTGTTTTGGTTAGGAAGAGTTGACAGTAACTTCTATTTTACACCAAGACACTTAACTTTGCAGCTCTCTTCTATTGTGTATTGGTGGAGGAGTGTTGCTGCAAAAATGTGGAGAATTTCGTGCAAAAACGTGATTCGACAGTAAAAGGGTGGTAGGTGCTTGTATAAGTTTATGAACAAAGTATTTCATTGAACAACCTTGAGTCTTTTGGCTATAACTTTTTTTCCAAACTCCAAATGAATTGAAACTTAGACCAATGGATTCGTAAGACATTTTTCTTTCTCTCCATAAAAACTTAGAGTTATCTGAATTGATTTGAAAGTGATTAATAGGATGAAAGTGTGGAAGTCTGCTCATGGATTGGAAAATTTCCATGATCATGCTTCGGTTTTCTACGTATAACTTGAGTTGTAGATTTCTGAATGAGTTGGTTTTTAATTCATAGTAAACTAGATACATATTTCTACAACTTTTGTGAAGAAATGTCTTTAGAATTTTCAAAATTGACATGTAAATGAGTTGTAGCTTAAGTTGAAGTACTGTCAGGGACAGAAATCATGTGTTGTGGTTATTGAATAAACTGTATTGATGTGGGATGAATTAGGCTGAGTTGTCTTCACCAAAGTTGTTGGTAATTCTCTTAGCTTTAAATTGGTATAAAGTTTGTAATTTGTGGATATCTGTGCTGAAAGATATGAGTTGTGCAATTAGAGGGTATGATCATGTACTAGCTAAAATTTCAAATGTGTACAGTCTGTAGTATTTGGAACATAAATTATTGAATACTAAATCAAATTGGATGATCTTGGAGTCATTGGAAATTTAAGACATTGGAGAACAACTTTAGAGAAGGAATTTTTGCCTAATTTTGTCATTTACCCTATCAGATTAATTATGAAAAGTTGACCCAAAATCATGTGGATAGAAAATATGAAGTGGTCAATTAGGTTATGAAATTGATTTCACATTGTTTTATTTTGGTCCAAATTATAAATACAAATGATATTAATGAGGGTTTTGATATCTGAATGATTTGATGATAAGGATCACAATAAGATACCCTGGAATTGTCATTGAACATGAATCGCGCATATTTTATATAAGTAGATGTGCATAAAGGAATAATTATATTTCTGAAAAAGTGTGATATTTGTTAATGTATTTTTTATGATATAGAGCAACCCATTAGATGCCAATCAGATATTGTCGGACCATCCAAGCAATAAAATATTGGAGTGTACTGTGAGTCAACCTAGATGAATTTCCTAGGATTGATTTGATTTGATTTTTAAGCTTCCAATTACTGAATTGCTGTGATTTGTTTATGAATTCTGGACTTAAAGTTTGAGGAGTAAATATTTGGGACTATATTGGAAGTGCTATGATTTGTTTGATAATTCTGAATGAAATGTGGATTCTCATGAAAGTTGAATGTCGGACTTAGGTCCGAAGATTATGAAATTCTGGTTGTGTATTATGCTATGTGAATTCTCATTGAAAGTTAAATGCCGGACTTAGGTCCAATGATTCTGATATTCTGACTATGCTTTATAAATGATTGTGACATATGGTAAATTCTGAATTGATGCATTTCATAAAATGCATGCTCAGATAAAGGCGCTGTAGCCAGAGTAGCCAGTATTAAGCGCTTGTAAGTAGAGCTCTGCTCTGTGATATATGATTTTGCACATAGAGCTATGCTCCGTGATTTGTTATGATTGAGCCCAATGGGCTAGTATTTGTATATGTGATAGGCATTCAGTCACAAAAATAATAACAAATGTGGAGTCTCATATGCATCTGTATTTGTTTATATATGTTCTAATTTGCAATAATTAAATGATGTGCCATGACAGTGTGAGTTTATGGAATATACATGTTCTGCATGAATGATTGTGAAATATATGGTTTGTGTTTATGAATCCAGTGAAATCATCAATGATGGTTTACTTATTGAGTTCGTAAAACTCATAAAAAAATTACAACATGGCTTTTCAGGTTTATAGGAATTATCCAATTAGACCAATTGGAGTTCAGCCACTGTAAATGAGCATGAGTTAGGGGTCGGGATCAGTTTGCACCTGCATATGTCTTCAGTGATTTTATTTCCGAATTATGTTTCGCAAAAATTGTACAAAGTGTATGTGAATGATTTGATAATGAAATGACTTTATGATTTCAAGTGTATTGTATCTGAAATGGGCCCAATCGACTATTGAATACTAATGTTTGTAATAATTGTAACTTTTAAATGGAAATGTTTTTAAATGACATGACCCGATTTGATCAGTGATTTCCACTTACGTGTACCTTGTTTTAAAGAAACAAAAGTTTTGTAATAAATTTTGACTGAATGATCGTTCTAGCATGCCACCGTTGCGGGTACGTACTCTAATATCACCATGGATGTCAGGTACGTGTCTTGTGAGAGTGGGGTGCTACATATGCAAAGTGAGCCTTTTGGATCATCAAATCAGTAAAATGAGATTACAAATAATAATACAAAATGTAAGATAAAATTGATAAGCCTTGATCTTTTTTTTCTTCTTATTTTGATGTTCATTTTCGATTGTGAACTTTAACTTCTCTTGTTTAGCTTCATACATTTTTTTCTTCAATTTATGGCTTTATTTTGTTCTAATATTTCTTTGCATAAAAAAATAAACGTATTAGTAATACTTGTGTTTTTTTATCTTCAAAACATCAATTGGAACCTCCTTTGGTTTAACAGTCAACCCCCTTATTGATGATAATAAAACATTTGTAATATTAGACAATAATAATAAAATTAAGCACATAAACAAATATCAAGATGGTACTTAGTTCTCCCTTAATCCATGAATAAAACATAATTCATATGAAGAGCATAATTTAATATAAAAAACAAAATATATATTTAAAATCAAAGAAATATTTATATATAAAGACAACATGAATATACTCAAGCATATAATATAAAATGCAAGAAATATAAAAAAGATAAAATAATCACTCCCCCTTAATTTCATAATTTGAACCTCATAAATCGAGGTCTAGGAACACCCACACATCTTGAAATTTTGAAGTGTCAAGTGGCACGAAATGAGGAAATTAGAATGAAAAAAATAATAATAAAAAAGAAAATTAAGAATGTGTATTGTTAGATGAGATTGAGATATATTGAGGTTTCTGTTAAGGTATGGCCTAAAA
>JANZLX010000213.1:22687-39828 GCA_025531955.1 Erythroxylum orinocense
ATTGAATGGGAGTGTTTACTATATGACATGATAGGAGCAAGAATTATTATGATAAAGTCTTGGAAATGTGGCTTGAAGGTCATGCACAAAAGGTGTTTGTTAAAATGCCTAAGTGAACTTAGCTTAGGATTTAAGGCTTTGTAATGGTATGCATTGGAAAATAAAAACTTTCATGTTTACTTAAAGTGAACTTGAATTGTTGCTTAGGTTAATGAGCAATGACCTAATGTGTTTGGATAAAGATGGGAATTAAAGTGGGGAATCCTATAGCTCAAAGGAAATGATATTATGTTTTATACACTTACATGATGGTGCATAATTATAAAATAGATGTTAAGCAGTAATCTCATTGCATGGCTTTTATGTATAAAGGCTTGGGAGCTAGGAATCAAGGAGCTCATACCGAGAAATTTTGAAGGCAAAGTAGTGCACACCCTCTTTTGAGGTGAGTTGGGGAATCATATTTCTCATATGGGATTAGATCACTCTAAGACATGTATGATGACTTGTATGTGAATTTTGGACCTAGGTAATGCATAGTAGAATTTAATCTCCAATAGATGCTCATATATCTGTGTATTAAATAAAAAACTTTGTTTTGAATAACCCTTTGCTATTGGAGAGCAACTGATGTTTTATTTAGTATTTTTGGAGAAACGACATTGTTTTCAACAAACCTACACTCGAAATGTAAAAGAAAAATGTTTTATTTTTTGAAACTATGTTTTTGAACAACTTTGCACTTAGAGTGCAAAAGATGACTTTTATGGCATGAAATATTGTTTTCGAACTTACTTATGTACAAATAAGTCATATATGCTAAGTGTATGTTTTCTTTGTTGGCTTAGAGCCACATCAAGGCTTCATTTTTATCGGTTGGACCGATAAATAAACGCATGATGCCTTATTTAATTTTTTATACTTAAATGTTGTATATGATTTTTATGATTTGGGAGGAAACGATTGGCTAATCGTGTGCTGGGCACAACTGATTATGATTAAGCGACCTTCGTACCCTTGACATTGGTACATCAAAAGTCGAGTCGCCGTATCGACATCTTTCTACGGGACTCGAGGATGATTCCACACCTAGGGTCTGGACATCGACGAGCTTATTACTTAGGGTCATGAGGCCCTTGTCGACTGTAGTCTGGACTCATCACGGATGAAAGTTGAGCCAACACCGAGTATCAGTGGGTGTGCACATTAGTTTGGCCGATTAATGGTGTCACACATGATTACTTTGGCTTGTCCTGATATTGGTTTTCCTATCAATATTTGATTGATACATATGATGTTTTTATGTTTTTGTGTACTGGAACTGGAACCTATGTTCACCGGATGAGTGAGTTAATAGGTTAGGCCTATACGGTTCCTAACCAGTATACATTGAGTCATAGGCTAGCCCAATGATTTTCTATGTGTTGTATATTCACTTCATAGGTTATCTACACTGTCTTGGTATGAACTAATTCTATCTGTGACATATGTTTTTCCTGCTCACTGAGTACCTAGTGTACTCACCCCTTCTGCTTTCCAACTACGCAGGTTAATTTAGTGAGTTTGAAGCCCTGAGTGGATCGTATGGTGTTTTGACATTTTTGGGGTATTACCACACGTGGATAGTTTCTTATTTTGTACTTTTGTTGTTTAGTGGCTCATGAATTGTGTTTATGTAGATACACTTTATGATTCTGTAAGCTAACTTTTGATTGCCTTGTGTTTTGTAAAAGATTTTATGTTATAAACTTTGATACTATTGTTGAGATTGTTTGGAGTTGAGTTTGCCTTGAGTGGACTAGAGAGTCCTGGAGTCGTGGTTGGATGTAAATATAGAAGTGTGTTTGAAATCGTTTGCAAGTTTTGGGATTTTAAAAATACAGTCGTTGTACTGCCCAATTTTTTTTTAAAAAAAGAAAAAATTGATATTCAGTTAACCTTGTATAGTCGGATTAAGGATACCGTTAGTATCCTTAGCCCGGTTATGCAGCGGTTGTCATGGGCCCGATGTGGTACCGGGTCATGACATTCGGTGTTACATTATCTATTTCTAATATACTTGGTTCTTGATTTTGATTTTGATCAGTCATTTTGATGATAAGGAGTACTGATTTGATGATCGACTAATGCTCGTTCTAAATGATTTAACTCTTGTGTATAAAAATGATATAAATTTTAAGCTAATTCTAATCTTTCTTTAGTAAGTTGTATAGCTCTAGTATTAGATATAACAAATTGAACATAGTTATAACGGTTTTCAAAATGTTTGAATTCATCATAATATTGATTTTTTAAGTGTTCGTTATGTTATATATGGTTTATTAATTGTTTACTTATGGAACAATTAGACGGAGTTGTCATTATAAATATTTATTATAGAGATCTATAAAGGCGGTATAGAAAGGTATATAAATTTGTTCGGTATTTCGATAATACTTATATGCTAGTAGATATTGTAAAATATGAGGTTGAAAACGATGTCTAAAATAATGCCACAAAAAAATATAAAGAGTAGGAATCTAAATAAGTTAAACAGCTAGATAAGAATGTAAAAAAAAGTAAAAATGCATAAATGGTTAGATAATAAACATAGAGCATTATTGAAGAAATACATGTTATGATTACATACATGGAGAAAAATACAATACATTAAAGAGGATCAAGGTTTCCGGCTTCTAGATGGATAGCATAGTGCTCTGATAATAATAAATGAAATTATCTAAGCTAAGATAGATTGATATTCCTGAATACTTTCAGAATATTTTGAAAATTGGGTTTAATTTAAGAAATAGTAAGTAATGAGCTGTATATTTTGTTGAGTTGAGATAACTTGTCTGCTTAAACTTATTTTTTGATTAGTTAACGCAATAAATTGTCTTATAGCTTGACAACGATTACACCGAGGCATTCTATTAACAAAAAAATATGATAGATAAAAGTTAAACCTAGTTAATCAAGATTGTTATAACAGACATTTGGATGTAAGAGTTTATCTAACAGATGTTGAAATAATAGATGAGCAAAATTATAATATAAACAGTCAGATAAAAATTCATATAATTGATAATTAAGAAAGGCGATAAAGCTAGCAGATAAAAAGATCAATATGGGAGTAAATAGATAATTGATAAGTAAATAACCATGAATAAAGAGTGATGAAACGATAAAAACCAATAGCTTCATACTTGGTTCTCCATTTTAGCTTAAAAGCCATTTCGTGGCAAGGAGCAGAGAGAGAAGTAGTAAGAACTAAGAGAGTTTATTATTTCATGAGCACTAAGGCTCTGGAAGCTACATTATATAGGAGTGAAGAAGAGAAAAAGCCTAAGACAGAAATGGCCGACAAACTAAATGTAGATTCCTTACAGCTAATAAAAAAAAAGAAAAAGTAAAGAAAAGTAGATGCCTAACAAGAGACCTGATAACTGATAGAAGAAATGAAGAAAAAAGTACTTGATAATAGGGCCATCCAACTGGCCTTCATCCTTGATGAGTGGCTTCTTTAATTATTCTTCAATAATGGTTTCAATAGATCCGGTGTCTTCTTGTTCCACTTGAGTAGTTGAGGGCCAATATTTACATTTATGTTGTGGATGAGTCTGCAATTGATGGCAAATAACATATTTCCATAAATTGTAAAGATCACGAAAAATCCCTTCCATAGTAAAAAATGGTACTAAAAATTGTTTGATGATGTGAAATGCATCTGGAGTGATTGCAGACTTGTATGTTGAAATCATAACTTGATTAATTCCTTTATAGTTGACTTTGACGGTTGATTCTGCAGTAATTCTGGATCCTTGGATAAATACACCTTCCAGACAATGGAGATTGAATTGATTAATAAGTTCCCACCCGAAGGTATACTGCGGTGGTTCATCAATAGGTGGATAAATGCCATTGCTAATCCCGATGGTAAGAAAAGCAATTCAGGATATTTTAATTTCTACATCCTTGATAGTATCATTTTCCTTGAAGATGGGGTAATTGCTATAAATTTTGATAAATATTTCTCTTTCTTTTGCAAAACGGTCCTTGTAATTTTTGACTGCTTGAATAAATCCAACAGGGAATTTCGAAAGGATATGTAAATTTGTTAGGTAGATAGTTTCGATAAGTCTACTTTGAAAAAATAGGTAGGTGGTTAATGGATTGGTGTCTGGAAAGATGATTGTTTTTGGTCCATATTTCCCTCGGTTTTGAGGATAATATTGAAAGATCTTTTGGGCTTCATTCCATGTGTTGAGTGATTGAAAACAGTCATAGAACATTTCTGAGGTAAGTTTACAGGCTTCTTCTTGTAAGACTTTTGTAGGTAAAGAATTGATGCCATCCATATTGATGGGTTTGCCTAAAGACTCCATTTTGGTTTCTGGGATAGGTTTTTCTAACACTTGTTTATATTGAGGTTTCAAAGTAGGGTTTTTAAAGTCTGCTAAAGCTTTTTCAGCTTCAACTCTGGATGAAAAGCTTTTGTGTAAAATACTTGACCTTCTAATGATGTGTATAGCTTCTTTATGCCATTCATCATATAATCCAGCCACAGGTCCATTGTAGATAACATAGGTTTTGGATTCGGATGCATCCTTTTGTCTTTGAGATCCAGGTGGACTATTTGGTTGAACTGATGATGCTTGGGTAATTTGTTGAGGGGTGATTAGAGGAATAGTAGAAGTGGTGGTATTTGAATTAGTTGAAGGGATGTTTGGTGATGGTTGGTCTTTTGTATTTTGTTTTTCTAGTAACTGGATAGTGGCTCGGAGTTGATTTATTTTCTTGGTGACAATGCCAACTTTCTGCTGTAAATTTATCAATTCATAACTGGTTTACTGCATTCAAGTTGTAAAATTTTTCGTTCTTTGGCTAAATCATTAAAAAAATCCTTGATTTGAAATATAATTTAAAATTCCTAGAAATTGTTGTACATGAGTCCTATTTGTTAATTGGTTAGGAAATTGTTGAATTTTATTTAAAATATTAGGTTTTAATTTTAAATACCCATTTTAAAATTCGATTCCTAAATATTCTATATTTTGTTGTGCTAGTTAACTTTCTTTTTACTTAAAATTAATCCTTTATCTCTACAATGTTGAAGCATGAATTTAACCTTTTTAAAATTATCTAATTTATCTTGATTTGAATAGATAATAATGTCATCAATATAAACGAAACTAAAATCTTCTAAGCTTTCTAAATTATTATCCATAAAATGTTGATAAATACTTGGTGTTTATTTTAATCCAAATGGTAATACATTTTATTAATAATGTTTTTATGGAAGACAAGTAAAAGTAGTTAAAGGTTTAGTATTTTCATGTAATATTAGTTGCCAATATCCTGATTTTGCATCTAAAGTTGTAAACCATGTATGTCATTTTAATTTATTGATAATATAATTTTTTTTGTGGAAGTTTATATGCATCACCGATAGTAGCTTCATTTAGTTTTTTATAATTTATAACCATTCTTCGTTCATCTCGCTTTTGTTCAGCTGAATTATTTACATAAAAAGTTGGAGTTGAATGCTTACTAATGTTAGGGATATCAACTGTTTTGTTAATAAATCTGAACATTCTGTAATAAATTCTTGTACATCTTACTGAGTATAAGGTATATTATTTCGAATATTAATTTCTTTTGTA
Source organism: Erythroxylum orinocense (assembly GCA_025531955.1). Taxonomy (NCBI): domain Eukaryota; kingdom Viridiplantae; phylum Streptophyta; class Magnoliopsida; order Malpighiales; family Erythroxylaceae; genus Erythroxylum; species Erythroxylum orinocense. Next base: position 28,330 of record JANZLX010000213.1, read on the forward strand.
AGATCTTTTAATTTGATTTCAATTAATTGTTGATTATTATTTTTAATTGGGTCGAGGGGATTTTCACTATAAACATTTTCTAATAAGGTTTAAATTTCAAGGATAACATTTCCATGTATAGGATTTATATGAATTTTTCTTTCTTTTATAGATCTTTTGTTTAGATTCACATCCATATTGTTGTCTGCATATTTAAAACAACATAATTGAATGTCTTTATGTCATAATGTGCGCTTTAGTTTTGTTTCAAAATATTGTTCGGCTAAAATTTCTTGAGTAATATGAATAGCTCCTCCTAAATTATAAGCGATTGTTCTATGTTCTCTTCTTTCTTGAAATTTTGCCTCTACTTTTTGATTCATAAGATAATATGGTAATTTTTGGATAAATATATGAATATACATTTCTTGTTCAGCTCTAGTTAATTTATAATAATATTTTTAAATTCACATATATATTCATCTAAGTAACATATATCACATAAAGAACTAAGCTAAGAACTTTACCTGCAATTCAATATCCTATTCCTCTAGACACCCCGTAAACATTCGTTTTTGGATAATGCATCTTCTTCTAATTCATCCCACCTTTTAAAATCACAATCATTACGAATATCCAAACCTATCAAATTTATCGAATCTAGAAGAAATACTAAACCCATAGTAAGAATTACTAATCCTATTTTTCTTAATAAACCTTTATCTGAAAATAAAGAATTAAAAGAATTAGAAAATATAAAAACTCAAATTACGGATTTAAGTACTTATATCAAAAATACATTATGAGTGTTACACAATATATTAAAGAAATAAAAGAACATCAAATACAATTAGAGATGCAAATTACAGATAATTCAACAATTAGTTGAAAAAAACAAACAGCAAATAGAAATTAGACAAAAATTAGACAACAAATTAGAACAGCAATTAAAAATAGAAAGCTCAAGCTCCAAAGTCAATTAAAAATGGAAAGCTCAAGCACCAAAGTGGTATCAGAGCCTAAAATATTAGTAAGACCATGGATTGTTTAAAATTAGACTTAATCAAAGAATCTATACAAGATGAATCTTTAGAAGAGGTCGAGAGAAATATACAATCTCAATTAGCATAAATTACTCAATTGGTACAAAAATTAACTTTACAAACAGATACAGAAAAAATACATCAAATAACTGATAAAGATGAAATTATTTATGGTTTTTCTCTATTTATGTACATATATAAACATCAAATTTTTTCTTACATGCATATACGCACATGCACACACGCCTACACCCACCAAACTTTTGTCCCAATACATATATACATAGCCTCCAAATTATATATATATATATATACACACACATATACACGTATACACAATAATGACCATCAAACTTTTTTCCAATATTTTTACGCACAGGATTACCAACCTTTTTTCATATATGTGCATACATAAGTGTGTACTTACATAACTGACCATAAAACTTTTTCATATATATGCACACATGGATAAAAAGAGTTTTTCACATATATTTATGCACATGGGAATTGAACTTTTTTTTTCTATATATATACACACATGACGAATAATTTTTTTTCCTATCCATACATATATAGCAAAAAAAAATTATATATAAATATAAACATGTGATCACCACTTAAACTTTTTCCTATATATAAATACAAATGGTTAATGAATTATTTTCCAATATATTTACACACATGGCTAAAAATCATTTTTTTTCTATATATCAACCCGAATAATAACTAATTTTTTTCTATATATATATATATATATGTACATATGGTCATTAAATTTTTTTCTACATATACATACATACAGATATATATATATATATATGTGTGTGTGTACATATGGTCGTTAAATTTTTTTCTACATATACATACATAGATATATATATATATATATATATATATATATATATATATACATGGCTACGAAACTTCTTCAATATATATACACTTATGGCCAGCAATTTATTTTCCTACACACACATCCACCCACGTGAATATTAAACTCTCTTTTCATATATATACATTTGGCCAAAACAATATTTTTGGTGTGTGTGTGTGTATATATATATATACACATGCACACCAAAAAATTTTCTATATAGAAATTTTTTAATGACCATATGTATATATTTATATAAAAAAATTTGGTGACTATATATTTAGAAAAAGTTATGAGGTCATGTATATATAAGAAAAATTATGAGAACTTGTGTATATATATATAAGTAATTACCAAATGTGCATATATATATATACACCAGTGACCACCGAATGATTTGGTTTGGTTTGTCTGAAGTATAAAAATCATCTGAACATTAGTTTTTAGACTATTGAAAAGTGACGAAGGAAAAAGGACAATGAAGAATGATTGAAAAGTGTCGTTTCTTGTTTCTTCTGCGCTACTAGATTCCCAAAGACCCAGTTAGATATTGTGTGCTGCCGAGAATTTGTCTAAGCAAAGTCATACATGCATATGTTTCTGAGGTAGCGTATTCTTATAAAAGGTAATTTCCTCTTCTTTTGTTTACCTTCCCCTTCTTTCGTTGGGAAAGGCGACTGAAAAGTAAACAACAAACTGAAAAGTAAAAAGAAGGAACACAACTTGTAAGATTGAACATGTCATATAGATTTGATGATCCTACTGGAGTCAAGTATATCTAATTATCTACACAGAGGGGAGTAATTTCAGTTTAATGCGAAGCAGAAGTGAGTAATCACTTATTTCACTTTAATGCACCTTTCTCATTCCGACAGCTTTTTGTTAAACTAATTAAAATAGTTTTTTAAATTCTTATGCGGGACAAGAGTTGTCCTTGTGTCAATACACCTACAGGCTACAGGTAGCTTCTTCATGCATTTACGTTCTGAATGCCGCCAGTTTTTTTGTTCCTTCCAGTTAAATGACCCGTTCTTTAACTTGCCAATAATTGTAAGCATGCATGCATCCTGGTTACTGCAAATGAAAGCATCACTGACAAAATGACAAGGAGAACCGCAATAGCGGATGTCTCTACGCTCTAGTTCCTAGCAGTTTCTAGATAGGCTCGATAGGATGAAACAATAGTTTAAAGATTTTTATGGTAGTTTGTATTTGGAAGGTGTCTGTTTGGTGGCAACCTTAGTTCTTCTTCCGCCAAATGACCTAAAAAGAGGTAGCTTTCAATGTGTCATTTTCGTGGACTCCGTCTTTTTAGAATGCTCCGGCAAGGGATTTCTTATTCTATCAGTCTATAGTTTAATAATAATAATATGTGAAATTTGCAATGGACCTACAGGTCCACGCGAAAAAGAAAGTTAGACCACACATAAATTTAAGTGAGGTTTCATTCTAAAATCAATTGGCAATAGGTGAAGTAGCTTATTAAGTTTATATGTTAGTCTTCTTTCCCCTCTTTTTTCAATACGGGGCACTCACTCACATGTGGGTATTATCAACATAATAATTCAAAAACTAACAAGATATAAATTTTTTTAATTTTGTATGAATTAGTCAGGATAATCACATTTTGGATTTCCTTAAACTTACTTAAATTCAACATATAAGAAGGTAAGTTTAATTAAAATGTAATATATAATGAATTTGACAAATAACATGTGAATATACAAGCCAAGACGCCTTAAAGTGGGGCTGGTGTCTTTAATTTTTTTTTAATATTTAGATGAGTTATACAGAACAGATGATTAAAAAACATATTATATATATGATAAGGAACAAATTAAATCTATTAAGAATTGGTAGATTATGCGTTAGTTTTGAAGTGTAATTTTATGCTAAAAGATAACAACAACGATTATCCTTTTTTTCTTTAAGATAAAAGTTTTAAGATGATTGAAATATATATAATATGCATAATCATTTTTATAGTAATCTAGCTAGCCTTTCATATATTCACCTTAAATTAACTTGCAATAACTGTCATTATTGTAATAGGTAAGCAACTGATCTGTTTACATATCATGAGAATTATTATCACTTAATATTTTTTCTTTTAGGACTTTTGTTACACCCAATCAATTTTTCCATGTAAAAGGGATTTAGTTATAGACAGAAAACTTTTTTATAGTTTAAGAAATTTTAAAAAACTCTTTAACCATTAAATTTTTTTAAAATTTTACCAAGTAAGAGTATTAGTGGGTCCTTATCATCAATATATTATACACAAATTTGTAACTTTACCAAGTTTCTAGCTAATTGAGAAAGTTTATTTCCTGTATAAGTAAACCAGTGCAGTACTGAATGGTGTAACATAAGATGTTGGAGTGTGACACACTTCGCCGATATATATATATGTATCTCCTTCTTAATTAAATTCAATTCATAACAATAATATTGCCAAAACAAACCAAAGATTCACGCTTGTTCCGCCTAATTTGGTGGCTGATCTGGTCTGCTCTGCTCTGCTCACATGTAGAGATTTTTTTCTCTGGGAGGAAACGAAACAGTACACGCAATTATAATGTATATGCATGAATACAATATCCAGCTAATGCTGATACGAAAACGACCTGCGAATCTTTGGTGTACAGCTTTTTGTATTTATTTTATTAGACGCGTTGGTTCAAGTTCGACCCTATATATAAAACTGTTCACTTATTATACCTACAACACTATCCACTCACAACGTACTAGTGGAAAATTCAACCCTCCCGTTCCCGGGGCTGATGAAAAGATTCACGAGATTCAGATTCCACTCCATCCACGCCAGTTCACCGCCAGTTGTCTCTAACATACCAGAATCATCTTGGCTTTAGAATTTGTGAGCCGACCATCTCCTGCATCTGCGCTATTCGCAGGTCCTGGCTGTTCAATTGATTGCGCTGGTTATACTACTAATTAAAGTCAACTTGGAAGCTCCAGTCCCAAGGGTTAGTTAAACGTGTAGTTTAGAGAGAGGGAGAGAGTATAGCAGCGAACACTTGGACCTTCCATCATCGTCGTTGGTGCACATAATTATATATATATATATATAGTACTACAAGTAGCAAGTGAGGAATAGTTAAAGCGCCCGCATGGATATGGCAGCTCATCCTCAATATATACAGTACTAGTAAGTGAGGAATAGTTAAAGCGCCCGTATAGATATGGCAGCTCCTCCTCCTAATCCGGTCCCAATAGCATACCAAGGAGGGACATCGGCAGCAGTTCCAGATTGGTTAAACAAAGGAGATAACTCATGGCAGATGATAGCAGCCACTTTGGTTGGGCTGCAAAGCGTGCCTGGACTTGTTATACTGTACGGAAGCATCGTGAAGAAGAAATGGGCTGTAAATTCGGCTTTTATGGCGTTGTATGCTTTTGCAGCGGTGGTTATTTGCTGGGTTGTGTGGGCATACAAGATGTCCTTCGGCGACAAGCTTCTTCCCTTTTGGGGAAAGGCCGGACCTGCCTTGGGTCAGAAGTTCCTGATCAAACAAGCTCAACTCCCCGAGACGACTCAGTTTCACCATGACGGCACCCGTGAGACGGATATGATCACTCCTTTCTATCCTATGGCCTCTATGGTCTGGTTCCAGTGTGTATTTGCTTGCATTACCCTTATTATTCTTGCCGGTTCTGTGCTTGGAAGGATGAACATCAAGGCTTGGATGGCTTTTGTACCTCTTTGGCTCACTTTCTCCTACACGGTTGGTGCTTTCAGCTTGTGGGGTGGTGGTTTCTTATTTCACTGGGGTGTTATGGACTATTCTGGTGGTTATGTCATTCATCTTTCTTCTGGAATTGCCGGCTTGACCGCTGCCTTCTGGGTGAGTTTTTAGTTCACTCTAATTATATCAGCAATACCTCAGTTGCTTTGACATTTGATCTGCCTAATCACAAACTAACTTATCAGAACCCTTTCCAAACATATACATACATCATCATCTTCGGCTTTCATATGTAGCATGTCCTCTATTATTGGACTTAACCTTGTACAATATTGTGTTTCCCGGTCGTAGACGCCAAGTGATAGATACATATAATATAACGGTTACTAATGCAGGTGGGCCCAAGATTACCAAGAGACAGGGAGAGATTTCCACCCAACAATGTACTGTTGATGCTAGCTGGGGCAGGATTATTATGGATGGGATGGGCCGGATTTAACGGTGGCGATCCATACTCAGCAAACGTTGACTCTTCCATAGCAGTCCTCAACACCAACATGTGTGCAGCCACGAGCCTACTGGTTTGGACATGGCTTGATGTCATATTCTTCAAAAAACCTTCTGTTATTGGGGCTGTTCAGGGCATGATCACTGGCCTTGTTTGCATTACTCCGGGCGCTGGTAACAATCTCTTTCAGTTTTCACTATACCGTCATATTTCTTCATCCACCACCATTCTCCCTTTTTCTTATATTATATTCTTGTGCGTGCGGTGTCTTTAATACTGTGGTAAAGATGAAAATATAGTTTTATTTAATTGTGATATGCATAGATCGTTTATGCACGTGGATGAAATAGCCTCTCCGATGATGATGATATGTGATATTCTGACTCCATATATGTATATATATACAGGGCTTGTTCAAGGGTGGGCAGCCATAGTGATGGGCATTCTGTCAGGGAGTGTACCATGGTTCTCGATGATGGTTGTACACAAAAAGTGGAGTCTTCTTCATAATATAGATGATACCCTTGCCGTCTTTCATACCCATGCAGTAGCTGGTCTTCTAGGCGGAGTATTAACCGGGCTTTTTGCAGAGCCACAGTTATGTGCTCTCTTTCTACCTGTTACCAACTCTAGAGGGGGCATCTATGGTGGTTCGGGCGGAGTCCAAATCCTCAAACAACTCGTTGGTGGAGCGTTCATCATCGGATGGAACCTTGTTGTCACCTCTCTCATATGTGTGGCCATAAATTGTGTTATCCCGTTGCGCATGTCGGAGGAGCAACTGTTGATCGGGGACGACGCGGTTCATGGTGAGGAGGCCTACGCATTGTGGGGTGATGGAGAAAAATATGACGCAACTAGACATGGACTAGAATCCGATGATACCTTACATAATAAGACTTCAACGGGTGCCACTCAAGTGGTTTAATTAGTTATGCACGCCACTAGTACTGGGATTAGGATCATCATTAATTACTATCAAGCTAAAAAAATATTCATATTTCCACTTTGATTGAAGCAAGCAGCTTATATATATGTGTATGATTTGGAACCTAACCTTTTTATATTAATTCAGTTTACGTTCTACCCATAACACAGAGATAATTGTGGTATAAAGGAGTAATTAAGAACTACTAATATCTGTAGCTAAGACTGAAGATTGGTTATAAGACCTTAATTTTAATTGGAAAGTTGATGTCAAAATCAACTCTTTCAAAACAATGAAGGAAAATACCCACCCCACCCCACCCCTAAAACGACATCTTTGAAATTGAAATAGTCGATACAACGTCGACTTCAATAATGTGAATTATTTACGATCCAGTGAGAAATAGATTGTTTTTAAATAGGTCAGCAAAAATGGCAGCTTCTAAGGTTTTTCTTTTTGCTGTTAGTTTTATTTGTATTTTGACATATCTGTCATCATTGTTAATTTAATTATTTGTTTACCATAAGACTTTCAATTAAATTATTAGTTTTATTGATTCAATTTATTAATTTTGATCATATTAACTTGTTTTATAAATGACACTGAATTAAAAGATGATTCTTAATTACTTGAACGATTCTTTTCAAATAATGGCAATTTTATATCAATTGAAAGTTGCGTCAAGGAAAGAAATTTCAGACTTTTCATCTTTTCCTTTGACTCTTAGTTTCATTCATATTTAATGTCTCATTTTTTATCTTTGTTAAGCTGAATATTCTTTTATCTTTAATTATTCAAGTCGTCAGCTTTACGAAATTGCATGTTTGATAAGTACCAGATTTAGAATAATTAATTTTTTATATATTTATTAGGGGAACAAAACTTTAATTTCATAAAACTAAAAATTATTTTAAGTTAATATTGATATAACAAGCTTTGTAAGAGTGCTAACTTTATATGCAAGCTGGTACTTTCTTAATTTGAAATCATAACAAGCTCCCCGTCTAGAAGAATGAATTAAAGGATAGCGGCTTTTAGAGTATGGTGAACTCCCAAAATTTCAAAGCTCCATGTCAAAAAAGAACAAAAGAATGGCGATCCAAACTTCAAGCAAAGCAAGGAACTTTTTCAAATGATGCATCCAGCTTTAACAAAAGCGACAGTACTGCTGAAAATAAGAAATAAAACATAAGTCTCTGCTTCTGCCAACTGCAAATTTCACTTCTCATAAGTTCACTGAAATAAAGCAAACCACGATGAATGAACTGCCCAAGGTATCTCAGCAGTCCAAACGCGCAACACCTTACGAATATTAAGAACAGCAAAGTTGCATAATCTCCCAGTTTAGTACTCCGATTTCAAAGGCCCACCAGCTTCAGTTTTCAAAATGTCAACCTCATCTGTGCTGCACTTGACAACTTCCGCAACAACCTTGGGACGATTTTGCAGCAAACGTTCTTGCTCAGTCGGATTCTTGAGCAGCTCTCTTTGTTCCAAATACTCGTACAATGTTAGCCAAAATAACGGTTAAGGTTCACCGGCATTCATTGAAGATTAATGGATTATTAGCAGAGAAGATAGACAACTAAAATATATGCAGATAAAATGAAGATGTCATAAGCATTTCAAATCTCATACTTTGGCTACACAGCTCTGACCGACGCAATTTTTTCTAGAAAAGTAGCGTGGCACTAGCTAATACCTAGGGGCATAGAATAAAGAAAATAATTAGTATAGTAACTCTAAACATCTTCATCCAATTTGGATGTGTTCACCTGCTTCCATACCCTCACCAACAGACGAAAATATATTTCTTTCTTGGTAATCATGCAATGCAACATATTCCGAGGAAGGTTGTTTCCAATTACGTACAAAATAAAGCTGAGTAATTATGCTAAATGCATGTCAGGTCGCTAACGTTGGACCTCACTAAGAACTGCAAGAAGGCTCTGCGCATGATGAACACCTGGAATTGATAGGTAACCATCTGTAGCAATGATTTAAAACTAAAGAGAACCTTCTTTTTTCTTCTTTCTTTTTCTTCTGTAATATTTAACACCCGTAGCAATGCTCTAAAAGCTATGAGATTATTGTTAAAATTCCCTTTTTTCACTTGCTTCACTCTAGTCGTCTAATAAAATCTGAACTGTGGGTTTTCTTAGGAGAAACATTTTGAGAGATTGCTTTACATCAAATCTAGGTTCTTGTTGCTATAGAAATGCCCAAGGATAAAGATATATTCAGTTGCTATAAATAATTACACCATTTGATGCTGCAAAATAAACACACAAAAGAAAAATGGGCGAGAAAAGAGGAAGACAGAGAAGGTGTTCCAAACCAATTCGCACAACTATGCTCTTAACAAATTAGAAGAAATCAGGGTAAATCTAGAAGAAATTTTATGGAACGGTGGAGACGTGCATAGCACAAGAGACTAAAAACCTGGAAACAACAATTGCTTGTGTGACTGATAACACGACTAAAAAAGCATGCTGGATGAAATGGCACATAAAAAATTAGGCCATAGACTACATCAGATGACAAAATAATTAATGAGAGAAACAAGGAAATATGATTATTAACATAATTATATTGCTTCTGGTTGAGCAACAGAACAGTGTTAGGAGCATGCATTGGTGACTGCTCCGAAAGTTGTAAATAAAATGGGAGCTAAGGATGTCAAAACTAAAATAGGCTTAACTGGATATATATAGGGCACACAGTAAAATGTTACAGCCTAATGCCAGTGAAATGCAAAACTAACTCAATAGTATATCACAGTGACTATAGCCTAATAAGAATTACAATATGAAGGTAAATGTGGAAAAAGTGACCCTTAAATCAAGAGATAAGCAGAAAAGCATTGTCGTTGGATTTTATGAATAGGAGAAAATAAGGTCTTGCCAAGTAATCTTGTTTTCCTGTCTATCTTTTCGTTCTTTTCATTTTGCTACGCAAACAATGAAAACAGAATGCAACAGATTCCTAGAAAAATGAAATTAGCTTACAGCATAAAAGGATATTCTCTTCTCCATCCCTTCTCATTGGCAAAATCAATGCAGCTTTGTATGCGGACTAGCTCTCTCTTAATCCACTGTAGCAAGTAATCCAAGTGATGAGGGGAAAAAATATAAGGAAAATGAAAAAGAGAATCAAAACCATTAAGACATCCAAAAATGTAACATACCACACCCATAGGGCATATTCCCAAAAGCATCAGAATATTTGGGATATACTCTATGGACATGATATGTTAGCAATCAATTAGAAGATTTTTCCACCTTACACATAATATCATATAGCACAAAAGCATTTTAATCAACAAATTGCCAAAATTCGACCTAAATTTTCAGAACTTTCCTACATTCAACCTGTGTGAAAACATTTCAAGGAATTTCAGATTTTCTCTTTAATAATCTCAGTAAAGATGTATAGCAAAACATTTCTTTTATCTCATTTATCAATTCTCACATTCATAGTCATTTCCAGTATCTGATAACAAATAAATTTATAGAACTTTTCATTATATTACTACCAAACTCCTACATCAAGCAATAATTTAGTCTCAGCACAAATATACATATATCTCGAACATTAGTATACAGAAATACAGCATACCAAGCTACATATATCAGTTACAAAGATATTAACACACTATATACAATGTAACAACGTGTTGTGATATGCAGATGCAAAACTACTACTAGACTCTGCAAATTAGACCTTTGAGCCATGACTTTCAAAACGTAGGAGTTACACTCCAATTAACTCTAAACCTCTCTTGAACTTAAAAAATAACGTTATAATTTTGATGAGTTTTGCGAACTTAATGAGTGAACCATCATCGATGCACTCAACAAACCATATCACACAGGCCCATTCAAATCAACATACCAAATAACCAATAATATCAAGTTACATTTCAATAACACACATCAACTTAGGCAGAACTCAAGAAAATCATCACATTTTTTAAAAAAAATTGAATTGTATTTCAAAATCACAATTCAATTTAATCAAATATGTATATGAAAATGCCAATATGCTTTCATTCTTATTTCCTTGTGTTGTGATCAAATATGCCAATTCACGCCCCGAGTTTCAAACAAATTTTTGCTGGCCAGTCTAACAAGCATTATAGCCTTGATCACATTACGAGCATTAAGCCCTGAGTTCTTATTACAAACCTTAGGCCTTGATTACGAGCTTTTATATCATTTATTTTCTTCTACTAGTAACTGATTGTCCAAAATTCACAATCAATTCAATTCAAATAAGCATTCACAATTATTCACGTAGTCAACAATTGACAATAAAATATAAAACACTTCCATATACAGTCCTGAATATCAAACTCCTCAGATCAACAATGTCCGGAATTGTAACCATAGTAGTTAATAGCGGATAGCGGCGCGGAGCGGCCGACCCCAAAAACGCTATAGCGGAATAGCGGATAGCGG
>JANZLX010000213.1:40156-58719 GCA_025531955.1 Erythroxylum orinocense
GCTTAACCGGCAGAATGAAATAGCGGCCGCTATAATCCGCGATCTGCCGCAAATCACGGCCGCTTTAGCACTGCTTTTACCGCGACACCAAACCGCTCCGCTACAAGGGTTTCTGTAGCGGATAGGTGCCGCTCCGCTCCGCTCCTCTCCTCCGCGATAGCGCCGCGATCGCCCGCTATTAACTACTCTGCTTGAAACTTGTAGAGTCTCACTCTACCTTGTACTAAATAATAGGTGGGTGGTAGAATTTGAACTTACGACCACTTGGTCACAAAGGCTTTGATATCATGTTAAGTGACTGTTTCATCACAATAACTTAAGCTGTTGTGTGAGGCCAACTTAATTGATTTATAGATTCACTAATAGTGAGAACATTAGAAGCATCAAGGAAATGAAAGAGAGAACAATATAGGTGATGATGACATATTATTTTGTTTGGAAAACATAACCTAGAAGCTAAAATGACCCTTTTCTGTATAAACTTGCTCATTGTAGCTAAAGGGAGATCAACATAAAGAAGTTCGTCATTTACATGTATAAAAATCATTTACATCCCAACCTGTTCAATCATAACAGGTTCCATTTGGCATGCTAATGTTTGAGACCAAATAAGGGTGTATAACTTCAAGGCATCTTCATCAAGGACTTCAGTGAGTGTTGCTACAAATTAAATATAAAAATTCCAACAGTTATTTGGATTTTATAAGCTCATTTACAAGTTTAGATGAAAAAGAAATATATCTTCAAACATCAGTAACTTACATGGCAATGCGCAAATATTAGTAGGTCTAATTGCCTCATGGGCCTCTTGAGCATTCTTCAATTTTTTAAAAAATTTATGTGCGCTCCCTGATAAAAATTCTGAGCCATATCTACAAGAGAGTTATTTGATAATCAATCAGAAAGACCATATATCATAAAATATTGCCATCAATGAGAAATGAACGAGCAATGTAATGAACTAGACCCATTCACTAATTCAAACCTATTTGGCAGGCCAGTTTCCCATCCCACATGCTCAAGCTTAAGCTACTAATAAACGCAGCTTAGCTCTACAAATAAAACTTCATCGTTTTTTTTTAATGGGGCATATGATGAGCACACCAACAAAAATACATGACGATAAGGAAGAGAAGAGAGATATAGGGAGAAACAATTGGAAAGTTGAGAGCTGATTAGGGTTTGTGGAGAATAAAGAGGTGGAAAGAAAAAATAGGAACCTGAATTATATTATGTCAAAAACTAAACATAAAAATAACTAGTGAAGTATTTATAAGAACCATGACTGAGATCTCACTAAGGAAACTAAAATAATATTTTAAAAGATATTTATATATTTGCACCTAAAGTTTTCCAATAGAGGCATTTATTAGTTACCATAAGCAAAGGCTAGCCAAAAGGTTTTGCTAGTATCAAAGTGGGTAAATCAATCAAAAGAGTGTAGATGATAAAAGCCAAGAAATAAAAGAATACAATAAGGAGTCTCTTTTAAACTCTTTGAGGACACAAGTCAGGGTTGAAGCACCCATAGGGGAAAACACTGATGCAATATGAAACAAGTATATCCAACACTACTCAAAATCCAAAATGATAAATTAGTTTAACCCTATGTGAAGCACCTTTCAATGACCATAGAACGTATATCTTTAACAGCTTCGTCAGAAATCTGCAAGAAAAAAACTCAAGGAAATAGAGGTAAAGAGTCATCAAAAAGCCATTGACAAATCCACACCAACTCATAAAAACTTTGAAGCATGTCTCATGTTGACCAGAGTTTATTAGCATCGATATTGTTATAATTACACCTATAATCTCTCCTATAATTGAGAGATTTCATAGAGTTAATAGCTAGATTACTTCCTAAATAATCCTAGGAATTTTGCATAAAAACCCTTGTTCCTATCATCATCAAAAAAAATGTAATACAAATTATCTTCAACATTCAACATGGTATCAGAGCCCTATCTGGTTTAGGGGTTGTTTTTTCTAGTTGTTTGCTCCAAATAGGAAAGAACACTGGCTGAGTGTGTACTCACCCAAAAAGCAACGTGTTTTTCTTCTCACCACCCACCTAGTTTGCTTCAGCTGTGACCGGTAACTTCTACTGTGAAAGACCCAACATCAACTGCATTGTCACACGCCGCCACAGTCTCTCTACCGTCGCTGCACATGAGCACTGCCCGCCACCCTCCAGCCAATGTTCCGCCTCGATTCTTTCTCCACCAAGGTCGCCGGCCTCTTGCCTCTCCTTTGGTGGTGTCAGACGTAGTTCTTACCTTCTGTCAATACCTTTGCTTCCTTGCCTCTCCTTGGTCCATTTTTGTTTTTGGTCCGTCTAGTGTTTTTTTCTACCCATACACCAAAAACACATTTTTGAACAACTTCTATTTACTCTATTGGCTTTTTTTTTGTTGGTTGTCTTGAGTAATACTAAAGAAGATGGAGGGAAAGAAGGTAATTACGTCGAGTTCCAATAATCCTTCACTTCAAATCAATCCCGTAAAACTCGATGGAACTAATTACCTTGCTTGTTCAAGATCCTGCTTGTTGTTCATCAAAGCTAGAGGATTACAGGGTTACATTAATGATGACAATAAGAGACTCGACGTTAATAATTCTGATTATAATCAGTGGGAGTCCGAGAATTCTCCCGTCATGTCTTGGCTCATCAATTCAATGAAGCTAGAGATTGTTTGGACATACATACTACATGACACAGTAGCAAAGATATGGAAAGCTACTTCTCTAACCTATTCTCAAATAGGTAATAAAGGTCAAATTTTTTATCTTCATAATAAATTGCATAACACGAAGCAAGGAGATATGACTGTATCACAGTATTTTGCAAAGTTACGTGGGTTGTGGCAGGAATTAGACTATTATCAGGACTTTCAAGCATAATGCTCAAAAGGCGCTGCTAGATTTCAAAAAAATGATAGAAGATCAGGTATTTGATTTTTTTAGTGGGTCTTAACCCAAAGTATGATCATATACGAGGTACAATACTTCGAAAATATCCTTTCCCTTCCGTTCAGCTCGCACATTCTCTAGTACAGCAAGAAGAAAGTAGGTGAAATGTTATGCTACATACACCTATCATTGAAAAAGTGGGATTAGTAGCAAGTTCTACTGAAAAGCCAAAACCTGCAAATACCTCATCTAACAAGAATCACTTACACTGTGCTTGCTGTGGAAAATCAAGACATACCTAAGAAACATGCTAGAAATTGCATGGAAGGCCTAATTAGAGTTGTGGAAAACGAGGCAGCTTAGTGGTAAAGGGTCAGGCTCACTTGGCTAATGGAAATGAAGTATCTGAAACATCGTTAGCTGGGGAATTATCCAATGAGGAACTTCAGGCCTTAAGACAACTTCTCTCAAAAACAGACTCTGCTTCCACAATTGGTGCATCAAACCTTGCCAAATCAGGTATTGATTACTACAATTCTAAATATAATCCTTGGATTATAGACTCTGAAGCTAACAGGCATATGACAGGCTCTCAAACAAATTTTTAACATACTCTCATGGAAACAACAGGGATAATGTTAGAATAGCAGATGGGTCTTTAACTTCCGTATCTAGTACAGGTTCTGTTAACTGTACTTCCAATATTACCCTATCCTCAATACTTCACTTGCCCTGTTTTCCTATTAATCTTCTCTCTGTCAGTTCTATCACTAAGGGCGTTAATTGCAAAGTTGAACTTTTTCCTGACTATTGTGTTCTTCGGGAACTTCACACAGGGCAGAGGATTGGAACTGGTAGATTGCAGGATGGCTTATATGTCTTGGAAGAAGAGTGCCTGAGAGTTGCACATCAAGCGTCTTTTGCAAATGATGTGATTAATAAGGAAATTATACAGTGGCATAGGTAATTAGGACATCTCTCGTTTTTGTTCTAGCAAAACTTTATCCAAACTTGTTTAAAAGAGCTTTTAATTCTTTGTTTTGTGAAGCGTGTGAACTTGCTAAACACATTAGAAGTTCTTATCATTTATCAAATAATAAGAGTTTTAATCCTCTTATGACCATTCACTCCGATGTTTGGGGTCCTACTCAAACTCCCTCTCTTTCTGGCTATAGATGGTTCGTGATCTTTTTTTATTGTTGCACCTGATTGACGTGGGTTTATCTAATGAAAACCAAGAACGAAGTTTTTGCATGCTTCCAATCTTTTCACAAAATGATTTCTACTCAACATGATGTTAGAGTTAAGATCTTACGATCAGATAATGGAATGGAGATCTTACGATCAGATAATGGAATGGAGTATATGGATGGTAAATTTTGTGCGTATCTAGATTTTAATGGAATAGTACATTAAACTAGTTGTGCCTACACTAGTGAACATAACCTAGTTGCGGAAAGGAAGAACAGACACATCTAGAGGTTGCACGATCACTCATGTTCACAATGAATCTTCCAAAGGGATATTGGGGTAATGCAGTCCTTTCAGCCGCCTATCTTATCAACAGAATGTCACTTCGAATTTTAGATTTTAAAAGCCCTTTTGAAATATTACAAGGTACTAACTCTTATATTGTACCTCCAAGAGTCTCTGGGTGTGTTTGCTTTGTTCATGCTCAAAATGTTGGCAAGTTGGAGCCAAGAGCTTTGAAATATGTGTTTGTTGGATATTTTCCCACACAAAAAGGATATAAGTGTTATCATCCCCTGTCTAAGAAATACATTGTAAGTATGAATGTCACTTTTCTGGAGTATGAGTCCTATTTCACATCATCCCCAACTCCTCTTCAAGGGGAGAATGAGATTGAAGACGAAGTGTTGCTTGACCCTATAGATAATGTGATCCAAGGAGGAAGAACAATTCGGGGGGAGACAACTAGTTTGGTTCAAGAGGAACGAAGTCAACGCTTAGATAGACCAGACTTAAAGGCATACTCAAGGCGAGATAAGATAGGAAAAGCCATCATGCAGTCTATGCCAATGCCATCCTCTTCCCTCGAAAACACTGGTGAGCTAGAATATGATTTATCTGATGATTTAGAAACGTCGATTGCTCTTCGAAAAGGTGTTAGAAGTTGCACTAAGCACCCAATTTCTAACTTTGTTACATATGACTCACTATCTCCTGCCTATAGAGCCTTTGTCTTGCCTGTTTCTTTTGTGTCTATTACACAAGATTATAGAGAAGCAATGCAAATTGTCCAATGGAAAGAAGCTATGATTGAAGAAATGAAGGCCTTGGCAGAAAATGAGACTTGGGAACTTGTCACTGCTCTAGAAGGAACACGGACAGTTGGCTACAAATTGGTATTCACAGTGAAGCATAAGCCAGATGGATCCATTGAGAGATACAAGGCAAGATTGGTGGCTAAAGGCTTTACTCAAACACATGGAGTGGACTATCAAGAAACCTTTGCTCCTGTTGCTAAGATGAATACAATCAGAGTTTACTCTCATGTGCGACTAACTTGGATTGGGACTTACAGCAGTTCGATGTTAAAAATGCATTTCTTCATTGGGATCTGGAGGAAAAGGTGTATATGGAGATTCCTCCAAGGTTTGAAGATGAGATGACACAAGGGAAGGTTTGTAAGTTAAAAAAGGCCTTGTACGAGCTGAAACAATCACCACAAGCATGGTTTGAAAAGTTCAATCAGGCTCTGATCTCCTTGGTTATCAATAGAGTAATGTGAATCATACCCTATTTATCAAGCACTCCCAAGGTAAGATCACGCTTCTTATTGTCTATGTTGATAACATTATTGTAATTGGAAGTGATACAGAAGAGATGACTAGGCTGAAGAAACTACTTGCTCAAGAATTTCAAATTAAAGATCTAGGAAAATTGCAATATTTCTTGGGAGTTGAAGTCGCTAGATCAAGAAGAGGAATCTTTATCCCCCAGAGAAAATATGTCCTAGACTTATTAGAAGAAACCGGTATGATGGGTTATAAACTAGCTAAATCTCCTATTGAGAGCAACCACAAACTACAAGCAGGAACAGGTACATCAGTGGACATGAGAAGATATCAGAGGTTAGATGGGAGACTCATCTATCTTTTTCACACTAGGCCAAACATAGCATTTTGCAGTTAGTCTGGTAAGTCAGTACATGCATGATCCACAAGAACCACAATTACAAACTGTGTTCTGCATTTTGCGCTATCTAAAGTCTGCTCCAGTAAAACGCCTTATGTTCACTAACAATGGTCATCTTAAGATAGAAGCATTTACAAATGCTGATTGGGTTGGATCTCCAGATGATAGGAGGTCAACCACTGGTTATTGTAAGCTCATAGGAGGAAATCTAGTCATCTGAAGAAGCAAGAAACAGAATGTAGTTGCTAGATCCAGTGCAGAAGCCAAATATAGAGCTATGGCTCAAGGTGTGTGCAAACTATTGTGGGTAAAGAAGTTGATGAATGAATTACAACTGACGAATGGAGGAAGTTCATCTCTCAACTTTGATCACAAAGCTGCCACTAGTATAGCTCACAATCTTGTTCAACATGATAGAACAAAACACATAGAAATTGACAGACACTTCGTGAAAGAGAAACATGTGAATGGCTCTCTGCAATTATTCCATGTGGGGTCAAATGAACAATTAGCAGATGTCTTCACCAAAGGACTCTACAACAAACGGTTTCATAACCTCGTTTGTAAGTTGGGCATGTGTGATATCTATGCACCAACTTGAGGGGGAGTGTTGACCAAAGATTATTAGCATTGATATTGTTATAATTACACCTATAATCTCTCCTATAATTGAGAGATTTCATAGAGTTAATAGCTAGGTTACTTCCTAAATAGTCCTAAAAATTTTGTATATAAACCCTTGTTATCTTCAACATTTAACACATTCAACACTTTTCATCCTTAAAAGAAACTCATCAAAACAAAACTGCTCAGACCATCACTTATGAAGTCGAGCCCAAGGTCCACACTTTCACTTCATTAATGAAAAGAACCAAAAACGTTAAACTATTCTAACTTGGGAAAAGTTTCACCGAGTTATTTTTAAGTTGACAACATCACTCCAACTTAAAACAGAAATCTTCAAAGGTGAAATGAAACAGAATCTATTAAACGAGATGAAAGGAAATGTTCAAGAACAAATGAAACAAACAAAATCACGACAAATATGTGCAGGATGAAAATAGAATCGCTAACAATACCAATAGTAGACAGCAGCATCAATTAGCAGAACCTTACAACATCCTTTTTCTATTCTTTAAGAATTTTGTTAGCTCTGATACTATATCAAAGAGAAAACAGATAACAGAATGATGTGTTATTAACTAGGTATTTAATAGTAAGGAAATATAAGCTATGAAAACAGTTCTACTACTGAATAAATTCTGGATAGGATCCATAACCTAACGAAAATAAACCTCTAACGGCAAGAAAAAAAGAAACAAAAATAATATTTATTATCAAATAATCAATCCTCACATGTTTTGTTATATCCTCATGCAGACATCTTGCCTTCTCTTCAAGCTCTACCTGTCATAGAAAGAACCTGTATTAGTTTTAATTCGTCCTGTTCGAAAAAGTGCACAATAATAAAGCTGGACGCATTCACTTCATGGGAAAAGAGAAGATCTATAATTCTCTTTCTTACGATTCCCTCTGCACTACTCCCCATTCTCCTTTACCAAGATAAATGTTAACTGAGGCATTGTGGCTGTGCAGAAATGTAGAACAACATTACTAATTAAAAAAAAGGAAAAGAATAAGAGAAAATCAAACTTTGTCTAGAAAAAAATTATGGTAGAATCTTGTAAAACGAAAACACTTTACATCCAGCTTAGAACCAAATTATGCATCACCCTAAGTCCTGAAAAACACACTTCAGCAATCAGTAAAAGAGAATTTGACATTTGGATTGATCAACATGAAGAAGACACATTTCATCATCTTAAGAAAACTTACCACAGTAAGTTTTGGGAGTAATCCTTTATCCACATTTTCTCTCAAGTCATCAATTTCTTCCTGAAAATGACATTAGATTAGATGTATAGATAAAAACAGCCAATTTCTTACCTTGCTCATCATTCACTATAATAGAAGTTTTGTCAAGTCATAGAGTAATATTAGTGCCAACAGTTTATGCCATCAACTTTTAGATTAAACTTTTCCTCAAATCAATTAAATAGAGCACACTTAATTATCACTTTATCTGTTTTCTGAGAATACATTTTCTAAAGCATTTAAACACAATGCTCTCCTTTCTAACCGGGATTAGATTAGTGATTAACTTGATTTGTTCATCAGCTTCACAAAAGAATCAACTAATGTACTTCTGCATCATCCTAAGTGGCAAGTCTTTCATCTTGTATAAAACTATAATCCACTTTTTTAGCTTTCTGTTGAAGGAAATCCAACCAGAAAAGTAATTTAGAATGTAATTAGACCTTTGGAATTAGATAATTTATCCTGCAACTTGTTATTGTCAAAAACAACTTCACCCATGTAAGTAGACCAAAGGCTAAGCACACACATAGCCCTAGATCTCACACAGTAAGCTCCATTGAAATACAATCTAGAAGGCACAGCAGCATGAAATGTGCTCATTCCAAGCATAATGTTGCTAAGTAACAATATGTTCTCTTGACAGTAAAATAATGAGAGAGAACAGAGTGAAAAAGGAACATAAGATTTATTTGGTTTGGTTTTAAGCCTACATCTACAGACATAAACAACATAAGAGTACTAAAAACTGTATCGGCCACTAGCTTTAACCATTCTTTTAATAAAATTAGGATAATAAACACTATAGTTCCTATGCAGGATACATAATATCCCTATACTAGATAGAAAATAATAATCATACCCCATCATTTTAAATCTCTTAAGTCTTCCACACTATCTGTCAAGCATGTGAATGCATATGAAACATTGTCAGCTTGCATGTGTTATTCGAACAATGCCACAAGCGAACATACAAAAGATTATTTTACCCAATAGCTATTAAACTAGAAAATGATTAGACAACCTCGGCAATGTCAGTTTGAGATCGCAAGTGACTCGGCAGTAGGGGAACTGTTGGCCGCTAGAGTAGCCTAATGACTATGTCATTCTAAGTCGACTGAAGTGATGTACAGTGCTCAGTGGCGGTGGTTACAGCAAGCTAAGATGGCATCAACCTAAGGTTCGTTGTGTGTTTGTTGCAAAGAGAAAGAAGACTGTGTAAGGCAACCACAGTGTTTTCCAACACAACAGTGGATTTCAGTGGCGGTTGTTTAGATAACAAGAGATTTGGATTCTAAAATCATGTGAAAGTTAGAAAAATGAGAGAGGACACAAAAATTATGCAGTTGGATAACAAGACCTATATTCATAGACACCGAACACAAAAGTACTAGTGTATATCATTAATTTAGTCTGTCTATTTACTCCTAATAATCATATAAAGATTAAATACAATAGTAAATCATATAATGGGAGATCTTCAACAATTTTGAAGAGTGAATAGCAACAAAATGATCATAATATTGCTCAATCTTGAAAAAGAAATACTAGCAATAGGTCAAACTCAATAACTACAAAAAACCATCTACACCTGATATACAGAGGTATATTATTCTATTGCCAATGATGATTGCTCTTAACTAAACGAAATTCAAGAGTGCAAGAGAAGGCATATAAATTCCAATCCTGGGAGAATATAAGTAAAACCCTTAAAATAAATACTTGGAAGATTCAAAGAGATTGAACAATGATATGAAATTTTGACACCAAACAATTCATGCCAAGTTCAACTTCAGGAGATTGAAAACTGAAAACATATCTGGATATGAGATTGTTTGTACTTGCTTAAAAATTCGGAATCATTTTGCTCAAGAACTTATGGTTGGAAACCTCACATTCAGCATTACATTCAGATAAAATTGGTGGAACAAAATAACTTGGCTTGGATATTAGATGTTGTCCTCAGGTGTTTTCGAATTTTTAAGTAGAAGTTTTGAACTCTAGAGATATATGCAAGTCAAACATCATGAATTAAATCTAGAAAATCGATCGGGTTGATGCCAGTTTTATACTACTAGCAGCTATTTCTTTTGTGTTCAGTTTCTTGGTTTAACCAAATGCACAAGTAGTGTGTGATGTGTATAATGATAAGAACAGAAAACACTTGATGATTCGTAGGTGTTGAGAAACCATCAACAAAAGAGTTTAAACTGTTGGGTGTGATCCAAAATCAATCATATATTATTCTCAACACGCCCCCTAACAAAAGCATGAATAAATCTTTCAAATCACAAGTCCATATAAAACAGTGCAACTTGAACTGAAACTTCAGTTATATAAGGCTCTAATAAATGTCAAGAAACCGCTAGACCAAAAAACATAACTGTTATGTAAGGCCACACATGAATCATATTGTGATTCTAATCAATATGAAATTGCTTAAAATGTAATTTTCCTAATCTTCATGTTACTGTGGTGCCATTCTTCACATTGTTGAAGATAGATAAGAGGAAAAATTTTAACACTACTTTACAAGCCCATAGACGAAAAAGGTTCCTCCTTCTAGACCATGTAAAATATCCACCTATTTAAACAAGCAAAAAGATTAAAGCAGTCAACCTTTAGTACCATTTTGAGCATCAATCAACATAAAGTCATTATATAATTCAAAATCTTATAAAAAGCATCGCTTTTTTAATGTGTTTGGACTATCATAAAATGCCAAGGTCAGTGTTCTTCGGATACAACAAAGAATTTACCTCACGGATGTCATAATCTGATAATGAGGAGATATGGACATCTGTTGGCAAATTGGAAACTCTCAGAACAATGTCGCTTTTGTCCTCACCAGTTGACTTTATGCCTGAGGTAATATAAGCATGCACTTGGATGTTAACAATTGATTAAGCTCCTCATAATACAACAAAAGAGATGGAGGAATAAAACATAGCTGCATACTGAATGAAAAGGACAACAACTTCCTGCAAACAAGAATTTAGTTTCTTACAACTAAAGTAGATACCAAGTGATTACAATTCCCAGGAGAAGCTTGAAAATTATGTGAGATATAGGAAACAGCCCGCTTCTTATGTCAATGGTTACATGCTTCAGTTTATCAAAATACCCGCTTTCTCATACAAATAAATACCTGTAACTTGAAAAAGCTGGTGTGAACTTCTACGGATGTAATCTCTGCAGCCTGTTTTGACTTTCACAAAGCTTCCCACTACCTTAACTGCAAACTTTTGAGGCTCATACCACAACTCCTCCACTAAGCTCCTTCTCAAGTAGATAAGTTTCAGATTTTCAGAAAGTATAGAAGCAAAACAGCTTTCTTGGATATTAGCATTTCTCTCTGTCCCTTCAGGGTTTTTAGCAGAGCTCACCAATCTTCTTTTCTTACATGCTAACAAAGTTTCTTCATTTTTGTCATGAGAAGTGCCTTTAACTTCATTCCCACTTTCATCATCGTCTGACTGGTTTATATTCACCACCAAATGTGCTTCTAGGAGACTATATATTCTGTTCTTATGAATAGATTTCCTTCTAAAGATAGAATAAAGACTATCATCACAAAGAATTTTCTTCCTTTTCCAAGGATCATAAAGGTTCTTTTGTTGAATGTATGTACATATTATTGATTCAATATCATATTGAGATAACTCTTCAGTTGTATCTTTTCCAAGAGATCTAAGAAACTCAATTAGAGGTTTTGATCCCCATCCCACAAATTCTAACTTCTTGGGACCTGTCCTTCTGCCCATTGTTTCAGATTCTTCACTGTCACTCAGATCACTACTGCTTGTTATTGGCTCATAACTTGCTTTCCTCTTGCCAATTTTATATGACTGGGAACCAAAGTCAGAATGTTGACCCTTCTGCAACCTGGAATCTGCACAATAAACATCATCTAAAGTCAACCCTTCTTCCTCCTTTATGATATCCCAGTATTCCAAGAATAGACATTCGTATGTGTTGCGATCTTGCAAATCTATTTTGTCCTACAAAATAACAATCATATGATCATATTTCCACCATCATTTTGCTCAATCAGAAAAGAGGAAATATATTCAGAAATTCAGAGAAGGAGCATCATAAAGCGCTTGTAGCAAAATTTAATATCTTAAATCAAATTTTATTTAGTGCTTGGATTATGACTATCCTGATCATTTGCATGCAATATAATGCACAAAGTTAATTCTTATTTGCAAGGAAGCATACTTCATTATTTGAACAATGAATGGGGCCCTCATACATACCAAATCTTTCTATTCCCACTGAAAATATACATACAAACTCTCTCTCTCTCTCTCTCTCTCTCTCTCTCTCTCTCTATCTCTCTCTCACACACACACACACTGAATTTCAATATCAGCAGCCTTCTTTGAGGACTACTTCTTGGAAAAGTATATTGCAATCTTTAGCATCTGTAGTCACCGATTTCTCAGTCATTCAACATTGATAAAACAATACTCCAGACTGTTTGAATTAAAATCTAGAAAAGTATTAGCAGAAATGGTAGATATTATTTACCAGACACAATCAGCAAGATGTATATTTGCTTCCTTTGCCTGCTAACACCCCCCAATATCTCTCTCTTTCCTTCTCTCTCTCTCTCGCTCTCTCTCTTTTTTAGACAAGCACATATTTATTTAAGGGCACCAGTAAAATAAGATAACATTAAATGCTAGGGAAGAAATAATGTTGAATGGTCAAATGCATGATAAGGTTTATTGACTATACCTAACGGGAGTTAATATTGTTCTTCTCATATCTCTTTCATTAATGGCATCTCTATCACTTCTGAAGGTTACAGTACATTCAACAACATTAAGAAATCCATTTTTACCTCCATTCTCATTCCTATGACCTTCTAAGTAATTGCTTTAACTGCAACAGAATGAGTGGTCAATGATTCACAGGATGTGAACACATTTAAGATAGTGAACTTCGAGAATTGTTCCCTTTCTTTCTAAGCATGTTACAAGCAGTTCGAATTATATGTCGTACTTGAAATCAAGACAAAAACTAAAGGGCTCATTATGCCTCAGTTTATGTTTTGGTTTTCATTTTGGTCTTCAGTGTATTTTCTTAATTGACCAAAAGAATACTGGTAAAAATTTTCAATTAACAAATTTCTGCAAGGTTAGATGATTGATAAACAGCCTATAACTTATGAAACCAAGTTTTCTACTTGCATTCAACAAATTTTCACCAGTTGGGACTGAGATTCTTCTCAATCAACAAATGCAAGGGTCAATAATGGCAGAGAGCAGATACATAGTAAGTAACTCAGGCAAGCAAATAGTTATCAATAATGGTAGTAACGGTCATAAGTAACTCAGGAAGGTAATAGTTTGTGCACATATTTTCGATAGTTAAAGAAAGCATGTTTTGAAAATTTAAGAAAAACAGCCATGTTTCTGTTCTGAAAAAGTTTATTTGCACGAAAAGAGAGAGCCACAATAGAAACTCAACCAAGTAGTTAAAGCATAGCAATTTATAATGGAAATGGACAAATTCAATTAAATTGACTTTTCAAATAGTTTACTCTATTCATATAATTGGAAAGAAAAAGAATTTACTTAAATTCTCATGCTGTTATTGACTCTTTTAACTAGCATAAATGAATAGATACTACCACTGTGCTAATCCATCCTTGCTTCTATATGTTGTTCTTATATCAGCATTTTAAGAAATTCAACAGTAAATATCTGGCACCATATGCAGTGTGAGGAAAATAGATTTAATTCCTAGCTATAATGAAACAAAAGAATACAAGAGGTACCCATTGGGCACAAAAGGGTGAGAATATTAACCACAGATCTCAGAACAGAATGGATGAAAATGAAACTTTGCCTTGTTAACGAATTCAGAATCGGTTTGCTGTTGGAAGATATGCATACCTCATCGATGTTCGTATTCTCTTTTTCTTCTACAAGTAATACAAGCTCTAAACAGCTGCTGCAAAACCCTTTCTTCCCCCTGACAGGTGCAAACTCAGCAGTGGCAATGCAACGTCCACACAGAGCATTAGGACAGCAGTAGCAATGAAACTTTGGAGTTCCACTACAAAGTAAGCAGGAATGCCAGTCTGGATACACGAAAACCAACATTTACCATGCTTTTTATCCATTATTTGGAATTAAACCACAGTATGAGTTGAGCAATACAGAAAAGGTGTGCTACAGAGAGACACCCTTACAAGAGGTAATAGAAGGTAATGAACTGCAAGTAAAGATCACCTCTGCAAATTAACTAAAAGCTTAAGCTTTGGAGTATTCTCCAGTAATAATTCTTATATTATTCTAACACCTTCCCCCCAAATGAAATGTATACAGATCACAAAAAATTACTAATCCACCGTAAACATGGACAACATGAATTGAACTCAGGATCTCCCGGTAATAAAATCTATGATACCATGTCAAGTACTCAGAAGTTAACTTTCAGGTAAGTTTTAGGACTGGTTCATATTCTAACACTTAAAATCAACTAAAATTTTTAACGGCTCACCACAAGTCCATTGTTCTCCAGTCTCAATCAAGGTATCCTCCTTTCCCACACATCCTGGATGATAAACCTTCAAACAATTACTGAACAGAGGATAAATTCAATGAGGAATCTCGAAACATTGCAATATTAGGAAGAAATATCAAGGTGTTGTATAAAAGCTATAAGAAAAATGCAATGAGCATAGTTTGCATGTCAAATAATTATGATATATGATTGTAGATATAGCTCAGAGTCAAACTTCCATGCCATACAATCATATATGAAAATATTTCTTAACTTTAACAGCAGAAAAGTTGACATGGGATTCCTATGAAAAGCAAACAAGACAATTGTATTATTCAGTTAAAAAAAAAAAGTAGTGATTCATCAATGTGTGTGTATCTGTATATACATCTATTCATGTATTCATTTATGTATAATATCCATCTTCTCTTGATAGACTTAATGCAATACTAGTGTAGTAAAAACCAAAATGGATATTTAAGTTATAACGGAAGATTGAGTGGCTTCCTTTCTTCAAATAAAAGGAAGCAGAAACATAACCTTGGCTGCCAATAACAAGGACCTAGAACAAGGGAGGTGAAGAATATGGGATTTCTCTCTCCACTTTTAGATCACAAACAATTAAAAACTTCCCCAATGGGAAAGTCATTATTTTTGTTTGACTGCTAAACACCACTTATCTCCAAACATGTTTACTAAGTTTACAGTTGGGATGAGAATATTTTACTTAGTTTACCGTTGGGATGAGAATACTAGGAGAAAAGTCGTCCCTTAATCATAAGAGGAGTCCTACATAGCTATGTATATCAGTGGGAAATTCGGCAGAAGATAATATCACACTTCCACATTTAAAGGAATCAAAGTTTTGATCATGCATTCTTCTACACACAAGTTGAGTTGCTATCCAAAGAGGATATTAAGGAAGAAAGAACCTTATATATGATAGAAATCCCAGATGCAAACATAAATAAAGTTCCTAATAGGCCACCTTACTTAACTCAACCATCCTTACCCTTTTTAAGGATCAAATCCATTTGAAAAATAGTCAAAAACGTGCAGTCATTGAGCACACTTGATGTTAGAGCTCTAGTCTTGGAATACTAGAGTTTCTCTATATTATTTCAATATATCTGTAATGTGTTTATCACAACAGAATAGTAGTATAGTATTTCTCCCTAACCAGGGCAGATTTGCTCCTCAGAAGGTATGAATATCCTTCTGTCACTATCTTCACTCAATTTTCTCCCTAACCTTCTCTCTTCTCCCCCTCCCTTTATAAACCCCCCTCTCTAGGTACATTCTGTTATGCCTAACTAATTTGCCACCTCAGCTGATAACTAACTCCCTCCTTGGCCCACTGTTCTTCCTCTGGAATAATTCACTCTCTCTCTCCCGACGATCCTAACAGTTGACGAACCATGACTGGAAATTAGACGGAACCAAAATCATGTTTGGTGAACTGAGAATTTTCTATCCGATAGTCTAAATAATGAAAGACTATAGTAAGCATCCAGACATTGGTTAAATTAAGAGGAAACATGGGTCCGTCAGTACGTTTAAACAGAAGAGCTGGGAAACATGGATTTTAATTTTCAGAGGAACAATTAAGGAAGAAGAAAACTCAACTGAAAATCGCAGAGGATGAGATCTCCACCGTCTTTACAAACAAAACACCAGTCCTCGCAATCTCTTTCTTTAACTATATCCTTCATCTTCTTCTTCCTCTTCCTGCTCTTCACAGTCTTCATCTTAATCTTCGCTCTCTGCGTGCAATTCCCTGTCTCTGTCTCTCTCATTCTTCGTTTCACCTTTTTGTTACTATTCATCCCCTGAATTCTCGTCTCCTTTTCTTTCTGCTCCTAATAAAGAACAATAAATCTCTAGTGTCGATTCTCAAGAACTTCCGCTGGCTGTGCTGTGCCTGTGACTGTGACTGTGAATGTGATTGAGGCAGTGTCAGACACAGATATTTTTAATAAACAAAACTATGAAAACCTGCAACATATGTTCATGCTACTACTCCCAATCCTATTCCTATTCCTATTTCTTTTCCCTACCCCTTGTCTTGTCCCCCACTTACTGCACTGTTTGGCATTACTTTTGAAACTGGCTTCGTTACAAAAGAGCACGCATTTCGGTATGCAACTTGTTTTTGGTCCTATCGTTAAGATGTTTCATATTTGTCCTCGCAACGGAGGTTCTCATTTTCAGTTGGACAGTAGATTTGATCCCGCCGTATGATCCGGAAGGAGCCTAGATGTTGTAACCGCGCCTTTGATTTATCTGATAAGCAGCCAGATTCTAAGATCAAACATCAAATAATATTCCATACCGCTAAATTTAAATTGATTTATCTTCTCGTGCTTGAAAATGAATTAATAAAACACAAATAATTAAACAATGAGAACAAACACGTCATTAACTTTCTATTCCACGGGAGCATAGAAAGCAAATGACGGGATTTGTAGAATATAAACACTAGTTCATTAACTTTATATATAACTTCGTAGTGACTTTTGATTTTGGAAATAACATCCAAGCTGAATACAATTTAATTCATCTAATTCTCCATTTTTATATGCAAATGAATGTTTGAAATATTGTAAAGATTCTTTTGGTTTTGGATAGACTTTTTCTATCATGTTGATCATTTTAATTTTAAAAATATATACGTGTGTTTATACATATATATATGTATGTGTATGTCTCCGACCCAGGTGTGTAATTGTAAGCTCGAATTATTATTGTATTTGCTAGTTTTTCCTTTCTTTACTATAGGTTCGCATATTTGATTTTATTTCATGTCTCGTATGATCTTCAATTATCTCATATGATTTTCAATATCTTATGAAATATCAAAATGTGTATAAATACATGCAAAGACATCCAGCAAAATACAACAAATACAAAATAATTACGTACCAATTCTCTTTATCTCCTTCTATTCTTTCATAAATAAAATAATACATTATATTTTATAAAGAAGGGGTTCAGGATGTGAAAGAGATCCAATTCTAGCAACAAGTCAATAGTAGATATACAACAAAAATGCATTAAAATACCGAAAAGAGCCATTGTCAACCAGAGTTAAAAATGGTGCTGAATAATATAGAATAGCTAATGGTTTTATGTTAATATTTGTTATACAATTTCGGATTTAATTCATATGTTTAATATTCAGTTATTATTTTCTAGTTCCATGTTCAACTTATTTAAAGATTTTTTTTCTTTGATGAATAATCAACTAAATTTCTCTTAAATTTTCTGTTTTTATCTATTTGTACTCTTCTAATGTCTGCTATCAATTAAACATTAACAGCCTAATACTTATAATGTATTAGATTAAAAAAATAGTTGATGTTGTAGTCCAAACTAACTATAGCATTGAAAGGCTCGAATGCCCTCTAGTAACACTACAAGAAAAACGTATGATAGCGACCGAATTCCACCAACCAAATTAATTTGGTATGTAAATACAGACCGAATTTATATTCGGTCGGTGAAGTGGTCTGGAGGGAAGTATTTGCCGACCGAAATTTTCGGTCGGTATGAATTAAAAAAACGGTCGGGAAAAATCAATTAAAATCGACCCCCTCCCTCCTTTTCCTCCCCCGCGCGCGCGTCTGCTCTCCGGAATCGTCTTCTCCTCTTCTCCGGCGTCCTCGTCCGTTGCCGTCCGTCCGGTCACCACCTGCTGCGACTCCGGCAACCCTTCCAGCCATTGCCGTCTCTCCTCTGCCATTGGCGAAGGTGTGTCGTCTCTCCTCTGCCATAGCCGTGGGTTTTTTTTTAATCTTGTTTGGACTGATTTAATTGCATGTGTTAAGCTTTCTGGGTTGCATTGATCTTATGTAAGTAATTTACATGTAAATAATGGGGAGATTTAAACCATATTTGTGTAGATAGGGTTGGAATGTGGCTGCCTTGAAGGTGTTCGACAGAATGTTTGAGTGAATTCCTTTATACATATTTCAGCTTGCTTGGGTTTGATAGGGTTGGAATTCGGATTGCTCAGAATTTGTCTTCAACCTATCTAGGCTAATACTATTTTTGCTTAATGATTTTTATTCCTGCCTGAGTTCTCATTCCATTTGTCTTCA
>JANZLX010000213.1:58819-97493 GCA_025531955.1 Erythroxylum orinocense
TATATTTATTGGGCTAGATTGAATTAAGTTGTCGGGCTTTTATTATATGAGATATAATGGGCCGAAACTTATTGGGCCTTTAATGGGATTAGGGTTTCTCTATAAATAGAGAAGCTTAGGTCTTATTAAAGTAAGACAATAGGTTTTTGACGAAACCCTAGCTGCCATCCGAGAGGAAGATCGTGCGACACTAGGAAAAAGTTTCGGGACGTGCTAGTACACCACAGTCGTAGCCCGAATCGTGCATACTCGTGTGGATACCGGTAGAGGGCATTCGCATTTTGCAGTGTTTTGGAATCTTAAAAGAAGCAACCCATTCACGACAATAAGGTATTTTCGTAAATCCTTGGTGTTTTCAATTATACGTCATGTTCTTGTATGGTCTTTTCCGCATTGTATTATGAATACTCAGACCGTACGCGATCCTACAACTTAGTTATTTGTGATCCCATAATTTGAGAGCCACCTTCTCTACAGTAGAATCTGTAGCCTTTAGAGTGATTGAGATGTCTTAATAAGTAACAATGAGTTGAACGAGCTTGCAATTTACTTTTATAAAGATTATACAAGTGCACCTCAATCGGGTAGCCCTATACACGAATGTGTGCAAGGCTAGGCTTCCGCCATTTTCAGAGTTTAAAAGGTGTCTTTGGCAATGATGTACTTGGGACTCTATTTAGTATATATAATGTTGTTTTTATGGCTTCACCCCAAAGATATTCAGGTAGGTTAGTCTTGCTCTACATTGACCTCATCATGTCCTTACAGTGCGATTACGCCTTTTGTCCACACCAGTTTGCTTGGGATAACCTAACACGATAAACTGAGTCACTATTCCGTAATATTCCAAATATCTGACAAACGGACCTTTTTCTTGTCTTGAAATCTCATGTTTGGTACAATACTCTCCACCACAATCAGATTTGACTATCTTGATGGATTTTACCAATTGGTTCTCAACTTTAGCCTCAAAGTTCTTAAATTTCTCAAAAACTTCAAAATTTTCCTTAAGTAATAACATATAACTGTAAAAAGAATAATCATCAATAAAGGTCATAAAATATCTAGAATTCCATAATGTAGCTATATGAGGTCCACTAATATCCGTATGTATGAGGTCCAACAAACTAGAAGCTCAAATTGACATTTTTTTTCTTTATTTTGGTCAACTTACCTCTGCAGCAATCAACACACGTTTCCAGATCATCAAAATTTATAGTTCGGATAGTGTTTTCCTTTACCAGTCTCCCGACTCTATCTTTGAAAATGTGGCCTAAGTGTTTATGCCACAACATGTATGATGTATTCTTAATGAGAGGTCTGTTGCGAGTAACAAGTTCAGTAATATATAAAGAAGCATACGTTTGATGAGGGGAAAGGCTATTTGATATAAACCATATGTTAAGAAGGTAATTTCAATATATTTTGCATTGAAAAATAATTGTACAAATGACAAAATGATAACCCACTTTGTCTAATACTGATACAGATATTTGATTCCATCGAAAAGACGATATATAATACAAACGTTGTATCAAGGTTTAAACATACCTCCCCTACATATAAAGCATTTACTTCTTTATTATTACTAAGCATCAGCTTCTCCTCCCCTTTAGTTGGCTTTCTCTTGGATCTGAACTTCTGCATTGTAAAAGCAACACGATTAGACACTCCACTATCTAACCTCCAAGAACCAAACGTGGTTATAGCAAAATTAGATTAATGAATCATATAAGCTAATGGTTCCTGTTTCATCTTCCAAACTTTATACTTCTGGTAGTAAAATTTCTTATCCTCATTCTTCTTACAGAAGAAGCACCTCATGTTCTTCAACTCTTAGACTGGCCAATCTGCATCTACGGAGTGAATTTGAATTTCTTTCCCTTAGCTCTTTGAGGTTTAACCTTGCCTTTACCTTTGGCGGTTACAAACGGGGTTGTATGAGGAGTGCTTTTAAGCTTCTTCTCCGCCACAACACATCAGGCAATCAAGGCATTGATATCCCAAGCCTCATCTTGCGAAATTTATGACGTAACGAGCATCCTAAACTCTAACGGGAGAGTGTTCAAAGCTTGATGCATTATAAATGCATTAGGAATGAGAATGTCAAGTGCCTTCAACTTACTTAGTAGGTGGACTATCATGATAATGTAGTCCTGTATTCCCCCTCCTCTTGTATACCTCATGGAGAACAACTCCTTGATCAAGGCACTTTGTCAAGCATTAGACTAAACCTTGTATCTCTAGGACACATTATCCAAAAACTTCTTCGCTATGCTAGTGTCCGGTAGTCTAC
The DNA here is from genome assembly GCA_025531955.1 of Erythroxylum orinocense. Taxonomy (NCBI): domain Eukaryota; kingdom Viridiplantae; phylum Streptophyta; class Magnoliopsida; order Malpighiales; family Erythroxylaceae; genus Erythroxylum; species Erythroxylum orinocense. Next base: position 61,116 of record JANZLX010000213.1, read on the forward strand.
TTAGTAAAAGATCTGGGATTGACCACTTGATGGTCCAAAAAACATTGTTGGATTGCTCCTAGGTTACAAAGGTTGCTTGGTTAGCTTCCGAGTTACTGAATGTGATTAGAGCTGTTTGCTCTTTCTGCACGACTAGGTTGACGTCTACCTTCTCCAACGTAAACTCCACATCCTACGTACACTTCTTAAAATTGAAATCGATTAGGGTTTTAATGGTGACAGTGTTGTTGTTGACCGAAAAGATAACTCCAACATGCCAATTGCAACATGACAATGCAAGGATCAACACAAATGCAGGACAACAAACATACTCAAAGCCATAAAATGGTATCTTTACCGAGAATTCGATTACACAAATGACGAAATACCTGTGGACTGGATACATAATAAATGCAATCAGACATCGACATAAAAGCAATCAGAGTACACATCATCAACTCTCGCGACACTACTACCTATGGGTGAATAGATTATTAAAGTAATGGCTTTCCTCCATGTAATGCTTTTATGCTCATCTCAAAATCTTATGTGAAGCCATACCTGTGGGCAGAATAACCAAACATGAGACTAAAGACATCTCCTAATATGCAAGCAGAAGTGCAGAACAATTCAAATACTAATTTGAAAGGCCACTGTGATGATTACAATCTCATCAGCACTAAAAAAATTCACAAACGCAAGTGATGCATTTTATGTTATCCTCACACTTTATATGAGCATACAGTATATGACAAAATATCATAAATAAATGTGAAAAGCCAGATGCACGTTCTAATTATCACATACTCATGCTGAAATGATCGTCAATGAATTTATTTAAGACTTTTATTGCAAAAAATCTCAATAAAAGTAATTATCATTCTATTCCAAACACCAAACATATGACCCGAGACACAAAAACCACAAGTATCTCTTTTATGTGAAGTCCAAAGCATGAAAACTCACTCAAAACCAGCTTCAGAAGCCTCAATCTTTTTTTTTTCGAAATGAAATTACCAATGTAATTAATCCACAAAAATTTTAAAAATCACTTTATGAATTCTTCTGAACCAGAAACTAACCTAAAATGACCTAGGGTACTTTTATGGAAAATTTGAAATGTTTTTTTTTGGGCGCTAACGTTAGCAACAATGCTATAACACTAACGTCAGCAGGCCATTGTGCATCACATGGCAACGTCGCAACCACATACGTGTCACCATTTATCTGGGCGTGCGCCTATCGCCTCGAAGGCAGTACTATTGAGTGTCAAGTGTGTGTGCCACACGTGCCTGACATTCTCTTCCCCTTCACCAACGACAGGTAATTTTTGGCTAATTTCGGGTCAAGTTTTCATACTTCGAGGCTCTTCAACTCGTTTTCCAAGGCTAAACACATGTAGCTCATTTTCAAGCAACCATACGCAAGAAAAACCAAAAAATGGAACGTTATTCTCCAAAAACCTTATGGAGAAAAATAAAAAAGCTTCCTTTTTAATAATCGGATCACGTAACCTCTTTGATACCACGTGTATCACGTAACAGAAGCCTTAGTTACATATTTCGGATCGTATATGAAAGGGAAATAACAAAAAAAAAATGAAGAAATGCCTGATTTCAATTCCATCAAGTTTCTAACGAGCTTTCTAAGGCCGTAACGAGCTTGAATCCACCTGACATGTTTATTAAAGTCACTCACCGAGACATGATTAACACCTTTTTGTGGTTTTCTTAAATCATGAACCTCTAAATAGGCTAGAGTCTCTGCATATTTATGCATTACATTAGCAACTACAATAAATTTTAATCGATATATATATGTGTAGCTTTTATATCCGGCTCTTCCATCATAAGCTCAATAGAGTTTAATTCACACTAATCAAGATTTATTTATCAACTAGACTTCGATTCATGAACTTAGATTATTTTATTGGATCACTTTATCACCTTTATCTTGATCAAATTTACGTAACTTAACCGATAAGTTATTAAAAATCGATAAAAAGACAATTAATTATTGTCTACTATATAAGAAAAACCTAACATTCAAATGACATAAAAGGAAGAAGCTATATATAATTACATTATTCCTCTCTTTTTTCTCCTCTTTTCTTTTAATATTGTGCTGAACAAGTCGATGTTTGTATAGGTTGATTTATTTACTGCTATTATAGAGCTATTACTTTGTGATAATAAGGTCACAATTTCAAATAATGAAAATATTCTTTTTGTGTTATGATCACACTTTTAAGTAAGGGAAACAATTTTTTTTATAAAAATACAAATAAATATTGCGTATATTATGATATTCTCAAAACTTAACCTTTTTTTTTTGTAGATAGTAATTATATTAATAATATGAAATGCAACATTCCCTGAATTTTTTGTTTAACTTTTGTGGATTAGTCGATAATTAGGAGTCTCTTGTGAGGGGGGAAAAAAAGGTACTAAGCATCTTGCAGGTTCCACAGCTTGGCAGCTTACTGACAATCAGCGTCTGTTAATTGCTCTACTACTCTTCAGGTCTTGATGCCGTGTACGCTCAGCTGTTATAAATGCTGACGGATAATTAAATCACACATAGTTGTTTCAATCGTACTTTCAAGGAACTATTTCACCTCTAATTACTTAGTTGAGGTTCATGGTTAGCTCGTAAGCGTACGGACCGATGGACGATAAGTTTGCGTCCTTGCATGATAGACGAGACAATTCGTCATTGTTCTATGGAACAGGTAATAATAATATGTCAAATGATAATAATTAAATCGAAATTAAAAGCTTGGCTGCTGGAAAAGTGATTATGAGCTGTACGTTGATAGCAAAAGTATTCTATAAGAATAAAATGATCCTTCCATTTAATTTCCGAGTGCCAGAAATTAACACGGAGTTATCTACGGATCAAAAAGTTACTGAAGAAAGAACACTGAGCGATGAGGGGAAGGAGGTATAGACAATAGTTGATGCAGCAATACTCTGCACCCAGGCTCGCCTGAACTGAAGGTTGAGCTATGGGTATGGGGGGAAGGAAAGGAAGTAGAGACAATAGGTGATGCAGCGATACTTTTGCACCGAAAGCTTGCCAGAACTGAAGGTTGCGCTACGGGGGGAAGTAGAGACAATAGTTGACGCAGCCCAAAGGTCGCCTGAAGCTGAAGTGAAGGTTGTCCCACAGCGGTACGGTATAGAGTGATGAAATTGCAAGGAATAGGTCTTCCGCAGTTACTGCAGAGTTGACCGGGAACCGTTGTTGAAGATAAGACGCTTTAATATAGGTATACTTAGTTTTTTATTTATTAAATAATATGTAAATTCTTAAATAAGACAACAGTGGAATGGAATGATTAAACATTATAATAAACAAGAAAGCACAACACTGGAAAACCTTGTATGATCTGCGTAGGAGATGATGTGAAGTTATATACCAATACCATGCACGGCTACTACTATAAAGTGGGTTAATATTTAAATTTGTTTAGATATATGTAAAAAAAGAATTCCATTTCTTTTAAAGCAAATTTGAATTAGGATAACAAATTCCATCTTGTTTTCTGATGTACGGTACTGTACCTAAATTAAAATAAACTTTATTTCACTTAAAATCCAAAATAAGTGTAAAATAAATAATTGGATTGGAATTGGGAGTGATACTGTATTTGAATCGAAGGAAACACAATGTGACATTAAATTTAATTTAGAGATAATTAAATTGTTTTTAGAAATGAAAGATAATAATTAAGTAATAATAACGAGGAGCGAAATGAAAAATTGGGCACAAATTTTGGCGCTTCCTGGTCCTGGCTGCTGGTGGCTGGTGGGTCGAGGGCGGAATAAACGACTAAGAGTTGTTTTCTTCTTATTCCAAGCGTCCCTGCTTTGCTGCCCAGGTCAATCTTGATTGCTTCCACCAATTCCCGGTTTTTGAAGCGCGTTGACCGGACTCATAATCGGCAAAACTTTGATCGGAGAAAAGATGGGGGGCCTTTGTTCTTGTTCGAAGAATCTCGAGGGCAGTAAGCGTCCTCTGAATAATCATAATCATCGTTACAATAAAGCTGAAGCGACTTCTACTTCTGCAACAAATTTGTCCGACTCAAAAGTGGCTAGTAATCGGTTGGAAGTGAAAGAGAAACTAATTTCATATGATAACAAGAATGAAGCTGCTGCTGTTGTCGTCGATGATGATCTTGATGATGATTTTAGTTACGACGGGATTCCACGCTATTCTTCCATTAACTCAAGATCCACACGCTCCAAACAGGCGGCTGTTACCAAGGTACTTCTTTGCCCAATCTTCTTTTTTCCTCAACAACAACAGCTCCTGTTGGAAGGAAAAGGCTATTCTATTCACACTTCGCAATATAAACATCTCCCGCACTATTATTATCAATCGTTAAAATTCAATAATTTACACACTCCTCTCCTTCCACACACACAACAAAGAATCACTGTACCATCTGTGTTTAGAGAGGGATTTCAGTTAGATATTTGTTGCAAATGTTCCATTGCAGCAACTCCAAAACTAAATCCAGGACGGCCCATTAGATTTTCCTTTGCTAGTCCGTCATTTTGTTTTGTATAGCATCAACCTTTTAAGAAGGTACCGTAATCTGTAGGTTTCTTCCGTCAGTTCACGTTTGGGCAGAGCTGGTTTGGAAAAAGCAGTGGAGGTCTTGGACACACTTGGAAGCAGCATGACTAATTTAAATCCAAATAGTGGATTTGCTTCTTCCGTGGCAACTAAAGGCAACGAGCTTACGATACTAGCTTTTGAGGTAGCAAACACAGTTGTCAAGGGTTCCAACATTATGCAGTCCCTTTCAAAGGAAAGAATTCGACATTTGAAAGACACTGTATTTTCTTCTGAAGGCGTCCAGCGTCTAATATCTAATGATACCAATGAACTCTTGAGAGTTGTTGCTGTTGATCAGAGGTGAATGCTATGCAAGATTGTATCAAGTTTCCATTTTCAGTGGTTGTCTTTCTTGTTTCTTCTGTCTTCATTGCAGTTGAAGAATTTTTAACTTCCACTGCAGGGAAGAGTTGAAAATATTCGTGGGAGAAGTGGTTCGTTTTGGAAATCGGTGTAAAGACCCTCAGTGGCACAACTTGGATCGTTATTTTGAGAAGTAATTATAAATGTGTTTTCTGATTCTCCCAATTAAGTTAAGGTAACATATTTGTAAAGTTGTTGAATGGATTTTATTTCACGTTCCAGACTCAGCAGAGAGCTTACTCGTCAAAAGCAATTGAGGGAAGAATCAGAAGCTGTCATCGAGCTTTTAATGATTTTTGTTCAGTCTACGGCTGTGAGTGTCCCTCCCTTTCTGATTTTCTCCAAAATTATTAGACAACTTACCTTGGTTGATGAGTTGTATACAAACTTGTATTTTGGACTAGAACATGTCTGCTAAAATTTATAGACAGCTACCTCTCCATCCGATTCATTTTGTATATTGTAATCACATGCTTGCTGGTATGAAGGAAACTGTAGTATAAAAGCACATTTTGTTGGTTTGCAGGAACTATATCATGAATTGCAGGTACTGGACAGACTTGAGCAAGACTGCCAACATAAGAGCCAAGAAAGTAGTCTGGCTGCTACTCAAATTGGTAACTTCTTGATGTCCTTTTCAGTCACTGAATAATTATGTCATATGGCATAATTTTTATTTGTGATAACTGGATGGTATTCTGTTTTAAGAAGTTGCAAACTTTATTATGTCAATGGTTCAAATGTTGCTGCTAACTGTAGTTGGCATTCTAGAAATGCTGGTTTTCTTGGGCATCGGTAATGATAAAGAAAGGAACATGATTATGCTCTGGTAACTTGGGGAAGATATGATACATCGTTAACTTTCAATGTATGATCGAAATACTAATTTCAACAGCTTGATGAGCATAATTTTTTGTGAAAAAAATCTCCATTGATTGTTAAATTTTTATGTTTGTAACTATGATTATCTAGATTTTTTTATTGAAAAATGCAGCTCATGTAGTGACTTAAACGCCTGTTCTTCAAAAAAAAAGAAAAAGGAAAAACTTATATTACTTTATAACAATTTATGAAATCTTTTTTGAGCATCCACAAATGTTTGTATTTTGATCGTTTCATTGTAAACCTTTTTGTGGAACTTCATATAAGTAGTTTAAAGACCAAGATTCATGATCAATAAGTTCAGAACTTGTGAACAATTGTAGGTCAAAACCCTGCAAGCTTGAGAGCAGAACTAAAGAGTCAGAGAAAACTAGTGAGAAACCTAAAAAAAAAGTCATTTTGGTCCAGAAGTTTGGAAGAGGTAACTTCATTGTACTAACTTTATCTTACTTCATTTTATATTGAATCACATTCACAATTTATAATTGCTATACCTTTGGCACTCTTAATTCTTTCTTTGATCTCTCTCTGCCCTTAGTTAGTACATGCTCTGTGCCTGCATGAGTTTTAAGTTCAAGAACAATGCCATTCCATATTTGGCAACTAGTTGAAATTAAAAGAAAAAACAACAATTGTAAATCATGTTTCCTCTTAGTTTTCGCAATCCTATTAAAGTTTGGAATTATTGATATGCAGCCTGCTAATTTTGATGCTAGGTGATGGAGAAACTTGTAGATATTGTCCATTTTCTACTGCTGGAGATACATGACACCTTTGGAAATGTTGGTATGTACTCGCCTAAGGTTTTGAACATGTAATACACTTGGCATGTTTGCAAGGTTTATCATCTTCTTAATATTATTTGTTCTTCGAACTTCTTTGCTTATCCTCTTCTTAATGTTATTTTCAAACTTCTTTAGTTTCCGAAAACAGTTGTGAATGCCCTCATCATGTATAAGTGATTGTTATTTTGAAGATATGAAGATAGCTACTACTTCTGTATTCTCCAAGTAGTAGTTCCTATGACCAAAGGTGTATTATCATATTAAGAAAAAAGAAGTTAGTTACACTTGTGATGGTAAGGAATACAGAATGAGGATTCCTTCTGTGCTTTGCAGGAGTTGTTTCCTTGGGTTTGCTTTTTATTTGATCATTTGCTGCTTATTGATAATACAGAATGAGGATTCCTTCTGTGCTTTGCAGGAGTTGTTCCTTGGGTTTGATTTTTATTTGATCATTTGCTGCTTATTGATTGAAGCTTATTGCTATTACTTGCATTTTGTAGATGGCCATGTAACATTCCAAGGATCTGAAAGTAATCGGCAACGACTGGGACCTGCTGGCTTGTCTTTGCATTATGCAAATATAATTATGCAAATTGATAATCTGGTGAGCTTGGTCTCTCTCAATCATTCCATCCATAATTCTGCATTTAGCTTTCTCTATCATTCAAAAGGGATCTGTATGTTTTACCATCATTACTTAAATAATCCATTATTACATCTTGTTCTACATTTGAAAGAAAGGACAAGTCCTGTTGGCAGAAAAAAGGAATTGATAATAATGTTATTGGTCTAGTACTATTATTACTCTACTTGTTGCTGACATCGAGACCCTTCTTTAATCCTGCATCATGTGTAAGTGTTTATGATCGCTTATGACTCCTTTCTCTGGGATAACATCAAATCATGCTAAACCTTAGGTGTATAAACTAAGTTTACCAAGGTTTTCAGATTCAGTAAATTGCAGATAAATTGATATCCACATGATGCAAGACAATTGGTATTTCGACTGGTAGAGTGGCAGCACACATCATTGCCTTTAGTCAAAGTAGCAGGAAGCTTTTACAAAATTCAGATGAGCAAAATGGGGCTTTTAGGGACTGTGATATGTAGTTGCATAAGTGACTTTTCTAATTAACCTGATTTTGAGTACACAAGTCCTGCTGTACATACTCTTATGGATTTGCAATAATATGGTTTACCGAGTTTTAAGGATTTTTGTTAAAGACAATCTTGATGCTTTCAGGTTGCAAGATCAAGTTCAATTCCCCAAAACATAAGGGATCAATTGTATGAAGGCTTGCCGCCCAGCATTAGATCAGCTTTACGTTCCAAGTTACAATCTCATCGGGTGAAGGAAGAGGTATTATGTGGTTGGTGATATGCTTTTACGTATCATAGATTGTAGGATTCATTGCCAATAAGGGAGTAAAATAATGTTTCCAAGAAGTTGGTTCTCTGTTATGTATATTCAGAGATCATGTTAAATTCATTATATTAATGAAGTTTTGCCTTTCAAACAAAGGAACAAGAGAAGTCTGAGTAGAAAAACTTTTGGCCTGGCAAATATCCAGCTTGTTTACCTTTGCTGAATTTATATCTACAGCTCACGATAACTGAAATCAAGGATGAGATGGAGAAGACTCTGCAATGGCTTGTTCCAATGTCCACGAACACAGCCAAGTAACATAACCAATTTCCATGGGTGGAGTCAATTTCCTCTTCTTAATTCCAATGACTTCATGTTACTGATGTGTAGTTATTGTTTTCTTTGTTTCATCTTCATTCATCTAAAACAGGGCACATCATGGTTTTGGATGGGTTGGAGAGTGGGCAAATACTGGGTGAGTGAGGTTCTTTGATTTAAGTTTTGCAAACAATTCCAATTCCTCTATTTGTTATTTTTATAAGATCTAGCAGAATATGCTAGAATGAGAATACATATGAGCTTTAAATGAATACAGGTCTGATGTGAACCGAAGGGCTTCCACAACACCAGCACAAATTATTCGAATAGAGACGCTTCACCATGCAGACAAAGAGAAAACAGAAGCCTATATACTTGATCTGTTGTTGTGGCTTCACCATTTGGTAAGAAAATCAAAGACTAGTGCAAAAGTAAAGACAGCTACGAAGGCCCCATTTAGTACAAATCCTGAAAAGTTGGAACAAGAGAAAACAGTGGAGTCGACCTTAATTCTAACCTCTGAAGAGCAGAAAATGTTGGAGGATGTGAAGCAGAAAAGGAGGACGCTAGGAATGAGTAAGAGTGGGGATTTTGATATGGAGAAAAACAGGAGGTTGAGAAAGCATGATAGATTAAGTAAGAGTACAAGCCATTTGAATAAGAAGCAAAACAAGGAAGCAGCTGCAGTGAAGAGGCTAAATTCTGCGGTTCCCATTATCAGCTTTGGTGTTGAGAAGGAGAAAGCATTGGATATCATTGACAGAGTTGATGTGTTCAGATGAGATTAGATTGAATCATACGTTGAGAATGAGACGAAGTTTTTGAGGGCCAATTGACACTGGAGCAGTATGCGGAAAGTAGAGACAGGAACACGTCTTTTCGAGTGTAATGCTTTGGTAGTGTCTACTTGTATCCGGTGAGAGGAAGTACGTGTAAAATCATATGGAGTAATCATGGAGGCGTGATTGGTGTAGAAGGTGTAAATGGTTCAAGGTTTCTCTGTTCTTTTTCTTCTTTGTTGGCTGGAAGATAATGATATTGTAAGTTTAAGTAGATAAATAATGCAAGAGAGGGGATAACAATGATGTTACGCAACAATTAGCGCTTGTAATGTTTGTTTGTAGTAGTAAACATATATTAATTGCGATCGTTGTGATGTCAATATGATTAAATTCAACTAATTGAATTCCATGGTTTCCTCCATATCTATAAATTATGAAGGTGTTTACAATAAATACATCTTACATAACCGTTTTGGTTATATGTTACACGTCAAGTTCACGAACTGTACAGGCATTCACGATTGCTACATTAAAATGCACGACTCGAGGCTCAACACGGATAGATGAAGGGTTTACTAAATGGATGACTGATGTCGTATATGTTTATGGATACTTTGCAGCATAGAACAATGTATAATCGTAAAGAATGATATACGTGACGTTCCGCCAAAACCATTACTTACACTCGCTATATTCGAGTGGCCCCTGTGTGATATACTTCACTCAGTATATTCTAGTATGGCTCCTGTGTGATTGAATCCACAAGATATTTCCGATGCTTTTACCTTGTTTTTGAAATCAACCAAGGTAGGTGTAATGCAGTCAACGTCACTTCCATGACCCTGTATGCAGAACCAATGAAGGGTAAAATATGGAAATCTCATTTAGTCCTTCTCAAACAATAACTTTAGTGTAATTCCTCGGTAGCAATAACACGAGCGGACAAGCGGAATGGTGCTTGGTTAACGCAACTCAAGGATCAAGGTGCATATAACTGAAACATGTCTATAAACCTGAAGAACTGTGGGTTTGGGATTAAAATAGAACTAAATTCTCAGGCTGTGGCTGCTCTTTTTTACAATACTTAGGTTTCTTTTTTTATTTTTGGGTAAATAAAAAGGTTGTGGATCATGAAAAGGACAGTAGTCAAAAAACATGCTAAACAACTGGCAAAAGGCTAAAATCATGTAGGCATTGTAGGAAAGATTTGTTATCTTTTTGTATCCTTCAATTACCATATGGGGGAATTTCATTAGTGATAGAAATCTAGAAAGATTGGCTTTATCATATAAAGCAAATTCCAAGCAGAATTCAAGCGAGGTGAAAGCATACCAATTGCCCGCCAGAAGAATGTCCATCTTCAGAAAACGTTCCGTGAGATCCTCCCCAACCCCAGGTGAAGATATTACCCCCTATATTCCAAAAATTTAAATTTTTATTGATTCTGCATTATATGCAGCAGCTGTGAACATAGTAAGGTAATGACATTTTCCCAAAATAAGTATAAAATTGAGCAGAAACATATAACATTAATAAACCAAATGTGTTGATCTATCAGTAAATTAACAAAAATTTCTATGTTGGTTGAAATTTTTTTTCCCCAATCAAAAGTAACGACAAATCAACAACACTAACCACAAAGGAAATCACCCTAATAATGATGTATGCTCCTATTCTCAATCTTTTCTTTCCTTTTACACTAGGGCAAAAACTACTTCAGATGATTCTCGCTGCAGGCTAAGCAAAAATGATAAGCATGCCAGACAAATGTTGTTGTAAGTCTAAATATCAAGGATATAGCAAAGTCTTTCTTGATACACCACACAGAAAAATACCATAAACCAATGGAAACTTTCACGAAGTACAGACATCTACAATTATATGGCCTTTAATGTGGAAACCAATGAAACTGCAAATGCACATGGAGTACTGTATTAGAAAAATTATTACAAGAAATTGCTGCTGTATGCTTCCAACCGCAAGATATCTGCATAAGCAATATAACAGGTAAAGGTCAACAGACCAATTTGATTGAATATATCTGTCATAAGCAACTATTGAAATTACAAATGCTTCAGAGAGGGGCAAGTCAATTCCCATCGGATTATTGTGTGTTTTCATGATCATAACTTTTGAACCATGCATTGCCCATTACTTGAAGTTGAAGACTTTGAAACAAAGAGCTTTTGGTCTAACTCTGATAGGCGCCAAAATGGCTCAGAAAAGGCGAGCATTTTACTTGAGAACCTAGGAATGGGTTCTATTGGTAAAATCTATTAGGTATTTCTCCAATAGTAGCAATATAAACAGACCTTGTCGACAGGAGACTTTACAAAAGGACCTTGAACCCTTTCTGGAAAATGAAGTGCATCAATGGAACTGTAAGTTACATTAGCCAACAAAAGTATTAGTCATCTTCAAGCCCAAAACTAAAAATATTCAAAATATTCTGCAGTTGAAAGACTAGGTGTAGTTCTTATGTAGATACCCAATACCAAGGCAACCATTTTCGTTTGATCCCCAAGTGTATAGCTCACCACCACCTATGCAAAATTATTCAAAAAGAAATAAAAAAGAACAGTGACAATAAAATCCTTAGTTTATATTGAAGCAACATACACACTACAAAAATAAAAGCGACAAGGACATAATACTATATCATCACCAGTAAACTTCAGAAAGCAACATTGGCTTCTCAACATACTTATCGCCTCAGGTTTGTTTCTGTCGAATAATGTGCTTTTAATAGGGTAATTTCGTGATTCTAAAGGATTTGATGTAATCCCTAATCTTTAGGGATTGCAGTGAGCCATATATACTGATTAGGGAGTCGAACTGCTTGATAGAGATAATGAGGATTTTTTGAATGTGACAAATTGTGAAATATTATAAGAGCATCTAGTTATTTCCTGAGCCCTAATGCTCTTCATTTTATTTTATTATGTTCATCAGACTCCTCTTTTTAATTCCTGAAACCCTAATTATATACTTTTTTCTTCTAAACCTACCCAAGTAATCATGCCAGAATCCACTGAAACCAGCCTTTTCTTGCATGCTTTTGCATCCCTGAATATTGTTATTGCTACAACCGAAGATTTACAAAACAGTCCACCAGTGTATCAATTGACTGGAAAGACTTATTTGAAGTGGTCACAATTGATCCGCATCTTCTTGAAGGGTGGAGAAAAATAGTGCCATTTACTGGGAATGGCCCTTCAAAAGAAGATCCTACATTTGAGGCATGGGATGAACAAGATTCCTTGGTGACATCTTGATTATGGAATCCAATAATTTCATAGATAAGTGATACCTATATGTTTCTTGGTACCACCAGGAAATTTAGGATGCTATTAGACAAAGGTATTCAAAAGTTTATGATGTTGCTCAAATCTAAAAAATTAAAACACAGATTTTAACAACCAAACAAGGGAACGAATCTGTCATAGAATAAGCGAATCTCTTGCAAAGTTTATGGCAGGAAGTACACCAATATCAATGTTTAGAATCTGTTCAAAGAAAGGATCATATTTAACTATGAACCTCTAAAGATATCTAGAGTTCATATTGAAAATTGAGATAAGAGACCTATAGAGGTATGCAAGTATTCAATTAAGAACCTAAAAAGGAATTTAGGGTTTAAAATAAGAATTGTGAAAAGAGACCTATAGAAGTGTTTAGGTAGTTAAAGCTAAATTGAGAAACGCCTATGTTTTGACCCAAGATAAGAAAAGAGACCTATAGAGATGTCTTGCTATTTAACTATGAGTATAAAGAGGCAGTCAGGGTTTAAACTAAAAATTGTGAAAAGAGACTTAGAGACGTGTGTAAACCTAGGCAATTATATAGGGTTTATTCAGAAAACTGAAATAAGAGACCTATAGAGGTATCTAACTGTTTAGGCCACTAAAAATGTTCCTTCAGCGTGTTATACATCTTGCTAGTACCAGGATGCATAGCATAAGCGGTCACATGAGCTTTCTCTAAAATTTCCTTCCTCAGCTCATCCACATTGGACACACATAGCCTTTGCTTTAGCCACAATGTCTCATCTCTCAGTTCAAACTTAAAATTCGAATTCATCTTCAATTTCTCAACGAGCTTCACCATATCGGAATCTTTTCTTTGTACCTTTCTGATTCTATCATGCAACATTGACCTCAGCTTTAATGTAGCAATTAACGCTTCATCCTGTTCCAGCTTCAACTCCACATTCAGAGCTCTTAACCGAATTAAGCTAGATAACCTCAATACCTGAGTTTGAGTTAAACTGCTATTAGACTTTCTACTCAAAGCATTAGCCACCACATTAGTTTTCCTCGGGTGATACTCAATCGTACAGTCATACTCTTTCAATAACTCTACCCATCTCCTTTGTCTCGTTCAATTCCTTTTGACTCAACAGGTACCTCAAACTCTTATGATCGGCGTAAATCTAGAATGTCTCTCCATACAAATAATGTCTTCATATCTTTAAAGTAAAAATAACTGTGGCAAGCTCTAAATCATGTATCGAATAATTAATCTTGTGAGACCTTAGTTGTTTCGATACATAGGCTATCACCTTGCCATACTGCATCAATACACATCTCAATCCTTGATGCGAAGTATCATTGTAAACTACATATCATCCAGTTTCCGATAGAATAGTTAACATCGGTGCCGTAATCAACCGATGCTTCAACTCCTCAAAACTCTTCTGACATTTATCATTTCATCTGAAAACTACATTCCTTCTCAGAAGTTTTGTCAGAGGAGCTGAGATCAATGAGAACCCCTCGACAAACCTCCGGTAATATCTGGCCATTTTTAGAAAACTTTGGATTTCTGAAACATTAAAATTTTCGGTATTTTTGGATTAAAAAAATGTCAAGTGGCAGAACAATTAATGAATAGAAATAAGAGTCAAATGACAATGCAAATTTTGATAAATGACTTTGTGAATTATTAACAAATGTCATTGAAAATTAGGAGACAATTGTACTAGAATTTAAATACAAATATACTAGTTATTAAAAAGTGGTCATATGGAAACCACAATAAAAGGACAAGTGGCAGTGACAAGTGTCACAACACTTGCCACTCATCACTCACGACACTTTTTTCTTTTGAATGTTCATCTCCCTTGTCTTTCATCTTTACTCTCACGAAATACTCTCACCTTCATCATCTTATTCATTTGTTCTCATCTATGACACATTTCTCACTCTCTCAATATGCTTGTTTGCACCTTCCATTTACTACTATCATTTTTGCTATCTCTTCATCTTGTCACAAGAAAAACCTAATCTCTTCTTCATAAATGAAGATGATTGTGGGATGTTTGGGAGTTACGTTTACGTGATCTTCAACTTTGGAGCCAAAACAAGTAAGTGTATTATTATTAATCTTCATGGTTTTGCTAAATGAAGCATATATGATGATAGCTTAGTGTTTAATGATCATGATAGAGGAGTTGAGATACATGTAACGTTGATGTTGCAAAAAATAGATGTGTTCTGTTTTAATATATTAATGGTATTTATGAGTTGTTTTAAGGGAAGATTAAGAGACAAAATGATGATGAAGAGTGTGCTGGAAAATGTTAGCTATAACATTTCCACTGATTACGCTTCTATATTTTAACCATAACTTGATTTGTAGTTATCAAATGAGATGGTTTTTTGATTTGGATTAAATTAAAGACATATGACTACAATTTTTAAGAAGAAATTGAATTTGAATAATGTCATTAAGGGTCTTGAAATTTAGCTTGAAGTTCAGTTTTGGCTTAGGTTGCAGCACTACCTGTGACAGAATCATGTCCAGTTGTTATCGAATAACTGTATTGATGTAGGTCGAATCCGAAAAAGTTGTCTCCACAAAAATTGTAGCTTTTTCTCTTGACTTTCAATTGGTATAAAGTTTGTTATTTTTGGATGTTAGAATGGAGAGATATGAGATGCACAACTTTGAGTGCCTGATCATGCACTAGCCAAAAGTTTGAACGTGATCATTCCGAAGTATTTTGAGTATAACTTTCGAAATACTGAACCAAATCTTATGATCTTGGTGTCATTAGAAACTTAAGACATAGGAAAACAATTTTCTAGAAGGAAGTGTGGCCAAATTATTCCAATTTCCTTGTCAGAATGATCATGAAAAGTGGACCCGAAAGTCTATTTTTTAGAAAAATCTAGAATGATCAAATGAGTTATGAAATTGCAATCAAATTGTTTTATAGAGGTGCAAACCCTAAGCACAAATTATACTTATGTGAGTGTTAATATATGAATGATTATGTGACAAGAATAATGAAAAAATACCCGAAATTGTCATTAAACATGCATTGTATCTAATCCATATGTCTACATATATATGTGCATAAATGAGTACGTGTATAATTATGCAAATTTGTGATACGTGTAAATGTTTATTGCATAATATAGAAGAGCATTTGGAACGTCAACATCCAGACATTACTGAAATATCGAGGCAATAGCTTCTAGAGCGATTAGTGAGTAACCTAGATGGTCTCACTTAATTATTTGTTTGTTATAAATTATATTCTAAGTTACCTTTAAATGTGGACACGATTGTGCTGATGCCGGACATTGAAGGTCCGAGGCTTCTAATGCATGAATGTGATATTTAAAGTGCTTCTTGTATGTGAATCTGAAGAAATAAGTGTTACTCAACATGATTGTTGAATACCAGACTAAGGTCCACTGATAAATGTGAATGAGATTGTGAATGTAAATGACTAAAACAATAATTGATTGAATATGTGTGATGCATTTCATTACATGAATGCATGATCAGATAATGAAAATTGTGACTTGAGTAGCCACCGAAAATGAGCTTAAAGCTCGGAATGTGATTAAGAGCTGAAAGCTTACTATGTACAATGAGCCCTGTATCCCTAACGGATAAGGGACATTATTAATGAGTCCAGTATCCACAATGGATACAGGACAGTTTAGGCACTCAGTCACATCAACGTAATAATCGAAAGTGAATCTCACGAGCACTATAAATACATTTAACACTCGTATTTGACTGACTGAAATATATTGTGGACATGTATTTAAATGAGAGTGGATATGTGAAGTAAATGATATGTGATGATATATGTTAAATGAAAAGATGTGAATTATGTGCTTACATGTGTTGATATGTTTTATGAATTAAGTGAATCATCGATGATGGTTACCTCATTGAGTTTGCAAAACTCACTAAAATTGCAACGTTGATTTTTTAGGACCGAAAGAGGAAATTAGCGACAGAGAAACTCTACAAGACGCAGCATAATTCTTGTACTTTTGGGAAGAAAAAATGGCTCAAAGGTCGGTCAACTGAGACTAAAGGATTAGATAGAAATTTTTGTATAATTCCTCTTTCTTGTAGTGTGTTTTGTATTAGGTTTTGGACGATGTACATATTTGGATGGTGTGTAAAGCTACAATGTACATATTCGGTTTTTATAAAATAAAAGGAGGAATTCAGTTAGTTTTTAACTGTTACGTCTTTTTTTTATGATACCTAATAAGAGATTATAAATGATGATGTCATGATTAAGTGATTGTAGTGACTACTCTAACATCCCATTGTTATAGGTTATATACTGGAATGTCCTTAGGATGTTCCGGTATGTACTCTATAACAGTGGGGCATTATATAGATATATCACGTATATGCCCATGCAAGCTTGTAGAAAAGGGAAAGCAACGTAATATGAAATCGAGTATTTCAATCAAAGTTCAAAAGGACTTACTTGTGATAACACATGTATGGTAGCCGCCACATGAAACTTCCTTAGAAGATGGCAACTTTCCTATCATTGATGGCGTTGTCATACTACCATGCTCTCCAAAGCCCTAGATAATTTTTGTTGAAAAAGTAAGGCTACACTAATGAAGTAGACAACTTGAAAATTTATTTTAAGAGAAAAGTTATGAAAAAGAATCATGGTGTTTACCAATCCTTTACCAAACATAAAAACAGACCCATTTTCTGCAAAGGAAAAAGTTTAGAGAAACATCAAGTAACAAAAGCAAGCTATTGACCACAATAGAGCTGCTTGGATACCATCAATGAATGCAGAATGAAGCATCCCTGCAGCAACATTTTTGACCTAAGCAGCCATTGCATAGAGAAGCCAAAGGGAAAATGATAACTTTATTAAATAGAACTCAAACTATATGAGCGTTTAGTAAATATCAACATCAAAACAAAGTACCTTAACTCCCTCAAGTTGCTTTATACGCCTTGGTGTATATTCACTGAAGAAGTAATATTCACTAATCAGCAAGTAAACAGAAAGTATGCAAAGTGATGATTAGCTACCTTGTAACCTTTTTATGCCAAGAATTCCTTGACAGTCAGATAGAAACCATGTAATTGTGCAGGCACCATAATTCCATTCCAGTGAGTTTGTCCATTTTACCATAAGTTTATTATGGTATTCATTACACACTTACCACCACGCACCCATTCCCCCTTCCTCAGAAGAAGATAGCAATGTGTAACAAAAAGCAGAACTTCAAATTGAAAAGGGAAGTTATGCAGCAAATAAAGTAAGTTTTCAATAAAAGAATTGAACATAAAGAAACCATCAAACAAACCTGGTGCTTCTAAACAATCCCAAAAAGCTTGATTCATGGCCATGACCAAGTTGTCCAAAGCTGTCACTCCCCCAACTTAAGGCTTCACCCCCACCTAGAAAAGATAAGATCAATTAAAGAAATTTACAAGTTGAGCCACACTATTTCTTTATCATGTTTAGTAGCCAATGATGATCAGCAAATAGAGAACAAAATATATCAGCAGAAGACAGTAGTTACCAGTAACAGCAACTGAATGCTCCGAAGCCAAAGCAACCTTTTTAATGGCGATGCCATTCAGGCATTCTACTTTAGTTGGCACATTAATTGCCTTCTCTGCTTCTGAAAATCAGTTAATGGAAATGAGGACCATCTATCTCCAATTTCTTAGCATTAAGAACTATCATGTTGAAGCATTTTTTTCTCCTTTTGTTGATAAAATAGGAATCTAACGACCACAATAATGGTACATATATAGCCAACATAGAAGAGTAGATATCCCAATTATTACTTTTTCCAAGACCTAACTGTCCAGTTGAGTTCCTTCCCCACATGTACATCTCCCCATCCACTGCAGGAAAAGCCACAAATATTGAACAAAATCAGGGAACAAGCAAGTGTTTATATTTTTAAAGAAATAACATGAAAACTTTAACAAGAGAAAGTACAACGTGATGGGTTTGCCCACATCTCGAAAGAACCAAATATTGGGATGGCCTATTTCTACTTGCATTCTTCCACAGAGTGAAGATGAATACTAGTTCTATGCTAAGTTAGTCTTTTTGATATACATGAATCTAGTAAGGGTGCCTAAGTTACTCATCTCACAACGTGTCTCTGTTTGGTTTTACTTGGCGTGATTGCATGCATGGGCCCCAAAACCTGAACATTTTATCATTCATGAAGCTGTAGAAGAAATGTTTGGTCAACGCAAACCTGTAATAGCACAAGAGTGGTGATAACCAGCTGAAATTTGGCCAACTTCCTTCTGAAGTCCAGAAACTTCACATGGTTCCTGTAAGGATAATGCAAATGAACAAACTAATGAACGGCCCACTGGCAATGTAGTGAAAGTGACAAATTAAAAATCAGGCATAAATAAAGACCACATAAAGAAGGCAGTAGTCAACACAAATTGTCGAGACAAAGAAGAATTACTTTCTAATGATAGCAATGATACGCAAATTGCCACTTAAGTTATTCTCATAGAAACACAAACGCAAGGATCAAAAAGTTAAAGAGCTATAAGAGAGTAATTAGGTTAAAGGGAATGAAATTGAAGGTATTACCATGCTATAAGGAATGTGGTGGGATATGCCCAGCTGTCCAAAATCGTTGAGACCAGTAGCGTAAACACGGCCAGTGTCTGTATGTGAAAGAAGAAAAAGGTGATTGACATTGATCGAACAAAAGAAACCAATGAAGTGCGAGAGCGAGAGCAAGAGTTAAAGAGAGAGAGACAGGGAGCAGGAGTTAAGTTAACTCGTTAAGAAAAGGGTGTGAGCTCCACCGCAGGAAATAGAGGTGAGAGGAAGATTATGGAAGGAAGAAAAAGGGAGGATGTGCGGTGTCCATTGGGAATCCAAGCTCCCCGCCCTTCCCAACCTCCCATAATCCCCGTTCCCCCATACAGCCGCTACTCCTCCATGACTACTACTGTATCCGCGTCTCCCACTCTCACAGTTTCTACATCTCCACATAATCCTCCAACTTCTTCCACCATACTTCCACATCTCATCTCTTTCCTCACCTCTTTCAGTTAAATTCGACAACGATGATCTATATATTGTTTCAAGGTGTTCTTCAGCTGCTGGCTTTCGATCAATTCTCAGAGAAACCGTCGCTCAGAAGGAGGACACGTGATCTCATGTGTACATATGTACATGCATAGATGGAATCATGATTTAACCGAAATCGGGCTTCGGATTCGGGCCTGAAGAATTAAATTGAGTTGGGCTTCTTAGCAAAGCTTTAACCTTCCAACTTTTTTGGAAATTTTTTAGATTGATCATTGTCATTCCTAATCACATTTCAATAGTTAATAAGTTTTTCAATCAAATCATAAATGTTCAATAAAACTGATATAACTTCTTATACTTTAATATGATATTATAGAAGAAAAGGCAAAACAAAATTTTGCTTACAAGCCCTACTCTGCTACAGTGAAAATACAATCGAATTCAACTGAGACGTGGATTCTTCTGCAACACTTAAAGTCATAAAGGTGAAAGGTGACCTGGATTCTTCCGCAACACCAAGTCATTGAAGGGGAGCATCCGTCCACGTAATATCTGTTCTGTTCTGTCCTGTTCAGAACTTCCCTAGGCTTTTAGTTTGAGCTTTTCAGATGGATACACCCCGCACCCCTTTGATAGTTTTACTGAAGTTGACTTCCTACTCTCTCCTCTCGATTCATGTTTAGCCTCCTGATTACGTCCTACACTTCTTTTTCTACCACTTCTCCTGAAATAAGAAATTCGTTTAATCATCTCATTTACGTAGGAAACAATACTGCCACAAAACCTTGACTGATACAACACCTTAAATGCAAAACCAACCTGAGGCGGGCCAAAAGTAACAGCACGCCTAGAACTGCAGCTCCCTTTGCAACTGATTTAAGGAGTGTCGTCTGCGGCTTGACCTCTGGAATTCCCTCACTACCTTCCTTGGCTCCGACTATATGTTCCACTGCCAAATTCTGCATTGTTTCATTCACGTCAAGCAAAGTTGGGATCATAACTAATAGAATGTGACCAAAATTTTCATTGAAATAGTGAAATTTTTCGTCTGCACCTGATTCATATGTTCGGCCATGTCACCTTGAGGCTGCTCCTGACCTGTTAAGATTTGATTCCGTACTATTGCCCTTTGTGAATACAAACTTGTCAACCAGGTATGCTTGTCCAGTGTTGCTTCACCTAGGATGCAAGAAACATAAGCATTGTGCTGGTCGTAGGTGATCCCGGGTACAAGGAAGCGATGGCCACTATTCACAATAATCTGTTGCCAAAGATCAGTAACATAGTCAGGGCAAGGTGCACCCATGTCCATGTACTTTTCGTCAATGTTGGTCTCAAAGAGAGCTTCAGGATGTTTGCTTAGCTGTTTTGCAGCATCAGAATTTGGATCCTTGTCAACCATGTCAGGATTGAGAAATGCCTTGTTCTCATCACTGTTAACCGGTTTAATGTTCTCAAGCCACAATGTATCTCGAGTACCTTTTTTACATTGACAAAAATGAAGAATTTCTTTGCATGAATCTAAATGCAAAACACGTGGAGAAGAACCTTCCGGATCAATACTTCCAGTCAGTACTGTGTCAAGCTTGGACTTGCCTTTCTGATCCCATTTACGGGACTCGGATGAATAGCAAGACTGGTCAGTAAATGACCCTTCTCGTTCCCAATTGCCCGTACTCAAATAAACTTGAGACATGTAGATGTCTTTGCCACGTGAAAGCACATTATCAGGATCTCCAGCAGTGAGCTGTGAATATGGGCGGTACAAAGTATGGTTGGAAGAGAAACCACTATTTGTAGCCTCTATCTCCAAACTAGATGCCTCTTTATTACCAGTCATTAATCCATTCCCTGGTGCTTCAAACTCAAGCGGGTCATGAGATTCAGATCCCTCTGCAAATTTCCTTCTCACATAAAACTCTCTATTACTTGGTGACACAGGGAGGTAAAAAGCTCCGCAATCATCTGAATGATCAGCAATATCAAAGTTAAGCACATCTCCAGACACGGAGCCCACAGTGGCAACAGAAGATATCTCCTCATCATCCACATCAGTTGTTCTTGTAAATTTATTCCCAACAGTCATTCTAGTGGCTTTTAATCCAGTATAATGACTTTCTGCACTGCTTTCACCATCAATTGTGATACTTTCACGTGTATAAGTATCAAGGCAAATGGAATCTGACCATGCTGACTGGACATAACTATAACTTTGTTCACTTGGTTTTGAGCAGCTAACATCCATGGAACCTTCTATAACTGACGCACAATCTTCAAGGTCATGATCAACCGGTATTAGGTTCAATGAATAATTTTTAAGGATATTTGTCCCTTCACCTTTACAATGAACCCTATCATATGACTGGGCATTTGAGTCAACAGAAGATAGAGATAACATAGCATCTGTCTAATAATCATACTCCATGTGCTGCCAGTAAACTGACCCCATTGGTTCATTCAAAGACACTTCCTCCAGTTGATATTTGGCATGTTGATCCTTCTGTTGGCTCAGAAAATCGAATTGATGAGGAGAATACTTGATATTAAAAGGACTATTTTTGGTAGCCAAAGGTTCTTCCAGAGAATTTTCTGAACCAGAGTTCATTTCAGTTAAGGTATTATGAAAAGAGTTGACAGTTGAATCGATAGATTGTCGAGCACAATTACTTTCTGTGTCATCAGACTCCTTGAAGTGCAAAAGGTAGTTTCCTTCAGCAGTCATAGTTGAATATTTCTGGAATGAAACAACATATCATTAGAAAGTAGACAGTTGATCCACAGATAAATATACCATACCCTAATGAATAGAATCCTTAGTTCTGTTGCAGTATATACTGGTCACTATGTAACTCATTTTCCTTCTAAATTTAACAAAGAGTGAAAGAAAGTAAGGGGAGATGCACAGGGATCAAGAATTTGGCACCTCTGTTTGTTTTTGAGTTGATTCATGTTCCAGAATGTGACTACTAGAACTAGAGGAACTGCAACCTGAAAGTTCCCAGCTTCTTCGAATCCCTCCAACCATATCCTTTGGCATAGTTATGGTATAGGAAACAATATCAAAATCTGGTACCTAAAGCAATAACAGTCTGCATCAGTTTGCCAGCAGCTAGGGAACAACATGAAGGAACCATCTTTGCAAGAAATTAGCAGAAGCTTAAGCAGATAGATCATTAAAATTGAAGAAGAGAACGGTGCCTTACATTTAACTCCCTTAACCTTGCTTTCTTTGAAAGTGAGCGTATACACATGCAAACCTTTCTGATATTTCTTCTCTCAACAACATCTGACGGTGAGAAAAGATCTATGCCATCCAGTCCTAGGAATTTGCAGATCTTTAAATGTAAAAGTGGAAAAATTTAGCGTCCAAACCAATAGAAGTGCTGCCACACAAGTCTAGAGTGCAAGTGAAAGTGATTAAACAACTGTACAAACTACATACATAATTGTAATACATCAACTTCACCGGATAGGCAGATAGCATTCTTGTCCTACCCAAAAGTTCAGTAAAGGCTTAACAGAATACCTTATCTGTAAGTAAAATATTACATTACACAGCACTACGCAGTGATTCTTATGGTTTTAGGTGATTCCAAAATCATGCCATTAGACAATGCAATGACACCTTGTTATCTCCATATTTCTGGGATTAGCTACTAAGTCAGGGAAAAAGAAAGTAGTAAACGGCAAAGAGCAAAAGAAGATAATTAGCGGAGCAACATATAAAATTGATACCGTAGCTCTAAACTACACTTATGCAAGTTCTAAGAGAAATAGTTGAATGGCCAGTTCAACAGATGGTGAAGCTTACCTTCAAAAATGAATCGACATTCGAATAAGGCGTGTACCTCCCACTACATCTTCTGGAAGCAAAGGGTTCGTACTTATACACCTCCACATATCTTGGCTCTATACCCTTTCTCAACAACATTTTCCATATTTCTCTCGACACTTCAAACCTATAACATCACAAGAAAAGAAACATATGTGATAAGTTAATGCATATAATTCAAGTAATCGTAAGCTTTCTCACCACACAAGGAAACAGAAAAGTTTCGGTACTTCCACTGCCACAAGCATTTAATCTTTGGATAATCTCAGGCATATATTCCTTAATCACTTTTTTTTTTCAATCGAATGAAAAATGACAAGGGAGAACAATATAAGAGGACAAGAACAAGTCACATAGACTCATTGCATGCGTCCACATAAAAATGGCTAATGGGGAAAAAGAAAAGGAACATACAGTAGTTCTCCATCAGCGAGTAAATCTGAGATTGTGAGCTGGTTATGCAATGTTGAGTGAAGGACTTGTCCAAGCCAGATCCTTGTTTGGGTCTGTCGAGATAAAAAAAAAGAGAAACTGGTAACACGTCCTAAACTCTTTTGTTTTTTTTTTTTTGGAAGCAACAGTACAACGTTATTCAAATTGAGACAACTTTTGGCCAACAGATATAAGAATAACTAATCAAATATTTAAAAAAAATTCAGGGGAAATTCTATAAAATATATATAAAAAAGGGAGCAATTTAACGTGAAAAACACAACACATGACATGACAATCGCGAAGCGACAGCTTTGATAGATAGGTATAGGTGATGATGTCCCATTCGATATCAAAAACATCTGAAACAGTAGGTGGACTGGTGAGAAAGGAACCTGCAAGTAGACATCGTCAAGCTCGCGGAAACTGAATTCCGCAGAAGGAGGAGGGGAGGCGGCGGAGGCGTAGAAGAAATTGCGATGGAGGGGAAGATGGTCGACACTCAATAGCATCATTTAATTATGCTACAAAGATTGTCATCATCCTCTTCTTTGTTCCCGCCAAGTTGGGAAGTCTTAAATCTAGCTAAGAAAACGAAAAGCTTATTCTTCTTTTTCAAGAGGTGAGGTGTATGTTCATCTAATCTTTTGAACGTAAGGAAATTAGATTGTGCAGATGCATCCACTGAGTCAGTCTTTTGGTTTTGGTATGTGTGAGTGATTGAAATGTCAATCGCATGTCATGTAATATGATATTTGTTTTGTCATACTCGCATCACACACTCTTGGTTGGTACATGGGACCGACACGTATACGCTCTCTCGCGCAAATCCTGCGCTTCTCCTACACTCCACTGATTCAGTCCCAGTGACGTGGCCTGGGTTCTGTTTTGAGGCCATATAATATAATACCATCCTTGTCTCTTTTGGTAGGAGTAGGAATGGTAGAGAGCGATAGAGTAGGCTAAGGGGCCTCCACGTATGATATTGATATGACATTATATACATACTCAGAGATCCCGGATTCTCGCTTTTGTTTTGACTTTTGACTACTACACCCAACCCAACCCAACTCAACCCCTTTTCTCTTTTTCTATTATCATTACCTAAAGCAGACAGCTTAACCTTTGGAATTCCTAATTCATGATGTTCGCATGGGATGGGAATGTACTAATATTACATTATTACCATGTATACAGAACATACATTCTTACCTTTATCCTTATATTTTTATTTTAAAATAACTAACAAATAATTATGATAATAAATTAGACCGTATCTAAACTAATTATTTTCTAGTTTTAATCCAATTTGATCTAATTTCAAGCCTAAAGGACCAGTTTGACTAATTCGGAGACAGGCCCAATTGAATCATCCAAGCCCATTTTGTTAACCCACCTCAGCCCATCCAGCACATGACGTTGGTCTGGCCGCAGCCTTTTAGGAATCAGCAACTGAAACTACTGAGCCCACACTACTCTATCAATCACATTTGATTTGAATACATTTGGGCCTTTACGCCAGTCTAGTTAGTTTGTGGTAAAAAAAAGAGAGCATACGTACGGATACGACGATTTGCTGTTATAAACAGCAATGCTTTCGCTTTTTATATATGTGATAAAATATAATATAAAGAAAAGGAAAAGCTCGCTAGAATTAAATTAGCCCAGTCTCTCTGACCAAAAAAATGCATGCAGTATGGTGCGGTGTGGGTGGTAGTCATCTTTCTCTTCTTTTGATGGCTTGTTTACATTACATACACCGTCCCAAAAGCACTTTACTAGCCAACAATCTTTTCTGAATCTACTAGATAGCGTGGCAGTCAGAGTCGGCAGATATACACATACAGGGAAGCAAGCGAAGAGACAGGCTCTGTTTTTCATTTATATTTCATTTTCTTCTTTTCAGTGAAGTGATAATGAAATGCCAATAGCATGCACCTGGTAAAAGAAAGAAACTGAACTTGACTCGTTCAAACACCCATCTCCCTTTTTTACTTGCCAATCCCATCATCTTTATACACACAGAATCCGTATCAGATTCAGCATGGATTGAATATTTGAATTGATACATTGCCAAACCCCTTTTTTTGGTTTGTCAAAAAATTACATTTTTTTTATATATAACCAGATCAGGCAATCGCATGACAGCACATGACATAACTACAACTAAGACTACAACACCTTGTCCTCTACAAAGATCTTGTGAATGAAATCTCGGAATCTTTTGGAGTATAACTTAGGATCTACGGCTGAGATAGAGGTGGGATCCACTTGCAATGACTTGTATGCATGTTCTATTTTTTTAGTTATGTCATAATCTTGTAGGATGTCTATGATCCCAAAATACAGTATCACTTCATTACCTCTGTTACTTTCACCTCTCAACCTCCAATCCTGATTCTGATGCTCCATTTCACTCCTTCCCTTTGCCACTCTCTCCGCTCTTGCCGGCATGTTCACTCCCAGCCGAATAAATGGTCCTCTTACCAATTGCAAAGACAAAACAAAAAGAACATCAAACTCAAAAAGATAGAAACTTATCCATCACTCAACATTTTTTTGTAAAAATAAACATGGTTTTCTTGTTCCTATCCAGGAAAAGCAAAGACAGACCCCACCACCCACACTTCTTGTCCCCAACACACCCCACATAAGGTCAACCTTTTTAGTCATATTCCAACAGACGTGGTTGAATTCAAAGACCCAACTACCCTATTGAATTGGAAAACTAAAAAGAATCAAAGCTTTGGTCCAATCACATATTAATAATTTCAAGCAAAGATGGATCATTATATCTAAGTTATACAGGAATATATTTGTATCTCTACATGGGACACGAGAATAATAGAGAGGTTATATGTATCCAACTTCACAAGTTCCTGTCCAAGCATGATTGCAACAATCATCTTAGCTGTCTAAAGATAATACTTTTAAGTAAAATGCTTAGCCACCCGTTACATGTGCATACATTCTCTCTAATATGTTAAACTACTACTTCTGTACCTTAATTTACCTGCAAACAAGGAATAGTCTTTGAGCAGTAAAGGGAACAGAAACAAAGAATTTTCAACTTGGAGAAGGGAAAAAGAGGGATTGAAGGATGTCGATAAAGAGAAAGGGAAAAAGGGAAAGACAGCGGTAAAGGACACAAACTTACTGGTCTTCCATAACCCAGTCCATATCTGGCAGCAAGTGATAACCGCGCATGAATGTCTCATCATGATTCACATTTCCTTCCTCTGAAAAGATATCACATTAGAGAATGCTCCAGTCTCACTGGCCTCAAAGTTCATCTCTCAGTTTAAGAATATTCACCGAAGAGTGAAGATATTACTTTGAATCTATGGATTAAGGCATTTACCAGTTGGTGACATCTTCGCCTCCTCACCAGAGTAATCATCACGAAAATGAACACCTATCAGAAGACTGTAATCCATAATTTTCTCTGCTTCCAAGAACTCACAGTCCTTATAAATTTGCCTGCCAATAGAACATGTAAAAGATTATGACAATCTTTTCAATCACAGAAATCAGTGCCTCCAGAGGAGGGGCAATAGCAAGCATCTAAAACCAGCAATGACTAATTGAATTGCAGTAGGTTGCAATTACCACATGAGTTCTTGAAACCAAGATCGTTCCAAGTGAAACACAAAATCAAGATCAAGATCCTTTAGTGTGGTCGTCTCATCTATCTGCCCGTCGGCCTTGTCAAGAGTACGACCATAAGATGAACCTTTCAGGTCATAACGTTTGTGGATACGGTACTCAGAACAGAAGAGATTGCCCATTACAATAAATCGAGTCTGGACATAATTGCATTAACAGCAGTAATTAAGATGTTGACAAGCATTTGTCGAGTACACCACTTCAATGAATATCAAACCATACCTTTTGACCCCCCACTGGTTTAACACAATGGACTCCAAAAAACTTGGTTACCAACGAGTTGTTGTACTGGCAAACATGTCGATAGTAGCTTGAAAGCATCCCAAGCAGAACCTAAACATATTAGCTGAATGGTGACAATCTATCAAGTAGATAAATAAAATCAGATTGCTGTTTTAGGAGCAACATTGAACATTCATCTTCTATTTTTCGAAGATGCAAAGACCAGAGCGTGGAAACAAACCTTGACTTCAGATTTCTTCACTGTTTTTATGATGAAACGGTCATCTTGTGTAAGGTAAAAGAAGCTTCCGCTCTTCCCCGGAGATGAAAACTCCCTCAGAGCATCACTTCCACAGATAGCTAACATGTAATCCGCTGGATCTACTGCAAACAATTCCCTCAGATGTCTATAGACCACACACCAACCAATCACCAACATAGTATCGAATATTAGATTTGACATATACATACTCAAAGCTCACTCCTTCTAATTAAAAGTAGAGAATTGTCACACGATATCGTCCTAGGTTTGAATGAAATATTACCTAAACACCACAGGACAGTAATCTTTCCACCGGAAGTCGACCGACTGATGTGGAGGAGTAGACTTTGATCCTTCAGGAGGAAACCTTGTCCAGAACTTCTCACTGGGATCGAAGTCACTCTGTTTTAAATCCCTCATTATTGAAGAATGTTTCCCCACCGAGTACCTAGAAAAACAACTTTCACATTAGCAAATAGTTATCCATATAGATGAAAAAAATGCATATTGGCTGAATGCAAAAAATGAAATACCTGATACCCAATTGAAGATTAAGCATTAAATCATAATTCTTATGGCCCTTAGAAATGGTTTGGCCTGGCTTCTTAACCTCACCATCAGCAGAGCCACAGGGACTTCTCTGAGCAGTAGTAGCACATTCGGATCCTCCAGAATCCTTGTTGTCAGTGACACCATCTCTAAACAACAAACTAGAAGGTTCATTGTTGTGAACAATATCACAGGTAATATCACCAGCCTCGCCATCCAATTCCCATATGCAAATTCTGGTGGGAAATTTGGAATCCACGGATTGCCTCTGCCTGGCAGCCGCAATCACCACTTCCTCACGGTTCTTGAGGCAATTGCTGAATTCTCTATGATTATTGCGATGAGGATTAGAATTAGCAAAAGTGAAGAAGCCTTTGCCTTTAGGAACACCATTTTCCCAATAGCCTTCATACCGGTTGCCATTGGTCCAAACAAGAATGCCATTACCATGAATGACACCTTTGTTCCATTCACCAACGTAGACATTGCCATTGCTCCAAATGTACTTGCCTTTTCCATCCTGTAAGTTGGATTTCCAAGAACCTTGGTAAACATCGCCATTGGCATAGCGTTTGAGGCCAAACCCGTGCTTGTGGTCGGAGAGCCAGTTGCCTTTGTAGGAGTCACCGTCGAAGCCTATGAAGGTGCCGAACCCGTCCATGCAACCGGACCTGAAGTGTCCCTCGTAGGTGGCGCCGGAGGGCCAAGAGAACTTGCCAAAACCCGAAGCTCTGCCCAGCTTCCACTCCCCCTCGTACATGCAACCATCAGACCACAAGTACTTGCCTTTACCATGAGGGACTACCAGTCCCTGACGCTGGTGGGACAACGAGCAGCTCCCCATGTACATGTCCCCATTGCTCAGCACTTGGACTTTCTCCTCAACAACAGACTCGTCCACGTCCTCGGTGTCAATGACGCCTCTCTGGAACTTGGGGTGGTTAGTGAATAGATGGGAGGGAGGCGGGATCAACAGCTGTCCACCCGTATCTAATGACTGCTTAACTATGTCGGTGGAGGAGGATTGTTGAGAGATAGTGAGCACAGTCTCCTGCATTATTTCTCATCAAAAGTATGTTCCCTCCCGAAAATGAAGCACTACCACCGGCGGCATTCTTCTTCTAAACCAAAATGCAAAAAATGTTTGACTCTGCCAATTCTAATAGACCTCTCATAATTCTGATCCGCAGAAGAAGAAGACAGAGAAAGAACAGAGAAAGCTTAAAAAGCTT
This sequence comes from Erythroxylum orinocense, assembly GCA_025531955.1. Taxonomy (NCBI): domain Eukaryota; kingdom Viridiplantae; phylum Streptophyta; class Magnoliopsida; order Malpighiales; family Erythroxylaceae; genus Erythroxylum; species Erythroxylum orinocense. Next base: position 90,733 of record JANZLX010000213.1, read on the forward strand.
GGAATGAATTGGTAAAGCAATGAGACCATAAAGAAAGAGCCCTCCTATTCCTAAATCTCCAACAGACACGTTGATTGTAAGCAGTCATTAATAATTGACTTGAAGTATTATGTTGGCTTGTTTATTTTAATTGAATTCCATATGTTTAAGTACAAACTATAAATAGAATTTTTGCAACTTTCCTGTAAAGCTTCCATTTACATGTCACTTCTATAACTTACACTCTTTTATTTTCTAATTTTATTTTAATTAAATTTATAATAATAGTTTAAAAAAGGAGCTCACCCTTTCCTGTGAAAAATATTCTGTTTTTGCATTAAAGTATTATGTTGGCTTGCCTCAATCAAACCATACGGGTAATGCCCCCCACATCCTATATTTCCACCTCTCATTGTGAATATATAATATAAACTAATATGACATTATTTTTATATATTAAAATTAAAAAAAAGGTCTCTCCACTCATTATAAATTATTATGTGGAATAAAAAATAAAAATGTTAATTAAGTAATAGAAAAAGAAATTAAAAAATAGAAAGAAACGAATGATAATGAATGTCACTGTTAAGCTTTTGATCTGGGCTGGGCTCCCAAGTCCGTCAACTCAAAAAACTACAAAAAAAAAGTCCAATTTAATTCAATAAATACTTCAATTTAAGTTTGATTAAAACTTATATTTGAACTGTTGAACTCATTTTGACCAAAATTTTAAATAAAATACATTATTTTTAAAATTAAAATTTATTTAAACCATATAAACTTAGTCAATTTTTAAAATACTCAAATCCAAATCAAAAAATTTTATACTTTAAATTAAAATTTTTAAATTTGATACTATACTTATTATAAAATCTAAATTTAATCGAGACGACTCATTATTAAGACTCAATTCATTTAATTGTATGTATATACAAATCCAATATTTTATATTTGAGATGCCAACTTTACCCAACACCATCCATCTAAAGGGAATATATTCGTGACAACCAAAGTTTTAAAAAAAAAATTTATTTTAATAAAATAATTACTAATAACCTACGCTCTATTGTATATATTCCAGTACAATGATCATGAAAGGAAATAATGTAAACCAGAGAAGAGCGTACACGTGCCAATAACCACCTAAACAGAAGGTCTTTTCGGCTTTATTTCCGTTTGCAAAAATGGCGAAATTGAAACACCTTAAGATTAAAAAAAAGGAAATTGGAGAAGGACCCAAACTACTGAGGAAGCTTGTTAAGTTTACAAAACGCATAATCCTTGAACTTCTTGGACTTGTACTTGGCAGGATTTTCCTGGGAAATGAGTTGGGGAAGAGGGCCTAACACCAGTTCCTCGGGTGGCTCCAAGAACACGGGCCACGACATCCTTGTCTTGTCTTTGCACACTGTGCTTCTGTGCAGCACGCTCTTGTACTTGCCATTGCTCAGCACCTGCGCAATCCCAACATTATTTTCTTAAACAATAGGCTACAACCCATAATTTTAAATAAAATTTACTTGCAATATATACAGGAACGTAGACAATCAGTATGTCCATCCACGTTTAGTATAGCATAGGAACATGTACAACAGGAACTCTGGAAGCATCTAGATTTTTCTCTTTTCAAGAGTGAAGATATTTCTCCCGCCTTGCCAACCAACGGCAAGATTGTACTATATTGTTCAACATTTATGTCCTTATTAATTAATTAAATTACATATAAATTTAAAATAAAAACATATAATTACGGTGAGCCCACCCATGACCCAACTGATCGCTTGCTTTTAGTTTAACCTTGTATCCTTACAGGTACGAAATCCAGCCTTACCTACCAACGGCAAGATTGTACTATACTGATCAACATTTATGTCCTTATTAATTAAATTACAAATAAATTTAAAATAAAAACATATAATTACAGTGAACCCAACTGATCGCTTGCTTTTAACATAACAAGATCGACAAGCAAGGTACACTAGCGTCCTTGCAGGAAACGAAAAGAATGGAATAAAAGAAGAGGAGAAAGACCTCAATTTGGTCACCAATGTGAACGATGAGAGCATTAGGGATGTACTTAGCGTCGATCCAATGATCGTCTTTGAAAACTTGCAAACCAGGGACTTCGTTAGGCACTAAAATGGTGAAGGTCGATAGATCAGTGTGAGCTACGACTCCAAGAGTGAGGTCAGGTCGTGGACATGGTGGGTAGTAATTTATCTTCAACATGTACTCTAACTCTTCACCTCCCGCTGCTTCTTTGAAAACGTGCTCATCGAGCCCCAACCCTAGCGATAAGTATCTGAACAGTTTATCTCCCACTTCTCTCATGTACTTTGAGTACTCTTCGTTCACATCTCTGCGGAAACGTTTACGTGTATATATTTATAACCATTAATGAAGAAACAAATTAAACGGCTAGGAAAAAAAAGAAGAAGAATGTTCATTAGATATATATATATATATATATATATATAACCTATAGGAAGGAGGATTCTTAGGCCAGAACCGGTAGTTGATCCTAGAGGGAGGCCAAATCCTGTGGAAAAGGTGATCAACCCATGATTTTTTCCCTGCGAGATCTCTCTGCAATTTAGTTCCATAACCTTCAACGTCTTTGGCATCGGGAGGCTTTGCATAAACCTCCTTCTGTTCCTGGGGGAGTTCGAAGAACTGCTTACCAACGTCCTGTAACTTTGCTATGAGCTCACTGGGAATTCCATGGTTCACAACCTGAAATATCCCCCACTCAGCGCATGCATGAGCTATGGAACGTGTTAGCTTCTCGTGGTCAGGGTCGCTAAGATCAATGGTGGGTATTTCAGGAGCTGGTCCAGAAAATGTCGTTATGGCAGGCTGTTCCTTCTCCGACCTGATGAATTCATCGGGGATGGAGTCGGAAGAGAAGGACAATGTGGCAATGGCTTGAACTCTCTCCACCTCCATTCTCATCAAACAGATTAAAGAAACAAACAAACAAACAAACACACTCAAGCACGCACCTGGATTGCTAGCTCTTAGAAAACGTTCGTAGTTGTGTAACCTAAAGCTGTAAATATATATTAATACGATGAGCGGTTAGGTTCGAGAATTGGTTTGTGCGAATACAGGCAGACCGACGTGGTGAGGAACAGTGCATAAATGTAACAACCATTTATGGACACGTCCACGTGGACAAACGGTGTCCATTAGTTAGTGTTACCAACCACGATCTAACGACCCGTCCCGACGTTACTTTATTTCTTCTTTTTCTGTTCTATGATTGTCTCACAAAATATATAATTAATTTAATTTACGGAGATGATATTTAGAAATTGGCAAATATCAGCCTCGCTCATCAGTTGGATTGGATACAATAAGAAGATGTGTTACATTTATGCACACACATGACAAACCTCTCCAAAATAAATGGTCAATATAATGCAGACCATAACTACAAAATTATTTCTTCTTTTTCAGTTCTATGATTGTCCACACGTTCAAAAGATATAACTAATTTACAGAGATGATATTTAGAAATTGGCAAATATCATCCATCCTCATCAGTTGGATACAATAAGAAGATGTGTTACATTTATGCACACACATGACACACCTCACCAAAATAAATGGTCACTGAAGCCATAACTACAAAGAGGACGCGCATCCAAAAGATCATGCTCATTCATCACCGCTTTTGTTATAATTATTGCACAATTTTAAAAAATTTCATTTCTATAACAAAATCCTCAAAAAATAAAACAAAAGGCGTTCACGTTTTGCATGCTGTAAGTTCCTTTGTAATTAATTAACGGCATGCGAGAAGAGATGGACTTTATCTTTGCGTGGGAATCACTTTATATTATATATATTTAAAATTAAAATTAAAATTTTTAATTTTTATTAATTTAGTGTTATTTTAAAAAAATTAATTTTTAAAACCAAATTAAGTTAGAATCTTTTTTTATTGTTGTGGTTAATTGATAAATATATAAGTAATTTTTAATTTATAAAAATTTTAAAAAGATAATTATTAAATTAAAAATTTTGAGAATGAATATTAAAATAAAAAATTAAAAGATTAAATAATTTATTATGGTTCATAGAATGACGGAGATTGAGGACTTGAAGTTGAAACATGAGATAGAGTTCTTCATGGGAGATTATTGGCCAACCAAGGGAGCAAGTTTTGATGCACCAACTCTGGTCTGTCGTCATGAGGACAGTGTCCAACGCCTTGCAGTACTTGAAGGCTCACATTCGAGAACTGAGACGGCAGTGAAGAGAAATATTTACCAACAGGACCATCGAGAGGTGTGAACGGATCTTGCTCACCCCACAGCACCAGAACAGGTACGTTGCTGCTAATTCTTGGCATCAGCTTCACCGGGTTAGGACCAGGTGGCCCTGTCACTATTGATACAAAAGCATCAAGTGCTCCTTCATCGTTCGTTGGCTCCATTATTATCTGCAATGTTCGTGTTCAAATGTCATATTGATGAGACCTGAGATCAAGAATTATGGGAAAATAAAGAGTTACCTCAACAAGTTGATCATCCACAGAGTCCTTATTCCCATAAACTGACAATAGAACATTCCTCAGTGTATCTCTGCAGTTGCATGCATCATCAGCCGTAGATGCATATATGTACATCGACAAAGTGTTGGATATTAACATTACCTCTGTTTGACGCGGTTGAAAATGGCAGAAGCAATGGGCCTTAACCGAAGCAGAAGATCGAAAAACAAAAGTAAAGGCAACAAAAGCTTGATCCTCCAATCATCAACAATGGCCTTGTTGTTCATGCCACCCGCACAATTCAGTAGCACCAGCCCTCGAACCAAGTTGTCAGATTCTACAAGTTTGCAAACAACAATCAAGTTTTCTCCTCTGTTCATTAAATTTTAGAAAAAGGAAAGGTCTTGGGGATCATCAATTACCACAGGCAGCAATAACACAAGCAAGACTTCCAACAGAATTCCCAATCAGAACACTTGGCCTCTCAATGACTTCCTTTATGAAATCCATGATTAACTGTTCCACTGCAGAGGTTTGAGTAAATGAAATACCATAGCTAGCCATCTAGCTCCAGATATGGTGAGATAATACCTGAGCCCAAGTTTCCATGGTGTAAGAAAACCCACAAGGCTTGTCAGAAGCACCAAATCCAATGAGATCAATTGCATAAACCGTGTACTCTTGCGCCAACGTGTTGATATTCCTGCAACCACACGTACCTCAAATTCTTATCTCTTTGGATAAGTAATATGCGGCTACAAAAGAAAGCTGGGTTCTTTAATCTGGGTTCTTATCCGATATCGAAGAAGAAGAACAATTATGGTTTTGGGAAAGAACCTGCGCCAGTGGGGAATGGAGGCACCGAAGCCATGGATGAGAAGGAGAGGAGGAGTTGAAGAATCGAGATGATGATGAACAAAGTAATTAATGGAGTATTGACCTTTCCACTTCCATTTTCTACACCTCTCTCTTATTTCGCTCACTTCCATAGCCCTACTGCTGCTGCTAATACTACTATTATGATCAATTGCAGAACTACTTGACAAGACATTGCGTTTCAGAGGATGAACAGTACCAAACAATAAACTTCCTCTTCGTCTTCCTCTGTAGTTGTTCTTCATATTGTGGTAGTAACAGAACTGAGTATGTTGCTGCCTCTTTATTCTTTCTAAGCAATTCCATGGAGGAAGCCCAATTGACCCTCCTCTTCCTCCTAACGCCCTCGAGCTCATGACGCTATCCATTTCTTTTATCCTTTTTCCAAACTTCTTTATTATTAGATTTTTTGCTACGCCATAACGTGTGATGTCTTTTATTACAAGAGATGTTTGCTCCCAACCGTTGGATTATCTGACGGCTATGATTATGTCTTTTAAATAGTAAATTAATTATATTTTACCAATATAATAACAAAATTTTAATTCTTAAACTTAACTTGAGCTAATTAATTCGATTTAAATTAATAATGTAATACAATTAGTTAATTTGAATAATTATATAAACAAATACTTAATTACTCTATGTCTGATATCTAAAGAATTTTTTAAAATTATAAATATTAAAGGATTTTTTAAAGTTTTATACCTTTTTCTCTATTAAAAATATTTTTAAAAAATTCCAATAATATTATTATTAGCACCTTTTAAAAATTTTCAAAATAGGGCAATTCTTTCCGTTATTTTATCCACTATAATAGTCTTTTAAAGAAAGCAAATCAATGGATACCGTACTGGGCTCAGTATCAAATTGAGCTCTAGAACGAAACTGTACCGGTACTGGTCAGTGTTGGGTACCATTTCAAAAAATTTTTAAAATTTATAAAATAGTCCCTAAAATTTTTAAAAATTACAAAATAATCAATATTGGTATATTATACAGTTGTACTGTATACTTTACTAATTTACTGTTTAGATCAACCATACTTTCATAAATCTTAATAATAAATAATAATGACAATTATTCATTTTATTATATATATGTGTTTATTATATTTTAATTATTTCTATATATAATAATTATATATATAATAATTATCTAAATATAATAGTTAATTGTAAAATAATGAAAATAATTAATTATTTTCTATTTTATCAAAATTTACAATTATTTTTTTAGAATTGTTGTTTTTTCACATTCCATTTCATTTTACATTTAATTAGACATAATCATAATTTTAATTTAATACATAAAGTTAATTTAATAATTATGAATAAATGTAATTATTTTTAAAATATATAAATTTGGATTTAATAATTGAAAATATATAAAATAAATATTAGTTTAT
>JANZLX010000213.1:106615-138788 GCA_025531955.1 Erythroxylum orinocense
AATAAAATCCCTAGAGATTAAGATCTGATTTTCCCATATTCAAATCCCTAGAAGTTAGGAACTAATTTTCCCACACTGTAGTATGTGAAAATCAGACATTTTCTTTCATGATTGTTTCTAGCTAAATATGTGAATTTTTACATGGAAATGAATTATTAATTGTTTATTTCTTTGCGGTACTTCAGATAGTTAATATTCCTGAAGCATCTTACTTCTTCCTCTTCAAATTTGAGAGTGTTAAGATCTTGTGATATCATCTTTCAGATAAACCGCAAAGTTGCAGGACTGAATAAATGCAGCAAACAAGTACACCAACAAAGGAGTCCTATTAAACATTTGTTACACTTTATTAGTACATGGCGCACTTATAATGTGCAATTCATATTCCACCCTTAGGCCAAGTTTTCCCATCAAATGAACTTTCTGGACATATTAGTGTCTGGCATATGAAATGACACAGCTTTCTTTACTGCAATTGTTTTTTTCTTTTTGAAAAGTTTCTTTGCTGCAATTGTTGCTTGCAAGATATGTTCCTTGTTGCCAAAAGTTAAAGCCTTTAATCCCTTCTTTCTGGCTCTTGTTGGCATAGTTTTTTCTGTCTCAAATTTTCTAAATAGTCCACATTGTAGATCTATTCTTTATGTACTTATATAACAGTTGGTCAGAGTATGAAATAGTTGTGTCCAGTTTGTAGTTCTGCTTGCTAAAATTTCCATTTTAAAGTCTTGATGTATTATTCAGAAGGCGAGTAATGCACTAAAACTGTTAAAAGAAGTCCTTGATCCTGTTGATTCTGACAATTTTGAAGTAAATTTTCAGCAAACCATGTCTCTCTCTCTCTCTCTTTTTTCCTTTTCCTTTTTTTTTTATAGTTAGTCCTGTAATTCTCATTACTTCTCAGTTATGAGGGAATAGATGCCCTCTCTTTGCTCACTTTAGTCATGACCTAAGAATTGCAAACAAATCATCATACTTGAGTAGATTGAGAAGGCATATGTATTTTATCAAATCTTTGTGGAAAGAATGTCAAATATTGGTTCGAAACACATTCCTGATGCTGATAATTATAATCATTCTGGTCTCAGATGACATTCTATCTGGGTGCAAGGGATGACTTTACCCTTGATCTTGTGGAGCAGTGCTCATTTCAAAGGCAGCAAGTAATGCATCTTGTGCTGAATTATCGGCAGGGCTGCTTCTTGTATATTGGATCATAATGAGGACTTCTATTTAACTTAAGCCTGCATTCCATTTTAAGATTATACATGTTGCTGCAGATTATAGCTACATTTTGCTTTATAATTCATGTTTATAACTTAGTAGCTTAGTGATACTGTTTCAATGCAGTGGTGGGAGTTTCTTTTTGAAGTTCAGAACTGTTATAACATGTTAGTTTTTACGTAACTAAGCACTTGATTGATATTTTCTTTGCTGTCATGGTCCAAAGTGCTAGTGCGAAGATTTAGTCAAGAAAATACTGTTTTGCTGCCATCTTTTAGCTGGAAAAATATTTGCAATCATCTTATGTCATAACAAGGTCTTATATGCGGCAAGATTTCAGGAGACTGCTCTGTCTTGAGCAGGTTATTCATGCTTAAATGGCACTAGTATTAGTTCTTTCCCTTTATTTTCTTGAAAACTTACAAGGTTTTGCATGTATTTGTCACTTTTAATTGTCTCACGGTTGCAAGATATACATGATCACGGTGTTATTCCTGTGTCCTGGTACAGGGATGAAAAGATAGTCTCTGGTGCAAGCAATTGAATTAATCGAACAGCTGCAGAAACTTTTAATAAGACACAAGACATTGCTTGCTGGTAGGTTTACCTATGCTGATAGCTCAAAAATGTTGAACGTTAATATTTCAACAGCAAATCATTTTCATCATTGTAATCATGAAGAAACAGATGAACAGGAGGAGGAGGCTGGTGAGCGACTCTTCCCAAGGCATGTCTATTATGCAACTCGATTGGGCTTAGCTTCTTATTTTGATAGCATTTCATCCAATATGTTTCAAGTTTACTTCTGCAACGTAGAATCAACATATGAAACTTTTGCAGGCTAATCAGATGCTTGTTTAGATCATCTTCATTGAACACTCGTATAAGTTTGTCGACCAAATTTAAAGTTTTATTAATTAAAATTGTAGTCTTGTAAGGTCCAGGTTGAATCATCTCCTTATATGGCCAGTTCCTTTGGAATCTGGTGCAAATTCTCCTCCTTTTTCAATTCCACCCCCTCCTTCGAAACATATAGAAAGGGAGAGATTTTTCAAAGAGAAAAAGTTTGAAGGTCCTGGTTCAAGTGGCCACATGCCAGGTCTGTTATTACATAGTCGAAATGCCAGCAGTTTGCGCAGTAGAAGCATAGATTTGTAGGGATCGACGGCTCACCAGAAATCAATCGCTACTGAGCTTGTACTAAATCAAGGTGTGCATTATACCATGTTTGGTTATGTTACTAAGCTGAGTTTGATTGTGTTGGAGAATACAATGGTACAGAGAATGATAACTTGAGTTTCCACTGGTTTTCCCATGTAACTGAATTCAACTTGTTGCTTTTAGAGAAACACTAACTTGAGTTTGACATTAGCATAGGTGGTTCAGACTCGTTCCCAGCTAATTATGAAAACTTGAGTTAAACAGACTCGAAGTGAACAGACTAAATCGGTTTTGTAGCCACCCTTAATTGATAGGCATGTCATCATCGCTATCAACCACTAAACTAAAATTACAATTATTGACCTCAAGTTTTCAACTATCCACAGTAATTTGAATATATGCTGATTATCAGTTACTCAAGGCCCGCCCGCTAGAGCAGAAGAGAAGTAGAACAGTAAGAGGAAGGTGGTGGAGCTTGCCATCTTCACAACGCCTAACGGTAACGGTTCATTGCAAAATAATGCAAGCTCATTCATGTTCTTATTCAAACCCAACTCGAAGCTTGAGGTGAATCAAAGAGGATTCCTCTTCCTTGCTTATATTTTTTTTAGAATTATGTATATATTATGATAGATATAGTCGTTACAAACATAGACGTCATTCATAGTCATAGGTCCAACGGTCTGACTTAGGATTCTAGTTTTAGATAACAAGAACAATTACTGACCTGAGACGATTATTACCAGTGGTCCCTCCTCCCTCACCTTCCCCTTCCCTCCCGCCGATGATTGTTTAAAGGGAAAAACAAAAGGTTCTTCCTTTACTCACTTTCCAACCTGTTTTTGTGCCCTCAAAAGCAGTCTTAACAGCCTTGAATGATTCATCAAGCTGGCATGGCATTGGCAACATCATTCTAATTACCCACCAACACCTCTACTTCAAATGTTTAATCAACTTCTTAATGTTCAATTCAATGTCAATGACTTTCGAAGCGGTGAGGTGAATTGGTGGGGACAGACAGACATAATGTGTTAAAATGGACCCAAGAAGAAGAGCAAGCAATGGGTCCCCTCCCCACGCATGAAACACCAGATGGAAAGAGCACAGTCTAAGCTAGCTGCCTGTCTGATATCAGCTTTTGACACCTTAAACCTCAAACCTCCCCTTTCTCCAACTCTTTTATAACTCCACCTCTCTACATTCCATTATCATCAATCCCACCTTCTTCCCTTCTATAGCAGTAACCTAACCTCTGTCCCAAACTTATCATCTTTGATCAGGGATTACTAAAGAACCCATCTTTTCCATGGCAGAAGAAGTTCCAAAGCCACCTCAAATGTTGCAAGTCCCACAAGCTGAAGAATTAGTTGTCGTAACTGATGTTCCACAAGCTGAGAAATTAACAGTTCCTTCGCCACCAACAATGCCATTGGAGGACAAAGAGGCCCCTCCCGTCCCTGATGATACTGAGGAAGACCCCATCAAGCCTAAGCAGCCACTTGCTGAGGCTCTTGAAACTGATCATCAGCTCTCGAAACCCAGCGGTGGAGATGTTGACGATAAGTCCGTTGAATCTGGTTCTTTCAAAGAAGAGAGTTCTAGAGTTTCTGATCTTTCGGACTCTGAGAAAAAGGCTCTTCAGGACCTTAAGCAACTAGTTCAAGAAGCACTTAACAACCATGAATTTAGCTTCTCCTCAACTGCACCACCTACTATACCATCGACCAAAGAAGAAGAATACAAAAACACTGTGGTGGATGCAGAAGAGGAGGAGGCAAACAAACAACCAACTGAAAAAGAAGAGACACCGCAGGAACCTGCAAAACCAGAGACTGAAGCTGACAAAGAAGAAAAGACTGAACTTGTGGACACCGAAGAACCAAAGGTTGCTACTTCTGGAAAATCTAATTATACTGCAGATGATGATGATGCCAAGACTGTGGAAGCCATTGAAGAGACCATCGTAGCCGTCTCCTCTTCTTCTTCCCCACAAGAGCAGACTTCCTTTTCTGCAAAACAGCCAGACGAGAATGTTAATGCTGCTTCCTGTGAACCCATCAAAGAGGTAGAATCTGAACCTCCGGTAGTCACACCTGAGGAAGTATGCATCTGGGGTATAACTCTCCTTGCAGATGATAGGAGCGATGTGATTCTCTTGAAATTCCTTCGTGCGAGAGATTTCAAAGTGAAAGATGCCTTCACCATGCTCAAGAACACGGTTCGTTGGAGGAAGGAGTTTGGCATTGATGAATTGGTGGACCAAGACTTGGGTGATGATTTGGGGAAGGTGGTGTTCATGCATGGTTTCGATAAGGAAGGACACCCTGTGTGCTACAATGTCTATGGAGAGTTTCAGGACAAGGAACTTTACCGGAAGACACTATCTGATGAAGACAAGAGGAAGACATTCTTAAGATGGAGAATACAATTTCTGGAAAGGAGCATTAGGAAGTTGAATTTTTCTCCTGGTGGCATTTCCACCATTGTTCAGGTCAATGACCTAAAGAATTCTCCTGGACCTACCAAGAGGGAACTTAGACAAGTTACCAGCCAAGCACTTCAGCTACTTCAAGACAACTATCCTGAATTTGTAGCAAAACAGGCAAGTATACGATGGTCTCATTTTATTTTTTCCTTTAGTTTTTCTCTCAATTGAAGTCATGCTTGAATCACAGTTTCTGAATTTCGGGTTTTGATGTTGTTTCATTTCAGGTCTTCATCAATGTGCCATGGTGGTACCTGGCAGTGAATAGAATGATAAGTCCATTTTTGACTCAAAGAACAAGGAGCAAGTTTGTGTTTGCCGGTCCTTCCAAGTCGGCTGAGACCCTCTTGAGGTTATAACACAAAGCTAACTTTTGCTACTTTCCTTTCTAATACGTACTTTCAACCATGGTAGTAAATTCAACTTGCTTTTGACCAGGTTTATAGTTGCTGAGCAAATACCGATCAAATATGGAGGATTGAGTAAAGATGGTGAATTTGGCACAACGGATGCTGTTACCGAGATTATTGTGAAACCAGCAGCAAAGCATATTGTTGAATTTCCAGTTACTGAGGTTAGTTTACTTTTTTGTCTGTAATATATTTAGGTGGTTTGTCATTTCATTATTTCCTCAGAAGAATCCAAGAAAAGAAACGTTTTGAACATTTCTAGATTACTCCTGTATTAGCACGTTCTGGTGGTTATTCTATGTGGAAGAAGATTGTTTAGTCATCGCGAAATGATGATATATGTTCCCCCTGCTAGTAGAGCATGCGTCAATCCATGCGTTAAAGCTGAATCCTAATACATATGGAATATTACAAAAGAGTGCGGCTTTGATTCAAACACTTGACACTAGAAAAGGGGAAGGAAATTTTTTCTTACTATGGTTGCTTTTCCTCGACTAGTATTTATTAATCTAAGATAATCTCATTGAGGCTAATTACTGTGCAGACATGTCTTCTAGCTTGGGAAGTGAGAGTTGTTGGATGGGGTGTGAGCTACGGAGCGGAATTTGTGCCTAGTGCTGAAGAAAGCTACACGGTTATAATTCAGAAGGCTAGAAAACTTGGTGCAACTGAAGAACCTGTGGTCTGCAACAGCTTTAAAATTGGTGAACCTGGTAAGGTTGTGCTCACCATTGACAATCCCACTTCTAAGAAGAAGAAGCTACTCTATCGCCTGAAAACCAAGCCTTCCAGCGACTGAATCAGCTTATTCTTTTATGAAAGGAGGTGGTGGACCATGGGATTGAAACTTTATTACAAATTTTTCAACAAGAGCATAACATTTTGAATTGAGTTATACTAGTGAGCCTTGAAATTTAATTAATTATATATTTATATATCTCTCAATGTAAATTCTTTGGTTTGATCCTTTGTTTCGTTAATTATATTGGAAATGGTATGTGAAAGCTTGTTGCTTTACTAATGAAAGCATATTTATCTTTTTGTGAACTTGTTTTCTGTGAGAAGTATGGTTAACCTTTGAATGGTAACTTCAAGATGTGTGCTTTTCATGTCTGAAACTTGATGCCTTTTTTTGCTAAAAGTAAGATATTTGAAGCAGAGATGATCAATAAAATGTAATTATAATGTGCTTTCATTGCTCTATGCATGTAATTATATAAAATGCAGTTCCTGCAAAGCTTAAGCGAAGGTAAAAAGCGATTGTAATTGGTTATATCGATAACGATAGTCCAACAACATCCAGTGCTTTACCCCCTACTTATTAAAGAGGCTGTCGACAACGATTGCAAGGCCCAACAAAGGGTATCCAATGCAATTTGTAACAAAGGGTACTATGCGATTCATGCCACGATCTGCTTGTTTTCTGGAACTTGCTGCATTAATTGCTTTGTTTATTTGACTAGAAAAAAGGAAAGAAAGAACAAAGAAACAAAGATGGTCCCAGACAGAGGAACGCTTGACTGATTGATTGGTCCGTCTGCTTTAAAATTCTTGTCAAAAATGAAGTGACAAAAGATCATGCACTGATCTGCTGCCAGTGTCACAGCAGGAAAAAGAAATAAAGCGATGAGACCGAGGTATATAATATACGGATGTGGTCGCTGGAGCTTGGAAATGGCAGATATGGAAACAGCTCAAAAGCAACAATACAGAAACAGCTGAGCTGAGCTGCACATTTCACCATCACCAAAAGTCTTTTCTTCAACTTTGTCTTCTCTTTTGTCCACAATTGGTATATGACCAAAAATGGAAGACTTTATTTAACAATTTCTTGTAACTACATTACGTTGGAAAGAAAGGTCGGAAATGAAACGAAAGCATGTGACCACCTTGTCTCATATGTATGTGTTATAATAAGAAACTATCTACTACATACAAAGAAAGATTAACTCATATGTCATGTATGTGTTTCAAACACCTGTAATTGTATGCAATGTACTAATTTACTTTTAGTCTCTTTGTTAATAAATTTATAAAATTAATTAAGTTGATTTCACACGACAACTTAAATTATTGTGGTGAAATGGTCACTTAACATGATATCAAAGCCTTTGTGATCAAGTGGTCATGAGTTCAAATCCTATCACTTATCTATTATTCAGCACAAGGTAGATTCAGCCTGTGCAAGTTTCAAGCACAAAGGACTTTCACTTCAGAAGGTGTGTTAATGAATTTATAAAACCAATTAAATTAGCCCCACACAACAGCTTAAGTTATTGTGATAAAATGGACATTTAACACTCTTGGTCCGCACTAGTCTAAATGCAAGTGATCTCTACCTTTCTTTAAAGGTGACAAATTCAGGTGAAGATAGTTATAGTGAGTGCCATTGATCGATTAGAGCATTTTAGTTAGGAAACTTTCTGAATGTTTAGATTTCAATTAATCCCCCTCTTAGGAGATAAAGCATTCGTATGTCTTCAAGTCCTTGCTCCACTCTGCATGGCAAAACCTTGTGATGAACAACCTAAGACATAGACACACCCTACATCGAAAACAAGAACATTTGCTTGCTGCTTTTGTCTTTGTGCGAGTGACAGACATTCAGTTTTTGGTGCTAGCCATGAGATTTCGTTTCAGGCTCAAATCAAACGAATCTCTGCCTTTCTTCTTCTTCTTCTTTCCCACATGAGCCTTGTAGCTACAAATTTCTTCTTAACTTGACATATTCATATGGAATGGATTGATTTAATATACTGTTTATTATCTCACCAACTTCCCGTACTTAACATCATCTTCTAAGTATGTGAATCCATAATAATATTAATACTCACTGATCAGACACATGAAAAGACAAGATGCATGTGTAGGATCTCACGTGGCTACGCATGTTAGCATCCGCTCACTTCACGTGAACTTATTCTTGAAACCATAAAAACTCAATTCATATTACCGACACCATCATCACCTCGCACCTTACCTTAGTACCATATCCTTAAGTTTATTACAGCGTTAACATGAAAAACAATGTTAAAAAAGTAAATACAAGTACTTGCTATATATATATATATATACATAACTCAGCCTGCCATCCTGTCCTGCAATAACTAAACCTATAACAAGGTCCGTCGTGATAGGCTAGCTAGACCGGAGATGGAGAAGAAGAGGTTGTTTGGGATTTTCTTGCTGCTCCTCGTGTGCTTGGTCTCTCGTAAGTATCAAGAATATATATGCGAAAAAAGTACGCATAGAGTGTCTGTTTGATGTTTTTATATATTTTTCTGTTACTTTACAGAAGAAATGGTGGTACCCGTGGAAGCAAGGTATAGAGTATGCCAGTCACTGAGCCACTACTACAAGGGTCCATGCTTGAGAGACCACAACTGTGCTATGGTCTGTCGTAACGAGGCTTTTTCCGGTGGCCGTTGCAAAGGTTTCCGTCGCCGCTGTTTCTGCACTAAGCTATGCTAGCTTTCAGTTAACGATGCCATGCCATGATCTGTTTTGTTCTTCATTTGGCTTCGAAATGCTTTCGTCAACTTTCCTACATGATGTTTGAAATGTTTCTTTTGGCCAAGTTGCAAATATATTTCAAGCAACCTGTGTCCTTGGCCACGGCTTCTTCATTTGATCTCCAATCCATAGACTGTTTCTGTTCTTATTCCAACTTCTAAGATTAAGGCCCCCGGAAAAGTGGGCTGAGAGAGCCCAATCATTATTCCTCAACCTCTGTGGGCTGAGTTCTCGGCCCACCTAGTATCATCTAAAGAAAAAAACGGGTCCAAATTAGTCATATAACTTTTACTCTACCATTAACTTTTAAAAATCAGAAACAAAAAATTTAGGGCTAAAAATTTTAATTGGTATTATACTATTATAAAATCAACAAAAATAGAAAAATTCAAGGTAAGATTGAAAGAGATTATGAATAATTTTAAGTTTAATTAAAATTTTGTTAAATAAAAATTAATTTAAGTTGATCATTTTTTACAAAAAGAATTATTAAAGTAAATCGAATCTAAAAATTAGATGATTTAAAATTTTTACGTTTAAATCAGTTAAATTTTTTAATCATTTATTTTTATCAAATTTATCTTAAATTGTTAAAATTTTTATTTTAAACCTTCGTTTATATAATCCAATTGGTCAAATTTACTCTAATCCTTAAGTTTCAAACTTTCAATAATCACCAGAGTTAGTCACGTCGTCTCAATGATGGACACAGAGAACAAATTAATCACGTTAAAGAAAAAAAGGTTTGAAAAAAAAACTGAAATTAATTTAATAAAAATAAAAAATTATATACACCTAAAATAAAATTTGAAGGATCAATTCCGTATGTCTGCCTTTTATCTAACTACTAGAACAGAGTGAAACGCTACCTCTTCTTAAAATCAAATTAAATATAATTGACATTAATTACAAGGATCATTCCTAAATTAACGTGGTTCGATTTTAGCCCTAGTTGATCAGACTGTGAGTCGAGACTGCTTAACCTGACCGGGCTACGGTCGATTAATAAATTATTTATTCTAATTTATTTAACTTTGGTCGGTTCGGCCTAATGAGGCCCAACATCAAGCCCGAACTTAAAAAGACAGATGGATCGATCGGCCCATTCCTCTAAAATGACCTAATTTCTACAGGTATTTACTATATAAACTCATTATTTTGCAATAATAGAGGTACGACTCCAGAACCCTACTTTTCTCTTCAGAAGACTATTAAAATCTTTACAGAAAGACTAACTTGAGCATCGGAGGGGCTTCCGGAAACCAACTCCCGGCGTGCCTTTTGTTTGTTTTGCAGGTACTCGATAGTCGAGATCACGCAAAGTTATCAATGAAAACAATGATATTTCGATTCAACAAAATCCGACTGAACCAAACCTGAAATTTTATATAAAATTGTTTTGATTTTATCTATTTAGAAAATGGTAGCCTCCTCCGTTGCCGTGTCAAACCCCTTCACACAAGGTATTATAATAACAGTTCACTTATAATAACAAGCGGATGTTTAAGTCGTTTGTGACTAATAATTTCAGAAAATACAAAACCAATCTTCCAAGTCTATAACTTTGAGTTTTTGCATTTGATTAAAGAGATAGAATACAGAAGGAAAGGAAGTGGATCCCTAATGAATGTCTGCCTTTGGTTACATATGTAATATGACAAATAGTCAACAAAAGAATCTTGAAGAACCACTCAAAAACGCACAGTATCAAACGAAAAGAGAAAGAAGGAATAGTGATTGATGAGAAGAGAAGAGAAGAGAGGAGAGGCCCACTTGCTCCATTGGATATGATATGAGGTGGGTAAGAGATTGGAAGTGGAAGCATGCAATTTTAGAAGCAGTGGTTCACCAACTTCTTTTTTCTCATCATGCTTCCAACATAACATAACATATATTACTCTCTCTCCCAATCACATTTCCTTCTAGAAGCTAAGATTGCTTTAGCATCGTATCGTCAGTCAAGTATTTTATATGACCTATGGCCGCCTAATCGAATATTAAAACTACTAATTATATCTCAAAAATTATTTAAAATACTTAATCCATTCAATTTCAATTTTAATAATACATGTATGCTTCACTAACTTGTACCAAACACGTTACCCTCTCCCTTAATTTTTGGAATCTTTTTTTTCTCCTCTCTTTTATTTATTTATTTATTTTATTTTGGCTGTTAATTAATTAACGTATAAAATAGTAACCTTTTGAACGAAAACGCACACTACAGAAGAAAAGCTCGGCCATTGCCAGTCAAGCAGTGTGTTATTCAAATGCTAAAGGAAAAAAAGTCAATTGAATGAAAGCAGAAGCAACCAACTCCCAATTGCTCAATAAAAACAATATTACGCTGAAGAATTATAAATATAACAATCAAATTGGAAGAAACTGATTTTAATGATTTTTATTTGCAAACAAATATAATCTTTATAACATCCACAGAGATAGAATTTACACTTCTATCACTATCTTAATGAAGATTTATGTAACATGTAATAAAACCTTAGTTACGTATTTCGGATTGAATGTGAAAGGAAAATAAATGAAAAAATGTGAAAAATACCTAATTTCGGTTCCATAATTTCAAACGAACTTTTCGAAGCCGAATCTACTGGTGTTTTCATAAGAACTGCTCACCAGGATGCGATCAACATCTTTCTACATTTTTCTCAAAACGTAAGCTCTCTTAACGAGTTAGAGAATCATTATGCTTACGAATGACATGAGCAACTACAAGAGATCTTATCCTTTACATATAGCATTCATATTGGGTTTCCCCATCGCAAACTGGATATGGGTCCAGTCTATATTGATCAAGATCTGTTTTTCTCATAGATTTTAACCCATTGATTTAAATCATTTATTGGGTTACTTTATTATCTTTATCTGAATCAAATTACGTAACTTAACTGATAAATTTTTAAAAAGTTAAAAATGCAATTACATGTTGTCTAACTTTATGGAAAAGTAAAAAAAATATCCAACATTCTCCCCCTTGGACAATACTTAATTACGATAATGAATCAAATTTAAAACAATTTAAAAACTCGGTTAAGTTACGCTATTGTATTAGTTGACTAAATTTTAAAATAAAACATTTGGTCAGAAGGTAATGAAAGTCCATCATTTTGTCCTGTTAGGTTTTTGATACCGAAAAGTGTCAAATACATGTATTATGTGTGACACAGATTTAATACAATCACGCATATCTAATACCTCACTAACATGAATGGGAAAATGAAGTGTGACAAACTAAGATGATATATGTATGATCTAAATTATATCATTTTCATTTGTAGGTCTCGATTTTTCCAACTTTATGCTAAACCGCAGCAGAGAAATCTTGTTTTCTCTCACCAAATGCTAAACAATATTAGAGAAAACCTTTATGTTCTAAAACTGAACGCTAAATTGTGTTAAAGAACTTTTATAAGACAAAAACTTATATCCCTCTATGTCATATCAAAATTTATGGATATTCTTTATGTGTCTAAATGACATATACATAAGGTCAATTTGTATATATGCCCAATGATCTTTAAATGCTTAAGATCGACACAAACTTAAGACTTTCACACGTATTATGATAATGTACGATAACATGTATTACTGAGGATAAACGATGATAATCTTTATTGATGAACCACCATACTTTTATAATACATCAAATGTATAAATGTACAAATATACATGGAGCAAACATAACGATCCCCTAACTAACAGTGTTTAAAGACTTCAAAACACCCATATGGTATACTTGTCTCACAATCACAAGTGGACGAAGTCCTTTAGCTAAAGAATCGGCTAATATCTCCTCATTCCTTAAATGCTCCAAACCTTAATGTCACCTTTTCTTATCAACTCCTTTATGGTCAAATATTTGACCTTCAAATGCTAAGACCTTGTGATATTCTTTGTTGTTACTAAATAACATAGAAGTAAAATTATTAAAATATAACTAAATGGATCTAGCTACTGAATCAATTATAGATAACTCAGAAATCAAGTTTTTGCATCAAACCACTTGTGAAGCAGCTCCATAACATACACTCTACTTGCAAGGTCAAGGAAGTCACTCATGTGTACTTGACACTCTTCCTCGACATTATACCATCTGCAAACATAAAAGATGTAACCTTAAGTCGACTTTCATTAATCCGAACACATAGCTTAAATTTGAATATGACCTTACGAGGTTTGAAATTGTTGACTTTTCTATATGTCATCATATAATCTTTGGTTCCCTTAAGTATCTCAACACTGGTTTGACTACATTTCAATGGTTTATACCTAGGTTAACTAGATATTGATCAAATAGTCAAAATGTAAATGCAATGTCCATCTTAGTACTTATTTGAGCATACATCAGTCTATCAACTGTATTAGAATACGAAACATTTATCATAACCTCTCTTTTTACTTCATTCTTTGGACACTATGCCAAAGATAATCTGACACTATGAGAGATTGATGCTACAATAGGTTTACTGTTAAACCGTATTAAACCTTTGTAATACATACTCAATGTATGCACTTTATGAGAGGCTTAATGAGTGTTGAAATCTGTCATGGTGAATCTAAATACCTAGGACAAAAGATGTTTCATCAAGATCCTTAATGTTAAAGTGCTTGACCAAAAGTCGTTTAACCTTATGCAATATGGTCAAGTTATTCAATGTGAGCAATATATCATCCATATGCAATAATAGGAATATAAATTTGCTTCCCCTGACCTCGTGATACAAGCATCTTTTTAACTTTATTTTTCACGAAGCTAAAAGAGGTCACAACCTCATCAAATGTAAGGTGCCACTTTCAGGAGGTTTGATGTAAATCATATATTGATATGCTTAACGTGCAAACCTTGTCAGTTCCATCTGAATCCTAAAATCCTTCAAATTGTACCATATAGACCTCTTTATAAAGATCTTTATTCAGGAAAGCAGTTTTGATAGCCATCTGATATAACTCTATATCATTATGAGCTACAACTATCATAATCACTCAAAATGTATCCTTCAAGAATATGTGAGAAAAGGTAACATTAAAGTCTCTCCCTGAGTGAACCATCAAGCAACTGAGCGAGCTCATAAACCGTTAAACTTTATCCCGAAATCCTTTAGGTTTTAAAGCTTATTTACGACTGACAGGTTTGCAATTCCGCTGCAAATCAACTAGCTCTGAAACCTTACTATGCTTCATGGCTTACATCTCATTAGTCATTGTATCCCATCACAAATCTGCTTTGGGTCCAGAAACAGCTTTTGTAAAAGTAACCAGATTCGTAATATGTCTAATATTATAGTCCTGTTCACCTAATGGACTATGTAATTAGATGGGACAGCAGGTCGTCTCATTCTAGCGGATCTACACAACTGCATTAGATCTTGTACCTCCAGAAACCACTATGTGTACAGGCATAGGTTCTTGTCCTTGTACAGGCACGATACAAAGACTTAGATCCACCAGATCTAACTGTATAAAGCCCACCATCATCATAGACATCGTATTCCAAAAACTTTGTTGTTTGTGATTCCACTATTTCGGTCCCTCCTCCTTCTACAATAAAACTTGTAGCCTTTAAAGTGGTCAAAATATCTGAATAAATAGCAATGAGCGTAACGAGCATACAATTTTTCTTTATAAGGATTATAATACCTCGGCAGGGTTGTCGTATACATGAATGTGTGCAAGGATGGGTTTCCACACTTTTAGATAATCACTTGGATTAATTATGTTCTACATTGACTTCTTCATGTTCTTTAGGGTGCTTTTAATCCTTTCGGCAGCACACCATTTTACTCAGGACTACCCGATATAGTGAACTAAGTCACTATTCTAACTGATTCTATATATCTGGCAAACAGACTTATCATGTCCTGAAACACTATGTTTGTCATGATACTCTCCTCCGCGGTCAAATCTGACTGTCTTGATGAAAATTTTCAATTGATTCTTAACCTTCAATCTTTAAGCAAGAACACATAAACTATAATGGGAGTAATCATCAAAAAATGACATAATACATTTGGAATTGTACAATGCAACTGTATAAGGTCTTCCGATACCTACATGTATCAGACCTAACAAGTCAGAAACATAAGTTGACCTATTTATCCTTATTTTAGTCAACTTAACCCTGCAACAGTCAACATATGTTCCCAAATCATTATAATCTAAAATTGAGATAATGCTTTCCTCAATCAATCTCTCAACCTTAGCTCTAAAAATGTAGCTTAAACTTTTATGCCATAACATGTATGACTTATCCTTTATCAGGGCCGTCTTTCTTGACTTGTTTGGCAAGATATGAATAAACATATATATAATTCAGGGTAAGATACAATCTATACAAACCATATAACAAGAAAGTTGCGCTATTATGTTTTGCATCAAATAATAACTGTACAACAAAAGCATTGATACAAAACGTTTACTTTCTTTGTACAAAATTGATACAAATATCACATATAAAATATGCTGTGTAAAAACCAAAATGAACCTTGCAGCAAGGTTCATTACATACATCCCCTAAAGATATTACATTAGCTTCTCAAGGTTTAGTAGATACATCCCCTATAGATATTACATTAGCTTCTTCATTGTTGTCATCATCAGCTTCTCTGTCCCTTTATTTGGCTTTATCCCGAATATAAACCCTGCATTATGGAAGCATCTTGATCAGATGCTCCACTTCATAGCCACCAAGCATTTAATGCAACTATCGCAAATTAGATTCATAAATTGATAAGCCAAAGAGTTACCTGATGGTCTTAGTCTTTCTTTCTAGGTCTCATACTGCTAGCTTGTTTATATCTACAGGACCTTTACTAGCACTGAATTGACCATCATCAACATGTGGAGAAGATTTAGTCTTTCTACCTTTGAACTTAGTGAGCTTTATCTTTGCCTTCCCTTTAGTTGTTTTGAGGGTTGTAGGAGTAGTAAGCTTGAATTTTTCCTATCAGCAATGTAATTGGCTATCAACACATTGAAGTTTCATGTCTCATTTAGCGAATAATATGTCATCACCAGATTACTAAATTCTAAAGGGAGTGTATTCAGAGTTTAGTGAACTATGAAGACATCAAGAAGGGGGATATTCAACACCTTCAGTCTACTGTGAAGATGGATCATTCTTGATATGTACTTCATTACTCCCCCTTCTCCCGTATACCTCATGGAGAATAATTTTTTTCATTAAAGTACTCATCTCAACATCAGGTGAGGCTATGTACCTTTTGGAGACATTACCAAGAAACTCCTTTGTTATGTCTGTGTCCAGAAGTCCACTAAGCAGATGGTTAAGTATTGAGCTCTTAATGGTCATTAAACATAATCTATTAGATTGATCCCATGCTACATAAGCTACTTTATGAGCTCTCAAGCTCATAGATATAGGTGGAGATGGCCTATCTGTTTGTATGGCCATATTAATTTCAGCTATCTCCATAGCATTCAATACATCCTCTGTCCATTTATTCGTATTGAAAACAGTCAGGGTTTTAATGGTGACACTAATATTTTTGACCGAAAAGGTGATTGCAAAATTACAATATTTAGATTAGCACAAATGTAGGACAACATCGATACTCAAAGCCATTAAATAGTATCTATACCGAGATCCTATTACACATATTATGAAACACCTATGGGTTAAATAACACTACCACCTATGAGTGAATAGATCATTCAAGCAACGACTTTCCTCTATCCAATGCCTTTATGCACATCTCAAAATCTCATATAAGGCCAACACCTGTGGGCAGCATAACCAAACATGAGACCAAAGACATCCCTTAACATGTAAGCAGAACAATTCAAAATATTGACTCGAAAGATCACTGTGGTGATTACATCCTCATTAACACTCAAAAAGTTCACAAATATAAGGGATAATCTTTATGTTATCCTTACATTCTTTATGGGCATATGGTATATGACAATATAACTTCAATACATGCAAAACTCAAATGCACAGTCTAATTGTCAAACACTAATACTGAAGACATTCTCTAAAAAATTCATTTGAGACTTTCATAAGAAAAAAATCTCATTAGAGAGATGATTGTGTGTCAACAGCTACTAAACCGACCACCGAGACACAAGAACCTCATGTATCTCTCTTATGGGAAGTTCATTGCACGAAAATTTACTAAAATATGGCTTTAGAATGTCTTAATTACTTTTCCAAATGACTATTACGCAATCCCAAACACTAAAGATGAGACCTAAGATACGAAAACTTGAAGTATCTCCCTTAAGTGATGTCCAAAATATGAAAATTTACTCGAAATTGACTTCAAAATGCCTTAATTCCTTTTTCTGTAGTTAAACTTTAATTTATCACTAATGTAACAAATTTAGAAAAATGGAAAAGCTCTTAGAAAAATGGAAAAACTCACTTTTTGAATTTCCTAAACCTGAAAACTAATCCAAACCATCTCGGGGCATTCTTACGGGAAATCTAAAATTTTTTATTTTTTTAATTTTCGAACGGTTGATGTCAGTACTACTGTAGTGCTAACATCAGCGATTGACGTCACAGAGGCGTCAATTGTGCGTCCGCGTGAGGAGGGTGTGCCCAGACACCTAGGGAACGTGTCTGGTGCATGTTGTAAAAGCGTGGCGACGCGTAGACGTGCCCTTTGACACTGGCGCGTGCGTTGTGCATTCGGTCACGCTTGCGCCACGTGTTTGGTGTGTGCATCAAACACACCAGTCATGACTGCCTCTCTCCTGTCACTATGTAGTGTTGGGAGCGTGTACCACACATGCCTGACAGTGCTTCGCTGTGTCCCTAAAAATGGCAATTTTCAGTGAGTTTTGGGTGCTCTTAGGCTCGTTTTCACCCTGTTTCTTAGGGTTAAACACCTTTATACTAATTTCATGCAATAATAAGCAAGAAAAAATTGAAAAACATAAGTTAACTCTTTGAGAACCTTATGGAGAAAAACTGAAAAATATTTGTTTTTAACTACCAGATCATGTTACCCCTCTAATACCATGTGTAATACTTAACGAGACCTTAGTTACGCATCTCGGATTGAACGTAAAAGGATAATAAATGAAGAAATGTGAAAAAATACTTGATTTTAGTTACATAACTTCAAATGAGTTTTTCGAAGTTAAAATGATCGCGAATCTACTTCCGTCTTCACAGGAATTGCTCACTGTGATCCGGTCAACGTCTTTCTACAGTTTTCTCAAAACGTAAGCTCTCTTAACGGAGTAGACAATCATTATGCTTAAGAATGACATGAGCAACTACAGGAGACCTTAACCTTTATATATAACATCTATATTGGGCTTTCCTATCATAGGCCCGATATGAGCCCGGTTCATACTGATCGGGATCTATTTTTCTCCTGGACTTCGACTCATTGACTTAGATCATTTATTAGGTCACTTTATTATCTTTATCCAGATCAAATTACGTAACATAACCTACACGTTATTAAAAAAAATTAAAAAATGCAATTAAATGATATCCAACTTTATGAAAAAAGTCAAAAATGTCCAACATTTTAAACTTAAGCACTCTATGGCTCTTGCAATATTAAACTAACTAACAACCAACTACAAACAATTAAATGGATGGAGTGATGGAAGGCCCACAGATATAATCTCAATCATGGAAGGTAGGGGAGTTAGTTAAAATTTTGCCCTTGAAGTTGACAAGAGTAAGTAGGAGTAAGTTGGAGATGTTCTTCTAGAATCCTTTTATCTCCTAAAACCATATAAAAGACCATAAGCTAATCTTACGTGTGAAGAAAAGAAGAAAGTAAAGAAGGGAAGAAGAAGGTGGACAAGTTTGGGGAAAAGGAAGAAGGAGAAAGTTACAAGTGTCCAAAAACCAAAAACGTTCGGTAAGTCAGCATAAATTAGGTTATGTTTTTGGGTCTGACAGGTCCTCCATTATTTTTGACATTTATCCTATGAAACTTAACAGTGCACCCCACTAGAAAATAGATAGATACAACTTCTTTATCCAATGAAGCTCAAGCTACTATATATATATATATTATTATACATGTAAATCTTACTCGTTTTTCTACATCACCTCACTTAAATATTGGCATCGAAAGTAAATTTTAAACATGACTATCTACCTAATGTTGGCCGTCCTATTCATATATAAATTAAAGGCCAAATTTTAATTTATGCATAGTTTGATTGGACTAAGTTAGGATTAGGATTAGTGTTCGTTCATTTATTTTTCTTTAATTAGTCAAATGAAATTACAGGATTATAGAATTTGATGATATATTATTGCATGTATAGTTCAATAATCAATTCATATGATATAATGATCTAAAACTTTATATAATCATATAAGTTTCTACAAAAAGGAATGAAAGAACCCTAATTCTATTATACTTCATTTGAGTAAAAGATTAAAAAGGAAACGAGTAAACCCTAATCCTGTTATACTTCATTTGAGTAAAAGATTAACAAAAATTGAACCCTAATATCATCTTATACTTCATTTAAGTGAAAGATTAAAAAGGAAACAAATGAACCCTAATATCATCTTATACTTCATTTAAGTGAAAGATTAAAAAGGAAACAAATGAACCCTAATCTTCTTACACTTCGTTTGAGTCAAAAATTAGGAAAATTGAATGAACCCTAATATTCTTTTACTACATAATAGAGGAATGATTAAGTAAAATGAGACAATATAATGGATGATATGTAATTCAAACAGACAAGAATATTATAAAGTTAATGAAATAATTGTCCCATGTGATAATTATTACGTAAGAAGGGAAATCAGAAAAAAAAAAAAACTCTGTGGCTTGGCTCTCCCAACTACATGAAAAGTAGAGCTACCTACCAAATCCAGCACTAACGTAATTGTAGCCACACGTCTTTCTCTTCTTACCAACTCGGTCAAATTACCATCACAATATGCTTCAAGAACATAAGATTAAATAAATCTTATTAAGCGAATTATAAAAAAATGAGGGTCCAGAGTCAATTGCTATATCTTACTCTCCTCCTTCACGAACTCCTTCCATTCATTTATATTCCTTTCTCTCCTCTCTTCTCCATATTCTCCACTTTGTCTCCATTAGTTTTTTCCCCACAAATTCCTCCTGCTTCCTTTTACTCTTTTATATCTTGGTATCTATCAGAGAAGAGTGGACACGCACAGAAGAGAAATGGGTAGATCTCCTTGTTGTGAGAAAGAACACACCAACAAAGGTGCATGGACCAAAGAGGAAGATGAGCGTCTCATCAACTATATCAAACTTCATGGTGAAGGGTGTTGGAGGTCTCTCCCTAAAGCTGCTGGTAATCCATCATATTCAGCTTCTTTGTCTCAATATATGGTTTCTTTTAGACTGTTTTGGTTTGAATTGATGATCATCAGTCACTTCCATCTCAGGTTTGCTTCGATGTGGTAAGAGCTGTAGGCTTAGGTGGATAAACTATCTGAGACCAGACCTCAAGAGAGGTAACTTCACTGGAGAAGAAGATGAACTCATCATCAACCTTCACAGCTTACTAGGCAACAAGTACGTATATCTGCTCTTCCCGTTTTTGATTATTTTTACAAGTAAATTGCCATTAAAAGCCTCTCGGGAGGTGTAGAACCATTATTGAACATCGTCTGTATGATTCAGATGGTCTCTTATTGCTGCTCGACTACCTGGAAGAACAGATAATGAGATAAAGAACTACTGGAACACCCATATCAAGAGAAAGCTTTATGGCCGTGGGATTGATCCTCAGACTCACCGTCCACTCAACTCCGCCGTCGCATCCACCACTAATACCAGTAACACCACCGCCCCCACCAAGAACAATACTAGCAAAAAGACGAGCAACAACGTGAGCAATAGTAGCTTTCAGATACTAGACGCGCAAAATTCATTGGCACCTTTTGTTAAACTACCAGAGTTCATCAGCAACAGTACTGTCACTAAGGTTGCAAATAGCGACAGTTCAAATACGAAGGTTATTACAGACTCCTCATCAGCCGAAGATTCCAACAGTAGCAGTGGAATGACCACAGAAGAAGTATATCCAGAACTCAGCCTTGAGCTCTCTATAGGCCTTCCAGTTCCAGACCACCAACCCCAAGTTCCACCTCTCATCCTTAATGATCAGTCAAAGCATAAAAGCTTACAACAGATCAAGCAGCAACAGTTCTTATGGCCTATAGGGACAGCAACAACTACAGTTGCTACAGAAGCTGTATGTTTGTGTTGCAATCTAGGGTTCCAGAATAGTCAAACATGCACCTGCAATCCCATGAAAACAGCCACAGGAATTGCAGATTCTCTCTACAGATATTACAGGCCTGAGTATGACTCTGGAATCTCATCAGGACTTACTAATTAATAACCAGTTAGCCTCGGTTTCTGTTAAGTCTCTCTGATATAGTTGTAAAATTCTACGGAAGTCTTAGAATTTTTGCCATTTTCATGTCTGGGAGTGTTTATGCTTCGAATCATACAAGTATTCGCGTTATATAATTACCATGTAGACCCCAAAACAAAAAAGTGCAGTTCATGAAATATCATAAAACATGCTTAACGATTTCCAGTTCAACGTGGACCAGTCCTAGCCATTGCCAATTAGCTGGTTGCTTGGTTACTTAAGAACCAAAAAAAAATGATATTTATGTGAAGGGTACAATATAACAGTCAACTTCTTAGCTGCGATACTCCTGAATGGAACTGTGAACAATGTTTCTGGATAGACATGAGCACTAAATGAGAGGTTAGGTTGTCAGAGGACTCGTACATGTTATGTACCAATTACTGCTTACCAAATACTTGTATTTATTGTATTTACTATATGTGACTTGGGTAAGAAAATCTACCAACTCAGAACAATAGAGCTTATCTAAACTCTGTAATTGGATGGTTTGACAGTAGCAGTAATAGTACGCAACTAGGCACATATGCACATGAGACAGATAGATAAAATTGCCAAGTAATGGGGAACGAATGAGAAGTTAATTAAAACGAAGGAAGTAATTAAGTTGGTGATGTTTTGGACTTCCACCATTTTCGACCTTGCTTAAATTAAGTGGTTAGCACATGCAAATGCAAGTCTCTTGATCATACATACATCTGCAAAACAAGGATGTCTTCAAGAGTTAACATAAAAGAAATGGAGGGAGGCCTAGGGTGGGTTTAGTCTCACACAAAAGAGAAGAGACATTATATTTGTGATGGTAGCGAGGAGGGTTTTGTCATGTGGTGTAAGGTTGGAAAGAACATGAGAGAAGGGTTTTTGGTTGGTAGATTGGTAACGTCAGATAGACAACTACTCTCTGTCTCTTCCCATAAATCCCTGCCGATTCTGCCTCCTTATATATATATAAATATGAACTTGTCTTATTCTTACTTACTTAAAACTTACTAGGGTTTATTCAAGGGTTCTATCTTTTTCTCTTTACATTAGAAGCATATAATAAGAATGTATTACATGTGGAAGGATACAAATTAATTAGGTGGAGATCGGCTGTGTTCTAGAAGGGTTTTGTTTCGAAGGAGGAAAGAAAATGGAAGATAGCTCATACCTTACACTTACCTAACTCACTTGTTTTCTTCTCAATGTCACATGATAATAGCTTTTGTCTATTTCTATATTGGCGATGACAATGACAATGAGAATGACAAATGAGGTGGAAAAAATGTCTGGTAGCATTTATGCATGAACCTCAATTATATTTATACTCTCAACCACTTGCAAGCTTTAATTTGGAATTATTACCAATTAAGACTACTTAATTTGTTTTTTTCAAGAACATGATTAGTCACTTATTATGGATTCACTTAAGTAAATTTATAATAAAACATTGTTTATTTAATAATGATTACGATGCTAATGGTAATTTAATAATGTTGATGTTATTTTACATGATAAAATAGAGTTGGGTAGGTAGAAGTAGGGTGGCATGATGGTGGACATAAATAGCATAGGCCTAACTACCACATGGTGATGGTCCCCAACAAACGCTTGTCGTTTTAACTCCTTTCCATTCATTTTTCAAGTCTAGAATAGACCTATATAGATATATTACTATTAATTAAACAAATTAAAACATTTCTCTGTGCAACCATGAGGAATTAATTCACCTTAATTAGCATTATTGTGCGTTTAAATTATATTTTTAAACACTTTCAAAGGAAGGCTATAACCAATATTTCATTTATATATGTAACACATTTCATTTGTATTTTGTAAGGTCAACTTAACTAGTTGAACACTAATCAGTGAATATCAGTCAAGCCTTCAAAGTCAGGTCTGGCAAGCTAAGCCATGATGTTTAATTTGGTCTTCCCATCCCAACCAACTAGACCAGATCAGGGTTTTGACCATACTTTGGGTCAAGCCAGACCCAGTCAACCCGAAAATATTCCAAAACAGGCCCAAGACAAGAATGATAACATAACAATAATGTTCTTCTAAAAATTAGCAGCACCAGCACCAGCACCAGCACCCCTGGTAGGACGACAAACATGGTTCCTTCTACGTGCATGTTCTTGGTTATGGTGTTGTGTTCTGCATGCATACCCATACCAACAATCTTCCCTCCTAGCTGCATCTGCTGGAAGAAGCTATACACATACGGTCGCTGAATGTTTCAGTAGTAGTAGACAGAACAGAACAGAACCAGACACATTTAGCATGATTCACCCACACTTACATCTCTGGGCATTGATATGCGGAGCCAATAAAGCAGGAACGAGACCAGTTTGTTGAAACATTCACTGCATCAAAATACCAACATGTCTAAAACTAGAATGTCTGAAAATCCATGCGAATCAAATGAACAACTTGTAGTATCATATTTGCTTTACTTGCAAACATGTGTTCCACCAGTTATCATCTCAGCGTGATTCAACGGCATCCTTGTCCGATCTGCAGCAGATATTAGAAAGTTTTCTTAATTAGAACGAAGTGCCATCAACCAGGAAGCAAGCATGTGCTTGTCTGCTAAATCAAAACTAGGATGGAAACAAGTGCTGAATCAACAGTTATCAGATGCCTTTCATTTTTTAAAGTTGATTTCATCATTGTTTGAAGTTTGATTTTCGGATCCTAAAGTTGTTGAGCCATTAGACAAACCAAAGAATTCATCTACTCACCAATTTCTCTGTTGTCCAACTTCACAATCCAATCTGAAATGACATCTTGCAATGTTCTTCCCATCTTCGTGATAGACCTCTCTGTGATCTGGGAAGCAGTTGGCTAGGCCTGTGATAGTTGTTAAAATTAACAAAGTGCAGAATAACAATGAAACAGAGATCATACTTCTTGTTCATGCCTATTTGTTTCATGAACCAAAAACGGCATTGTTGAAATAGTGCGTTCAGAGATCTGCAATACAAAAAAGTATAATCTTTAAAAGGCATGCTAAAACTATATGTCCACCAACCTACTGCATACAGTAGAAGGAATCACGATGCAACATAACTTCCAAAGAAATAGCATTCCACTGGTGGATATCAGATGAGAGAAGAGATCAACAAAAGATTATGTAGAGGATCAGAATTTGCATGTTGGACAGTATACGTAATATTCCATTTCTTGGAGTGTATAGCAAC
The DNA here is from genome assembly GCA_025531955.1 of Erythroxylum orinocense. Taxonomy (NCBI): domain Eukaryota; kingdom Viridiplantae; phylum Streptophyta; class Magnoliopsida; order Malpighiales; family Erythroxylaceae; genus Erythroxylum; species Erythroxylum orinocense. The sequence continues at coordinate 130,978 of JANZLX010000213.1, forward strand.
TTGAGATATACAAGAAGATGACATACACTAGAAACAATTAAGTAAGAATGTACTTGAGAACCATCACAGTCAAGCAGAACTGTCACACTATATAGAACAGATAAGACCAACTAAAGCAAGAGGATTGTCGAGAAAAGGGAAGAGGTGATGGCAGAGACTGACTGAAATAAATGATTAACATCCTTTTGGTTCTATGAGAAACCAAAGTGATCTAACATCATTGACTTGATAGCTGTAATCTCTATAAATGAGCAAGTTAATATTACCAACGCGCAGATGCTTGACTTCAATATTGTATTTAGATCAAAATGTCCGAGTAGAAAATCACAACAAAAGCCTCAATCGCAAAAATATCAGGCACATAATAAGAGGTGGATGTGAAGCAAGTGCATTGCAAAAAGGCATATAATGAGATTTTCAACATAGTTGAATTGATCTACTCATATGCTATTCTACTAAAGGAAACAAATTAGCACTTATAAGTACACAACAACAGTCAAGCACAACAAGAGACAAGTATTTTAGGACATACCTGTTTAAAATCATCATAGTTGCATATCAAGTGAGAATCACTTCTGGTAACCCTTTGAGCATGCCAATAAGCACCACAAAATGCTCTATCACATCCTAAACCTGTTTGCAAGAGGTTGACAACAATATGCTTAGGTAGAAGCAACCAAGTCATTTATGTTCTCCACTCACAAACCTAAGAATATACAACATAGAGCCCTTAGAATTATTATATAACCCCTTTCTCAGGCCTCACCTCCTTCATATTTTAGGTTCAGTAGCTTCCTAAAACCATATTAGAGCCAAGAAAAACGGTCCATATTTATTAACAGTAATTTTAATTTTTAAAAGTCCAGAAGCTGAAGTCCAGAAGAATGCAAGAAACCTCTTTTATACTCTGAAATGTTGAAAAGTAACATTTAAACTAAGCAATCTGGTTTGAAGCATTTACATTAGTTCCTAACTTTGGTTCACTCATTTTTCTATCTGAACCCAGGAGTTATAAACAAGAAGGAAGAAGACTATTGTTTGAACTAGAAAATGGGAAGGGAAATGGAGACATAAAGAGAGGAAGAGTTCATGTAGCATAGCCCAAAAACTCACTGAAACAAATAGTTTTATCAATTACAGGTAATCCACAGTATAAATCAATTGCATTGACTTCAAAAAAATGATCAAACCCTCCAACATACAGTGTTGTGGAACACTGATATTTGTTCTAGAAGGCATCATTCCCCCACAGCTTTGGCATTGTAAATGAATCGTGTTACTATTACAGCGGAAACCATTAAATTCAGTACCTGATCTCCACAAAAAAAAACAATTATTAAGAACAAGAAGAATCAAAAGATTACACGAACTAGAACAGAATACTTGTAATGTCAAGCAAAAACGAAATGCTGCAACGCATTAATGATTAGGTAAGCAATATTTGCAATTACATATAGCATTTATATGCAATGCAAACTATATATCTAAGTACATACACTTCCTAGACAACATTCAAAGCCTCAGTTATTAATGGGATTCAAAACTTGAGTGTCTACTCTTTTCACGAGGCAGAACAGGAAGAACCATGAATAATATCTATGCAAATCGTTCTTTTGTTCTATAAGAACACCCATTTTGAAATTGGCTGTAGTTGTGAATCAAAAACTCGAAAGATGATGTATATCAATTAACATCTTTCTCTTGATCTCTCTAGCATTTTGTTATATTACCTCTCTCATTCATTAATGTACTACATGTTCATGTGCAACTGCTGCAGTCACTGGTTTATGATCTTAGCATGCTACATGAACCTCAAAATGGATGGACTACATCCAAATCTCAGGAAACATCAAACAAAAAAGAATTCCCAAGAATGAATGATATCTAAACAATCACAGATGTATTTGTAATCAAAAGTACCACACTGTGGGCATGGGAGCTCTACATCCTCGGTTTCATAATCAGGCACTGGACGTGTCCTCTTCCGAGAAAGCTTCTTTCCACTTTGAATGACCTAAAACATAGCAGTTGTTTCACTTTACTATTGTTCAGATACATCCAAAGATGAAAAACAACTAAGGACTCCAGAGAATTACAAAGGCAAATAACACACCACCTCATGCAAAATGAACCAATAAATTATTACTGCAAAGACTATTGGATGATCAATTATAACATGTTCAATTTTACTATCACAGTATCCTTTTAGACTAATCAAGAGCCTTCAGATGGTTCAATAACTACAATATTATGTTGCATGCGAGCACAAAGTTATGAAGTCTTATCAAAACAAAATTTTGGGCAACATAAACTTAAGCACCACAAGGTAACTACTAAAAAAGAACCAGTCTCAAACCCTAACATTTTGGCAAGAGAATTTCAAAGAGGAAGAAGTAAAACAAAAGAAAGTAAGAAAGCATTTTCAAACTTACTTTACTCATTTTAAGTTTTTACAACTGCTTAAAAAATAAAATGAAACAATATTATATTCTTCCTCACAAGGCTGCATTGAGATGTATCAAATCACATTGTTATATCATCAAAAATGTAAAAGCAAGACTTTAAAAACAAACTGAAACCTTTCCAAGCACAATGTGCTTGATAATAGCCACAGTAGGCCTGCACACTAAGACACCCTTTGTTAGGATCTTCGGGAGAGAGAGAGTGGATTATTCCAGAGGAAGAACAGTGGGCCGAGGAGGGAGTTAGTTATCAGCTGATGTGGCAAATTAGTTAGGCATAACAGAATGTACCTGGACAGGGGGGTTTATAAAGGGGGAGAGAGAAGGGAGGAAGGTAGGCAAAAAAATTGAGGGAAGATAGTGACAACAGGATATTCATACCTTCTGAGGAGTAAATCTGCTCTGGTTAGGGAGAAATACTATCCTACTATTCTGTAGTGATAAACACATAACAGATATATTGAAATAATATAGAGAAACTCTAGTATTCCAAGTCTAGAGTGCTAACATTAGTCCGACTTGCCGGATTTACGAGAGGGGAGGATCAACTTTAGAAGGACTTTCACAAACACTAAAACATTCAGAGTAACCTACCTTGATGCCACCGAAGATGTCGAACAGAATTGAGTTATTGGAATCTCGTATGGCTAGTCTGGAAGCTGGGGTAGAAGATATACAATCATCCATGCGAATGGCCATGATGGAGATGCAGCGAAACTTGCTGCTAGAGATGAGTAAGATGATGGGCAAACGACCGGAGGAGGGACAAAGTAGTGGTGATGCCTCAAGAAGGGGTCCGAATATGGCGGGAAAAAGGGATCCTCAGTGTACTCACTAGAATGTTCAGTCGGAACATTTTTTGGGCAATACGAAAGAGTACGGGCTGTCGGTGAGGAAGGTAGACTTACCTATGTTCGATGGGTCTAATCCAGTAGGATGGATTACCTGAGCAGAAATATATTTCGAAGTTCATGGCACTTCGGAAGATGTGAAGATCAAATTGGCTTTATTAAGCATGGAAGGATCAACCATTCACTGGTTCAATCTTCTCCGAGAGACTAAAGTGGAGCTCACATGGGGGAAGTTGAAACAAGCTTTAATCGACAGATATGGAGGAAGAAGGTTTGAGAACCCATTTGAAGAACTCTCTGACTTGCAACAAACGAGTACTGTTGATGAATACATTAAGGCCTTCGAATTTGTGTCTTCTCAGGTGGGACGCTTACTGGAAGCACAACTGATGGGCTACTTCATGAGTGGGTTACGTACTGAGATCCGACGAAGGGTGCATACCTTCAGTCCAACAAACAGGGTTCGGATGATGAAGGTGGCAAGGGCTGTGGAGGAGGAGATGTATGGGGATCAAAGGGGTTTCGAATCATCCAACCCACGATATCGCAACTGGCATCACCGAGGAGAGATTGGGTGCAGAAGCCAGAGTCGAGGTCATCCTCCTTATACGAAGTCGGGGCCCTCTAATACTGTGGGTTATCGAGCGAGTTGCGCAAAGGACGGGTCGGGTCCAACCCAAAGTGCGGCAAGTCATAGTTTTCAGTCCAGATCGCCGACCCGAGGAGTCAGTTCTCACCTCACAACGCCGACTAGACCAAGGGAAGGGGGTCAAAGACCATCCATGGAAAAAAATCAGGGCTTGTGACACATTTCGTACCAGGAGCTGATGGATCACAAGGCAAAAGGGTTGTGCTTCCGATGTGGGGAGAAATTTCATCCCCTCCATCAATATTCAGAAAGACAACTACAGTTGTTAATACTGGATGACAACGGAACCTTGAATGAGAATGGAGAAATTATCGCATTGGAAGCAGAAACTGAGGAACAAGGTGATATAGCTCTGGAATGCCGAACCATGGAGGTAATTGGAGTGAATGGGGCACTAACACCTGAGACAAAAACCATGCGGATGACAGGGAAACTACAAGGAGTTTCGATTGCGATTCTAGTGGATAGTGGAGCCAGCCATAACTTCATTTCTTCTAAGTTGATCAGTGGTTTGGGGTTGACAATAGGGTCAAGCAAGGCATTAGGAATCAGATTGGGAGATGGCCATAGGGTGACTACTCGAGGGAAGTGTGTGGACATCCCTATTCGGGTGGGAAAATGGGATTGGATTATTGATGCTTATGTCCTAGATTTAGAAGGAATGGATATGATCTTAGGGGTTGCTTGGTTACAAACATTAGGAAAGGTCATGGTGGATTGGAAGGCGATGTCCATGCAATTCCAACATGAGGGACGACAGGTCCAACTTGGTGGCAGTGCAGGACTTCCAATTACACCAAGGAGAGGCAATGGGAACCACGAAGATGGAGGCTCAACACAGCAAGGGTTGGTCAAAGGGAAGGGCCAAACAATGGCACAAGCTACCGAGGAGGATGCATATGTGAACTAGAGTCATTTTCCTCAATTCAGCCTTGAGGACAAGGCTGCTCTTCCAGGAGGGGGCGATGTTAGGATCTACGGGAGAGAGAGAGAGGGATTTATTCTAGAAGAAAGGATAGTGGGCCAAGGAGGTAGTTAGTTATCCGCTGATGTGGCAAATTAGTTAGGCATAACCGAATGAACCTAGAGAGGGGGTTTATAAAGAGGGAGAAAGAATGGAGGGGAGGCAGAGAAGAAGTTAGAAAGGTTGTGACAGAAGGACATTCATGCCTTCTGAGGAGCAATTCTGCTCTGGTTACGAAGAAATACTATATTTCTATACTGTAGTGATATATACATCACAATTATATTGCAATAATATAGTCAAACTCTAGTATTCTAAGGATAGAGTCCTAACATTGCCTAAGCTATTTGTCTGTATTAGGGTAACTTAAAAAAACATACCTAGCACTAGTAAATGACTAGGTAATAGAACCTAACGTGTAATTCATCCAAAAAGCCAGGACTCTAGATCAAACGAAGCATTAATATCCAAGAGCCACGGAAAAATGCAGAATATGAGTATCAATGCATGTCTAAACCAAAGTACAATCAAGATCAGCAACTCAAGGTATTCTGTTGCAAGAAGGACCCGTACATATTAGAATCCTTATGGAAAAATGGACAAATGCAAGACCACATACTTAAACCAGGATGATTCCTAGACATCATTGACGTCAACCAGCGTACAACTTCTCGTCTAGCTCTCCATTTTGTAGATGCATTAACGGATTTATTTGACCCAAAAAACTGCAAGAACTCATTTGAAACAACGAACGTCATATGCCTTATACTCCTCTCGGTCCCAATAACGGCAAGGACCGAACCCCCAAATTCATTCTTCAAATAATAGTGCACCAAACGACTACCACGCTCAGGACATACAATGTGCTCTTCCCATGCCGAAAAGCCATGAGCAATGAGTGGCATGGTGAACATGTAGAGCCCAAAAGAGCTCAAGATAACCAGAGTATTATGACTTCACTTTTTACCACATCCCCTGAAAATTTTCCAATTCAAGCAAATAACCGTCAAATTCTTGCATAAACAAGAATTAAAAAGCTAAATGCGCCACATGAAACATCAATCCACTCAAAAAAACAAGCGAATGAATTAAATAGCGCCAGTTAAAACAAAAACTCACCTTGCCTGATAAACCAGTGCAGAACAGTTATGAACAGAAACCTTAAGCAAACGAACAACTTCTCAAATTTCACAGTCCAAACCAACTAATGAAAAGAGAGAATCAGACCCTTCAGGCCTAAACCCAAATCAAACCTGCCAAGATTACATAGAATGAGGGTCAGGGACAATGAGGTTTCTAGTTCTCACTAACAATAATACAGGACCATTCCGCAATAAAAAGACTAAGAACAGCTCAGGTTTCTACCGGCAAAAAAAATAAATTTAGGGAAGAAAACACTTACACAGGGTGAACAACCCAATCCAAACTTGGAAAGCACAAGACTCCTGTTACAGAGAGAACCCAGTGGCACAAATAAGATATAGTTTGTTCCTTTGTGATTATTTAGCAATGCCCATAAAAGCAACGAAGATGAGACTAACAGAGAAAGCAAGGAGAGACAAAAAGGAAGATAAAGAGTCAATGTACAAGAAGACTTGGAGACAATTGGGTGTGACTGCGAATGTGAGAGGATCTAAGAATATTAATATATTTGGGGGCATGGTATGAGACATTACCGTGAAGGCCGACGGGTCGAGCCGAGTGTGTGTGTGTTTATTGATTTTCCACACAAACTCTTGAGCATGTTTATACCGCACGTGGCGGATTTGTAATTTCGGTGATGGGACTTCATTGTAGGCCTAGACTAGACTAATTAAATTTTGGATTAAAGTTTTGTTTAAGAGATAGTTAATAGTCTGAATTTTAAAATAATAATTTAATTTTAAAAAAAATATTCTGAATTTTTAAATATAATTTAATTTTTAAAGAATTGTCTGAATTTTTAAATAATAATTTAATTTTAAAATAATATTATGAATTTTTAAATATGATTTATTTTTAAAATAATATAAAAATTCAAACTATTACATCAAATTTTAAGATATCTCTTAAATTAAAATTTAATTTTAAAAATTAAAATAAATTAAATTTAAATCACATAATATGAGTTTAACTAGAACTATCTCTTAAACTAAAATTTTATTTTAAAAATTAAAATTAAGTCAGTTTAACTAATACCATCTCTTAACTAAAGTTTAATTTTATAAATTAAAATTAAGTCTCACAATTCAAGTTTAACTAAATTTTAAATTAAATTAAATTACAAATCTATTTCAACTCCAATATTTTTATTATCAAACGGAAAACACTATTATAACATCTTTTGAAAAACATATTATTATTTTGAATTTGAAAATAACAAAAATTAGTTAGGATTAAAAAAATCTGTGATTTATTTTAGTTGTCATTTTTTAAATTTTGAAGTATAATTATAAAATTAATCAAAGGTTATAATTTTTAATTAACTTTAAAGGTTTAAGGATTTTTTAAATTTGGGCAAAAGTTTTACTTTTTGTTAAAAGAGTTCGATTTTTATTAAACTAATTTATTTTATTTAAACTTATGAATAATTTAATGGGTAATAAAAATATTTATAAATTATTTTATTTTATGTAGGAAAATTATGATTAAGAGAATTGTTAACGAAATCAATATGCTTAAGCTTCATTCCTAGTCGAGTCTCAACTAAGGTTTTACACACTAATTTAATTAATACTTCCTCCTATTTAAAATAAGTATTGTTTTAGGGGAATGCACATTTATTAAGAAAGTTAATGAAATGTCTGATATATCCTTATCAATTACATATTAAAGTGCCTTGAAAATATAATCTGTGTAATCTGTGTAATTAAGATGTGAGAGAAATTAAAGGGTAATTTTGGAAG
>JANZLX010000213.1:146447-156822 GCA_025531955.1 Erythroxylum orinocense
ACACATTTCTGTCCTCAGGACAAAGACAATATTTTCTGTCCTGTCCACTGCAACCAAACATCTCACTGTCTTCAGTTTTTGTCCTGTCCCGTCCAACTCTGTCCCGTCTCATCCTGTCCTTACCTGCTGCAGACGCTAACCATACGCAAGGTTATAGTCTCAAATTTTAACCCAATTATCAGTATCGTGTTTTTCCTTTTTTTTTTTTTCATCAGATAAACAAAACAATCCAGTCTTTACATTACACCAATTTGATCTCCAAACTGTTTGGAAGAAAAAGTTTTTATATTTGTTCAAAGTTAGGACCAACATATGCGTAGTCTACAAAAAGACACTAACACAAGTTGGTGATGTAAGTAATTCCGATGTAAGGCATAGTTCATAGTATCCATGTCAAAATGGTAAGAACAACTGTTTTCATTGGAAAAAATCAAACAAAGATATCTTTTTGCTAGGGCCTGAAATCAACGTACTGGTTGAAGGCAATATTGGAAAATTACATCGAACTTGTGAGCGTGTGGAAGACAATTACTCAAAAGCCCCGGACCCCAGTTATAGTTACAAAAATGAACCAACCAAAGCCTGCTTTTCAGATATACTTAAACTACCAGCTCCTGATGTTCCTGAGGACTCTGCAACATCCTCTAATTTGAGTGTTATAGCTGCTTGCTCGATCATTTTACCTCTATCTGTTGACCCGTCCATAGCCCTACTTAGTCTATTTAGCCATATATCATAGTCAACCGGGTATGGGGTTCCACAGAGACTATCAACATAATCAGCAAATGCCTTTAAAAGTGCTGAAACGTCACCAAGCTTCTGCTGAATCAAGCGTTTTGCCCAGCTTTTCTCCCTCCATTGCAGGGCAGATTCAATGGACTCCTGTTGTTGCATGGTGCCCCCACAAATGAAAAACAAGAGATATATCAGGCTCTCGGCATCAGATGATGGACAGAGTTTCCCATGCTGAAGTGCATGAGATGAAGAGAATCTTAGATTTATAGATGGGCTGTCCCTGTCTTCAAGAACTGCACGTCCCCACGATGTTGGGACATATATGAATCTGTTCCTGCCCCCTTGGAGTTGAGGGTCAATCACACGTATTATGTTTTCAGGACATATGTCACCATGTTGCACATTGGCCACTGCTGCACTTCTTAGAGCCATTAGGCAGTCTCGGCAGCACCGAGTTGCCTCCTCAGCAGAAAATGCACCGTCACGAGCAACCACAAAGGAGAGAGGTTCCCCAACTGGAGATGCCACAAGTATTGGGGTTCCACACCAAGGATGATCACATCGATCCCCATGGTTCTGCTTCTTGCAAGTACCTGAATGCAATATTCTACCAGAGGCAACAATTTCTGGCAAGTATTTACTTGCAACTCCATGCTGCTTCAATATGTTTAACACTTTTGTTTGCCTCTGTACTTGGTACCATAAGCTCATATCTTCCCAAGATGGCTCTAATCTGGATGGGTGAGCACCAACATATAAAGTTAACAACCCTGCTGGATAATCTAGAGATATGGCAGTATATAGGAAATAATTCCCCCCTACTAAGGAATCCTTTATCTGAAAACTTTTATGCCCCTGCTGCTGGTCATCCAACAGTAATATTTCACCCTGGCGAAGTTTCAAACGTGATGAAAACTTGTCAAAAGAAGGCCTTTCCCCTTGATCAAATTCCACAATCTCTCCTTGATGTTTCTGTTGAAATGGTACCAGTGCATTTTGATTTTCCATAAGGTGGCATTCTGCCCTACGCTTCCAAATTCGAAAGCTATGATCTGATGCCAATGTCGATATCGACTTTCTTGGAGGTCCGTTCCACTGGACCATGGAATAGAAAGTCGCCAAAAGTATTTGCAGGGTTCCCAAGTCACCCCAATTTGCATTACCTAGCTTATTCCATACCTGGTCGACAGATGAAACTTCAACATTAGCATGATGTTTGATCCATTCACTCACTGAAAGGTATGGGTTTGGCGAGTTCACATCAAGTCTGCCAATATCACCACCAAGCTTCACCACCCCACCATACTTGGAATCAAAAACCAAAATAAAAACAGAATCACTATCAGATGTATTGAACTTGCTCATACTCCTGGCAATAAGTATATGAACACCATAAAAAATGGCTTCACATATACTGCTAGAAGATAATTTCAACTCACAGCCTGACAATATATCTGATCTAAATAAGCTATGCTCCAACACTTGATCCCAGCGAACATGCCCATCACTCTCAGTTTTTGACATTATAGCTAGACCACAAAGCTCTTCAAGCTTTCCCCTTGAAATTGCCTTCTCTACAGTATAAAACTTCGATCCAGGATGGCGTGGGCAAGATATAAAATATGGAAGAGGTCCACTTTTGCGCCAAAATGTACGCCACAGGCCACTCACTATAGCACAAAGGAAATCTTCTACTGCAAAATACTCATCTTCTTTCATATTGTCAGAGGCATAAGCCGAACAAGGCATACGATATAGTTGCTGAAACAGGACACCCTCCAATGCCAAGTCAAGTTCACGCATCTCATCAATTGAGAAAGGAGAGTTGAAAGAATACTCAACATTGTCTGAATTGGAATGTGTCTTTTGTAGAACCCAATCCTCGATATTTTGAGTGAACAGTTCAAGGTTGATGAGGCTCCTGGCATAATCTTTTAATGCTTTTAACATTCTTCTTGAATTTGAAGTGAGTTTGCTCGAAGTGGAAAAGCCAGATATGCTTCGAGAAGAAACAACTGCATTGCGTGAAAATTAAACAACTGCTTAGAACATTAACTTGAAAACATTAGCTGAAGTTTCTACATCGCAAAAGTCAATAACAGCTTCCATAAGATTGACAGTAGTAAATGAAGTGAATTTTGCTGGATTTGAAACTTCCTTTCTAGAGATAGTTCAGAAATTGTAGCATATACCCCATAATAGCAAATGCGTAGTAGATAAAATGTTTATATTCTACCAAAGCAAATTCCAAAAATCTTATTGGCATCACATGACAAGATATTATGAGATCGAAATCATATAGAAAGTAATCATTTTCATGAAGTAAATGAAGAATAAGCAGCACCACAGAAATAGGAAAAGCTTCTGATAGTAAAAGAGACAGTGAGAACAAATGACAGTCAACAATATCTGAAAGTACAGACCAGAACTAGACTTCCTGAAACTGCCATTTATACTGTGCCCTGAAGATGAGTCTAGTTCGCTTTGTGGAATGCCTGAGGAAATAATAGTTCCCATTAGTAAATTACAGCTAAAATACATGCTCAAACAGAAAAATCAGTGCATTCCATATGGTACATGCATTGCACAATTTAATGTTTGTCATTTTAATAATAAACGGTAGTCTGATCGTTAGCTGATTAATGAAAATCCATAGCAACCAGTTTAAGATGTAAAAAGCTTGAGACCCATTACATGCGCATGGACTTGTCATCAACTAAAGATGACGCACCAAGTTATCAAGGTACAACAGTTGACGACTTTTGCAGCCAAGAACCCCAATTTGTAGAACTGAAAGATTGTCTTTGCACAAGATTTTTTAAGGATCATTAGCTCCATAATCAAGTTGAACTAGAAAGATTTGTTTTTACTTATTATGAGCCTCTAAACCTATCTGGTTGAAGACATTTTGATACCAATCAACAAGGCAAATCAGATCCCAGAAAAAAATTCCTTTTACCAAACATTGTAATTGAACTCAAAGTTCAACCTACTTTATATAGGAAACAATCTCACCAATACACTCACTCTATTGTGCAAACATGCAGTTCTTCCAAACTTACAATGAATATTGGAAGATATTATCACTGAGGTTCAGAATCGAAATACAAACCAAAGTTTATCTTCCTGAAACTCCCGGTCAAACTTTGTCCAGGAGATGAATCCAGATCATTTTCTTCAAGTCCTGAATCACATTAACCATCAAAATAGGGAATAGGACCACTGTTAGCATGACACAAGATCTGATGTTTAAATGAACAAAGAAATAAACCTCTTCCAAGAAAAACTCAACGCAGAGCTCAATTCCAGAACCCAATGCCATATTATCAAGGAACCAAGTAAAAGTAATGCAAGTCAAAATGTCTAACAGCATGTTATCTCCAACTAAAAACCACCAAGAGGAATAGAAATGTCAATGAACATGGTGTAATGAACATGCTCAAAATCTTGTCGCTTATATTCCTTTACATAGGTAGCTAGGCTCATAAATGCATAGACTAGTTGGTCCAGTGAGAGTGTGATATTTGCATCTTGAAATTACATGAAGTGAGCAAACACATGTTGCTTCTTCCTTGTGGTTATTGATTATTGACTAATTTTTTATCTTCAGTTATGTACTCTCTTTTTTTTGCTTCAAAGAAGTACAACTTACAAAAACAGCTTTATTAAATTACAAGCTGACAAGATTCCCAGTTTCCAGTACAGATGATAGTGATGTAGAAAATGAAAAACAACCTGGCATTATCACTAGTGAACGACATGCCAACACACACGGGCACAAGAACAGAGTAAGAGCGAGAGAGAGAGAGAGAGAGATGGGGAGCGATGAAGATAAATCCAATAAAATGTGCTCACCCGATTTCATGGCGAAAACTTGACCGAGATACGATCCTCCGAACAATGCAAGAAATGTGAAGAACTTTGAAGTCTGAAAATACAGATCTCTGGAGGCTCTAAACCCCAACGCATTACTCAATCACAAACATTTGCAATGACAAAGTCCAATACCAAGCCAGCTTTTAGAATGGGACCACAAGCAATGTATAATGATAACGGGCATGAAAGCCAGGATCTTTCACCATTCTTTGAAAAATGAGTGAAGACCCAGATGGGAGACATAATCAAACTAGCTGAAAATCTGGTTTGAAGAAGAAAAAAAGCTCAAAAAAAAACACACACATACACAAACAGAAGCAACAGGGATGAGATAAAAGTTGCAAATGTGCAATCTTTTGAACCTTTTTCTGTGGACTTATGAGGATAAAGAAAGAACAGAGAAAATGTAGATAGCATCAGCAGCAGCAACAAACCAACAGCTGCAAAAACAGAAGTAGAGGGGAGATGGAATGGAAAACTATATCGAAAAAAGAGGCAATGCTCCTTCCTATCTATAGAACATGGAAAAACAAAAAATTTCAGACCATAGATGTGTCTTTTTTCGTATTTTTGGTCATTGTCCCTGCATTACATATCTTTCCTTCTGGGCAATTGGTCCCACTCATTTCCTCACACTTGCTATGATTATCATGTTTTCTTCATCCTCCATGTCCAATAAATAAATCTTAAATATGCTTTATCTTCCAATGTCCCTGAGCGCGTGTTTCATCTATTCCTTTTATATAATTATTATCTTTTGTATTCAAATAATAATTAGATAGCATGATATAAATCTTAAATTTGTTTTATATTCTTTATGTATATATTATTATCTTTTGTATTAAATAAATACACAATAATATTATATAAATTAAGTATTTTAAATAAATTTATAATTAAAATAATTCCAATTAATATTTATGAATATATTATATCTTCATTTTTATAATTTTAAATTTAGATAAACAAAAGGATAGTTTATATATAAATGAAAAGAAATAAAAAATGAATATTTAAAAAGTCTATTGTAATTAGGGACGGATCCAGAATTTTTTTTGAGTGGGGGCAAAATTTCACTGGAGGTCAAAAAAAATTTCAATGAGAGCAAAATTTTGATTTTTTTTATAAGTTAAAAATTTTAATTAAAATTTTTTTTATGTAAAAATTTTGGAGGTAGTGGGGGTGCCGCCACTGTGGCTCCGTTCCTGAATGTAACTCAGTGCAGGTAAGTTGATAAGAGACTCTCTTAGCTTAAGTGAGGTCGTTAGTTCAAACCCTCCTCATGTATACAGCTGTTTAAAACTTAAAATCAGAGCTTTGTCTCCCACAAGGGACATATCTAACTTGAATGAGGATTAATCTAAATGTAGATAACTTAAAAATATCTTCTCATAACCAGGACCCTTCTAAAATACACCGTGTGCAAACCCAAAAAAAACCTATTGTTACGAAGAGGCAAGTGTAATGCACGATCCTGATAAGAGAGTGGGTCATAGGTAGGAACCTTTTGGGTGCAATTTTATAACACTAGATTTGCAGTTGGTCTCAGTCAATAGATTTATGTTTTCTTTCTCCCAGTTACAGTTGACTGGGGTAGAGGTGTGTAATTCACGTGAAGCGACGCCGTATCTCTTTTTTTTTTTCCATTTTGATTCTTCTTTCCCTTAATTAATTGCATACGGGAATATTTAGTGTTGAAAACGACAATCAAACGTTTATTAAACGCAGATAATAAATTATCCATCACATGCTTTTCTTTTCAATAATTTGCTATCAGATCATTAGTGCTCTCCTCTATAATCACCCATTATATGATCATGAAATGAATGACATATCACCGCACAAAATTTGTTATAAATGCAATTTATTATAACACTGATGAACAAGGAAGAAACAATAAATAAATGACAAGAACATTATATGTGAAATTTGACAATTAATACTACTTTATTAATTTTAATAATATATCAAAATCATTAAATTAAGAAAGACATTTATTTATAAAAACATAAATTATGATAAAGAGATATAAATAATATGTTTATAATATTTGAATTTAATATTTATCTTCTTTATGTTGGTTTATACCCTTGCAACTAATTACTTTGTTTTACATCTAAAAAAGTATTCAATAAAAGACATACTTTATCTTGTGTATTTGTTAAATTTTAATTATTAATTATAAAGATAAAATCTCTAGAATAATTGTTATGCAATTAGAAATTATAATGTGATTATAATTATGATATTCGAATTATATTTTATATTCTTTTTAAAATGTTCCTAGTCATAGTTTCATTAAGGTGAGGTATTGATGAAATAGTTAGACTAGCACGTATTTGTTTCTTTCTTATAAAGAAAGTAATCGACCTCGTAGATTAAAGTGTAGAGATATTTAAACAAATGGGTGCTCATTAAATAATATATTCACTAAACTAACCCAATCATGAGAATCCCGAATGGAACATTAATTGTGTATTTGTAGATTATCTCATTATGATGGTTGTATAATTGATCCTTAGACTTGAGATTACCAAAGTTATCTTATGTAAGAATTACTATGTTTTAATGCTACTTGTGTTCTATTTTTTGAGTAATTCTATTCAGTAATTATTGGATATAGTATAAACTATGTGGAGATAGTTGAGTAAATCAATAAAGAATTCGTTGTCCTAAAGTAATTAGGGAGAATGCTCAGTTGCTGTTGATTAGTAGTGACTTTGGGAATCTCTGGTCATAGTAAATTGAAATTTAAAAAAGTTATTTTCAAATATCAATTATAAATTATTTACTAATTAGCAAGAATGAACATGATTGAATTATTTAGAGTAAACATGAATTTCATACTCTAATTCCAATTAGAACATTAGATGATGAAAGGATTCATTTATACATTATAGCCATGCATAGACAGACTAAGTCAAACCACTTTGGCATTCATAATATTTGGATGATTGTGACATGTTGCTAGACGTCAATCGTGATCTATGATTATAGATTATTTAATTAGAGAATTAAAAATAAATTAAAAGAAGTTTTAATTTATCTGATTCTAATTATAAATTAAAATTAGAATTTATAATCATGATCAACATATTAGGAACTTAATGGGTTATACATAAAAAGACCTATAAAGGAGAAAGTGAAAATTGAATTAAGTTGGATTTAATTGAGAAGTTTTAAAAAACTTCAAGGATCAATATATGATATTTGATCTTATAAGGACTATTTCATAATTATAACTAAAGTTTGACTTTAGTTATAATTTTAATAAATTCCAATAACATGAAAAATAAAATTTTCATATAAAAAGAAAAAATAGAAAATTTTGGAGTTAACACTTTTTACATCTTTCCTCTAAAATTAGATTCGAGTTTTTCTTATAATAGGTATGTGGATATCATTAGAGGCTAAACGATTGAACAGCTCATAGATTGACGGATTAAAAGAAACAGAAGATTATAACAAGAAATCGAAACATGTTAGTTCAGCTTTGTCAATTTCTTGTTTTACTTAAATTTCTACAAAAACTCTATAAATATTTACAAGAATGACAAGTAACTTTTCACAAAACCCTTTTATCAAATTTAGTCATCCGATTGGATTTGCATATGGTTTTTGGTTTAATGAAAATTCTCTTTACATTATTTGACTATTAATTAAGGTAATTTAGTAAGTTTTTGCAAATTCGCTAAGAGAATTGGGGAGAGTACTAATTGAACTATTAATAAATGACTTACGTGGTTATTGTATTTAGATGTCACACGATCTCTTGAAGTAACTCATTTGGTATTTGATTGTAATTATCTGGTGGAATTGAAGTTATTGAAGACGTTAAGATTTTTGGTTGCAGATACAATTAAATCCTGGGGAGCTCGGTTTAGAGTAGCTAATTACTAGGTGGACCTATGTATCAATAAATTACACATATAACGAAGCAAGCAGCTTATAATTGGTCCTAAGAAGCAGACTAGTTTTAAATCAACAACCATATAAAATTGCACATATAAATCAACAAGCACATTGGTTACTTTTACCAATATATTCCTTTTCTTGGCAAAAGGAAAACTGATTGATTATAAAAAAAACTAAATTTTATTCTAATTTATAATATCAGTTATAACTTTAAAATTTGACATTAAAATTATCAAACTTTTAATTTTTAGTAAAAATAGTTCAACTTTAAATCATCCATTCGTATTAATCTAACGAGGGTTACGTCATCCACATTAATAGAGAACTTAAATGTTTAGGGTCAGTTTCGTTATATTTCTGTTTTTTATTGTATTTTTAAGTTTCAGTTTTCGTTTTCAGTTTTTTCTTTTTATATTTTTCTTTTAAATAAAAAAAAACGTGTTGGGTTATTAATGTTAATATTGTTGTATTTTTATCACTGATAATAATTATATTTTATATAAAACTTAAAAATAAATTATTTTTAATTAAATAAATTTATTTAATCTCTTGTATAATATTTGTTAACAAATTATCGATAAAATTATGTTATTTTAATAAAATAAATAATTTAAAAATTAAAATTTTATTTATAAATTATATTTATTTGAAATATTTTTTAATTATTAAATCAAATTTTAATTTAATATTTGTATATTTTAAATTAAATTATATATAATTTAATTTAAAAATTAAATTAAATTAAAGTGTTCATAATTTTATCGATGATTATTTTTAACTTATTAAATATATAATATAATGTTGAATTAAATTATTCACAATTTTATTAAAAATTAAAAAATTAAATAATATATATTTAAATGATAGTAAATCAGATTATGAAAAAAACAAAAATAGGAAACAAAAATCGCTTTCTATGGTTTTTCATAATTTTTGTAAACTTGAAGAAACTAAAACAAAAAACAGAAACTAAAAACTAAAACAAACAAAATTTTTTACTAAATTTAAAAACAAAAACAGAAAAATAAAAATAAAAATAGAAACAACCAACCCCCTTAATTAATTTTGTGAGTATAATTTGATGTTTTTTAATAATTCATCCCAAAGAAAATGAGATTTATTAGAAGTTGAGATAACAATAAGAATTGTGGGTACTTTTGTATTATTAGTTGATTAACACACAAAAAAATGTAAAAACGAAGCTTAATTTTAAAAAGTGTGTTTTACTAATTATTAAATCATAATTAGCTACCTTTAAAACTAAATTAAACATAATCGCTAGAAAGGATAAAACAGAAGTAATCAATCACATAGAATTATGAAACATTATCATGAAGAAGAAGCTGATGAGTCTCTTTTTTATATGTATGATTGATTTCTATAGAGAAAGTCGGGTTGAATAATAATTATGATAGGTCAATACTTGTGAATGTCGCAAAGTATTAATCATATAGTATCAATAATTTTTTTATTCCAATCGTGGAAATGTCTTAGTGGATCAAGACAATTTAATTTCACAGCATACCCAATATCATCACCATGTTTAGCCTTTGTTTAGTTGGGCTTATATCAGTATAACTTTTGTCAGTATAACTTTTTTCTGTAGATTTTTTCTTAGAAGAACGTTTCTAAGAAGCCAGTTAACTGTTTGACTATCATTTTAAAAAGAGTTTTTTTGAAAGAGCTTTATATAGTAGACTGTTTGACAACATAAAAAAAAAACTCTTTTTATTTTAACTATATTTTATTTTGTAATAAAAATTATTTATGCGTATAAAAATTATTTAAAGTATATTAAACAATATGCAAAGCACAATATATTAATTATTATATAATTTTAAACCATATG
>JANZLX010000213.1:156922-184297 GCA_025531955.1 Erythroxylum orinocense
ACATTACTAAAACCTTATGAAAAAAATATTTTATGGTGCTGAAGACAACTAATTTTAGATGATTTTCATATTTGTCTACATATAATTCATAAAAAGTAAACTTTTAAAAAGTAAACTTTCAGTTTATAAAAAAAAAACTTTAAATATGATTAATAAGAAGTAGATATGTTAAACTAATAATATTGTTTGATTTTTTAAAATAAAAATAGATATATTAAGTTGATGATATTATTGGATTGATAAAGTGATTTTTAGAAATAAATAATCTATAATTTATTTAAAATAAAAGTTTATTTAATATGCATTTAAAAGTAAGAATGATTAATTTTGCTATTATTTAAAAAATAACCTTTAATTATTGAAATTGAAAAATATATAAATTTTTACACATTATCAAAACGTTTTAAAATTGGTTACATACATTTAAGAAACATTTTTTAAAACTTGTAAAGACCAATAGACGATAAATGGTGATGGTTAAAGATGTTAATGGATCAGGTCAAACCTAACCTAACCTCTTATTGGATGACTTGCAGGGCAGAGTTGGCCAACCCGTGGCCCGGCCTGGCTCGCCTACGGGCTGATTAACCTGACTTGACTTGGCTTATCATTACTTTTTTATAAAAAATTTATAAAGTAACATCATTTTTGTTGTATCGGTCGAACTCGTGACCTGATCGGACTAATCCCATCAATTTGAGCTAAAATTGGACCAAGTTGAAACAAATTTGTCAAAACTAGCGATAACAACTAGGTTTTGATGGTAATGATTAAAGTGAACGCTACTAACAACTATTGACTCTTGAGTGGATATGGCATCTTATCTACCGTTAGTTGAAAAGGAAAAAGTTGTTATCAACATCATTAAATACGGAGCTTTCCTGATCCTTCATTTGCAATAGCCACAAGTTCTTATATTAAATGTAACATTTTAAAAAATAAATTTATTATAAAAAAGTAAAAAAATTAAATACTCAAATCTTTAATTTTTATTTTTTTCATTTCTAATTTGACATTAATTTAATAACTTTTATCCCCATAACAATTAGTTGTAAGAAAATATTTATTAAAATAAATTGACATAAACACAATGCAAAAAATGGTGTTGCTTATTTTCATTCCAATGCGTTTTGTTATATTTTTAAAAGAAGTGATTAACTAATAAAAGTTTCATTTTCATGTATATAAGTTAATTAATTAATCATTGTACTATTTCCATAATCTCGACCCGACCCGAATATAGAGTGAATCGGTTTGCACCGGACCAGACAACTCACCCGGAACATCCGGCGATTTGCCGCTAGTAGTATCTAAAGTCCCAAAAAAAAACATCCTCTGTGAACGACAACTTTAGTCACAATGAATCCACCTTATCAAAATACGCCAAATCAGCAAAAGCAATTATTAACATTAAGGTGGCAGACACTGGATGGCTTTTCAACTCACCCGCACCATGCACAGTTCCGTAGGTGATCACTTCTCCTTCCCATCATGATTGCTGGTTGGAAGTAACTAAGCTCAAAGACAGAGACAGAGACAAAGAACACAATCACTCAGTTTCTGCTCTCTCTCTCTCTCTCTCTCTTACTCTGCTTTGGATCGAGAAGCGCCAATGGCGAGCGGCGGGTACGGAGACGCCAACCAAAAGATAGACTACGTGTTCAAGGTGGTGCTTATCGGAGACTCTGCGGTTGGAAAATCTCAGATACTGGCTAGATTCGCCAGGAACGAGTTTAGTCTCGACTCAAAGGCCACTATTGGAGTAGAGTTCCAGACTCGAACTTTGGTTATCGAGCATAAGAGCGTCAAGGCTCAGATCTGGGACACAGCCGGCCAAGAGCGGTACTTTTATGTTTCTTTTACTGCTGTTTTAGTCTTCTTGTCTTTGACTATCATCTATATAGGTTTTGTCGGTGAATTTGGTATAAAAACTTTATATATTTAGACCGATCTAATGGGCGTCTGTTGATGGTTGTTGACTGTTTTTGTTGATATAAATGAGAATTAAGTGGTTAGTACTAACTTATGGTAAAGTTCAAGATATGAATTTTGCCCAATTTTTTGTAACATTTCAAGTTAGAGGTGGGTATCACAATCTCATATCGGAAAGAAGACAACTGTTGGTGTGATGTTGGTATGAGCTGCTTTTGGTGGATCCATCTAAGAAATGGATAAGTTCCAAGTCGAGGTTTTGACAGATGGTACTAAAATCTTAGTTCTTGAGTGTTGAATTACTATGTGGTTATTTTGGATCCTTGGATTTCCTTTAGCATGTTTACCTGATGTCAAGTCCAAGAATTTTTATCTGAACATATATTAGATTCCTTCACTGGTCATTGCTTCTTTGGGACGGCAGCTAAATACAACTCCTTGATCTCTAGAGTTGATTCATAAATTTGTGATCTGCAGGATTTTAAGTTATAATGTCTAGTTAGACTTGGTTGGTTGAATGACTTGCTGGAGAATTGAGTCTCTTTTCAATTTACTATGCATTGGATTACTGGATCTTGATGGTGGTAATTGAATGGCAGATACAGAGCTGTCACAAGTGCATACTACAGGGGAGCTGTTGGAGCGATGCTGGTATACGACATAACTAAACGGCAGACCTTTGATCATATTCCACGATGGCTTGAAGAGTTGCGAAGCCATGCCGACAAGAATATAGTCATCATTCTTATCGGAAACAAAACTGATCTTGAAGATCAACGAGCAGTTCCCACGGAGGATGCCAAGGAGTTTGCTGAGAAGGAAGGGCTGTTCTTCTTAGAAACCTCTGCGTTGGAAGCAACCAATGTGGAGAATGCATTTTTGACGGTGTTGACGGAGATCTTCAACATCATCAACAAGAAAAACCTTGCAGCGGGTGAAAATCAAAGCAATGGAAACCCCGCATCCTTGGCCGGAAAGAAGATAGTCATCCCAGGCCCTGCACAAGTAATTCCAGAAAAGAAGGTGTGTTGTAGCTCGTTGTGAGTTGATCATACTTGACACTACAATACATTCCATTCCATCTTTTGTTTTATGCTCCCAAATAGAAATTTTTGAGAGGGTGTGGTGTTTCTCTTTGTAAATTGTTCATCACTTTTTATCTTTACTTAACATGAGCAAATCAATTACACGTTGTGAATTGAAGCAGGTTGCTTTTTTACTTGCATTTTAGTGTGCTGCTTGCTATACAGTAACATGTTCCACAATCTTGAAACATATCTTAATCTTCTGGAACTGCCTGTAATGCTTATATATGATGGTAGCTGTTAAGATTTTCATATTTAGGCCAAAAATACGAACTTCATGCTTTGGCAATTTGTTTATGATCTTTAGATCATTAGAGGGCAACATACGTGTAAGCTAACTGGCTCTGCCCGAACTGATTGGGCTTAGGTTTGGATAATTTTAACTAAAAACGTCTTCATTTTGAGTTAGATTTATATAATTTTAAGTGAAAATGATATTGTTTTTAGTAGAAGAATATTATTTTTCAAATTTTAAAATTAAAAAATAGAACCAGGCTTGAGTCTAATCGAATTTGGGCTACTTGACTCAGGCCCAATTGAACCTCAAACTAAGGCTTGAGTGGGCTTGAGTCCGACCCAACCTAGTTAACGATTGCATTCCGATTAAACAGTGTTTAATTGGACAAAAGAGCACCAAAAATTCACATTTTTGTGTAAATTCTCAATTTTATTCATACATTACATGTGATTACTAAATCAAAAGCTTAATGAAATGGCTTTAATGCAATAATGATAAAAATTTCATAATATTCTCGCTAATACATAAAATTTATCATCATTTTAAAACGCACAACTTTACTTATTGCCTGTTTGGATGGCTTATATTTATAAAACTTTTTTTTAGTAAAGCTTTTTTAAGAAGTTAGTGGTTTGGCTGTCATTAAAACAAAATTTTTTTAAAGAACTTTATACAATAGGCTGTTTGATAATATAAAAATAAAAAGCACTTTAATTTAACTAAATTGTTTTTTGTATTAAAAATTATTTATACATATAAATATTATTTAAAATATATTAAACAATATGTAAAGCATAATATATTAATTACTATATAATTTTAAACCATATGAAACATAAATAAAAATATATCTAACCAAATCTTTTATATGAATTATAACATAAGTAAACTAATATTAGAAATAAATATTTAAACATATAAAAAAGTCAAATAATATTATATAAACCCCAAAATAAATATACAAGTTGACTAAATAGTTAAATACATAATAAACGGAAAGATGAGTGTGTGGAAATTATGTGTAAAATATAAGGACATAAGGGGCTAAAAAATATAATTGTTAATTGATTTGAAAAATCTAAATGAAAACACTTTTTTTTAGAAGTTCCAAAATTGAGTTTCTTAAAAAACTACCAAAAAAGCCATATCTATTAAAGATGTATTTTTTATTTTACAACTAAATACTTATTTTTCTTTAAAATAAGCTTTTGTGGTGAAGGAAAGTATTTGTCAACCTTCTAAAAGTTCATCCAAACAGACAATTAGTCTCTGCTCAATTTAACTACCCTAATGACCATAAGTTGGCGAGGGAGCTTATTACTTTTAAAATTGATAATGGGTTAAATTACTTTTGAAATTTCTAATATCCTAATAATTACATCCAAACTAAGCTGCAATCTTTAATAAAATTATGATTTTTTAACCTAATAAAATATATTTTAATGCACTCTTTTAGGTTGGTGCGTCCCAAGTTATCATAATAAAAAAAATCATGCCATAATCAAAGAGGAATTGACACATAATCTCTACTCAAAAGTCATACACCCCAAATGAACCAAGTCTGATCTGATCTCTCATGTGATTCCATCGTCATTTATATAGGAAGCTAACTACCAAGCTAGCTAGCTAGAAGAGTGCATAAGAGCTAGTTGAGTACAAGATACAAAGGGTAAGGAGGTGCGAGTATACCGCAAAGACATGATCAGATGATGATTTATAGGAACGGTCGAACTTATAGGCACCCAAATATAGTCCCTTACTTGCCTTAACGTCTGTTCATGCTCTAGGTTTTGTCCCATGCATGATATTTCAACCTGCAACAATACATCGTCATCATCCAAGAACCCCACATATGTGTATACATATAATGGAGGGCAAAGAGAGAGAGATTACGTACCTCAGCTTCATTGGTGAGACCAAGCTTTACGACCAGGTACTTTTTAACTACGAACACGGTCACGTTCTCGTCTCTTTAATCAGTAGAAGAAAAAGTGAGAAACCCAAACAGGAAAAGAACAAAGTACTAGGGCAGCTTTTTCCCTTATATTTCTTCGAACATCATCATTGAGAAATAGAAATTTTTTTGAAAAGAACACAACACGACAGAGATCTACTACTGAATCATATATAGTACGATGTCGTCTTAACGTGTACTTACTTCACCCTGATGTATGCTTTTGGTATTTGAGGAAGTGCTTCTCCGTTTCTAACAGAAACAAAACGACCCCATCATTAGGAAGACGATGATGTTTTAATATGTATATATATGTAAGAATTTGCACAGATAGGAAGAGAACTTTGAGCTATAGAGTAACCAGAAAATGACTGAGAACTGGTAAGATGAGGGATTATATAAACTGAGTTAAAGGGATTGAAATGGCCTCACCGGTTGGGGGAGGAGATGAGCATAAACCACAAACCAGAATGGGGTCTCTGTGATTTTAAGCAATGATGGAAGTAGGTATTAGGCCGGTCATGCAAATCATGAAAGCTCCTGATGACGATTTCTCTGGGGCATGACCATGATAACAATGATGACCTATTACCTGCACCCTCATCATCTACGTCAATATCATCACCATCATCTTCTTCTTCTAATGCTTGATCTTTCCATGCTCTGTCAAACCCGTAATCATTATAGGTTTCAGACCCCACACTTAACCCTAACCCTAGTGCCCATCCCAACCCTACCTGCTCCGTCTGACGAGTCTCTAATGGTGAGGAAGAGGAGGCTGAAGGTAAGCCTGAGTGTTCTTCTCGCCTTTTTTTGCTAGAAACAGAACCTCCTAGCCCTAGCTGAAGCCACCCGCTTTCTCCTTCCTCTTTCTCTTCTTCGAAAGTGGTCGAGAAGCTGAAACCATTGTTGGTTCCGTGAGAAGAAGACGCCATGAGTACTGGATACATCCGGGGCTCATGTGAGTCGCAATGAGCTTTGAAGAGACGTCAGAGCTTTCAGCAGTACATTGTAGATTATGATGAAAGAGATTACAGAGATGGGACGAAATGGAAATGGAGATGGAGCAGCTGATCACTGATTAGCATGATTGGACATGCAAGAAATGCACGAAGCTCCCTTTGCCGACAGTTCTAGTAAAAGTTATGCACAAATTATTTCTTGCATTTTTTTTAAACTTAGAAAGTCTCAAAGATTAGTTGATCGAGGATTGAAGAAACACGAGTTTCAATTAGTTTAGATAATGGATTGGATCGGTTTAAAATTCTTATTTTTTAATAAATTTTGAATCTAAAAATTATTAATTCTTATATATATACACTGACGGAGGCATATGAGGCCAAGTGATGCACTGGGTCCCTTAAAATTTTTTAAAAATAAATATTCTTTATTTTTAATTAAAAAATATATATAAGGACGAAGTTACTTAGGAATCAGTGGTACATTGGACCCCTCAAATTTTTAAAAAATTAAATATTTGGATCCTTCTATCTTAAATTTCTACTCCGTCCCTATATATATATATATATATATATATATATATATATATATATATATATATATATTCTTTTAACTAATTAAGCACATGTATCTATAAATTATTCCATAGGTGAAATCTTATAGCATTTGCATATTTTTATGGGATTAACTTCAATTAAGAGTAAATAAATATAAATGTTGCTCAAATGAGTAGAACAAAAAGTATAAAAAAATTCAGATATTAGAAAACAATAAAAAGTAAAATAGTTATATAAAAAATCTTTAGTGTAAAATATTCGTAAATTATATAATTCAAAATGTTACTTAACAATTTAATTATAAATTTAAATCAATTAATATTAGTATGTTAGCTTAGATTCGATTAATCATATCTAATATCCCTTAAATGAAATGCATAACTGTAATTCGAAATAGGAATGATACCAAGGGAGGTATGATTCGAGTTAGGTTTAAAAATTAATGTCCAAGCTTGACCAAGTTTGGTCAGGCTCGAGTCTACTCGAATTTGAGCTCATTCAAGTTTGGTATCACTATCCGCTTATAGGTTGCTTTAATATTCTTGTAAAGAATATAGCTGGGGTTTCCTTTCCCCGTTTGATAGCGTAATATGTGTATTCGTCTGCTTCTGATATATTAAAATAAAAAGTCAAATTTAAAAGAATTCAGTATTTGGAATAGGCTTGAGAATGAGTTTAGTTGGTCAGGTTAGGATGAACTGAAACTCATTACTTATAGCTCAAGTCCAACTTGAAATTTGATTGGGTTCAAAGCAGGGCGGAGCCACAGTGGGGGCAAGTGCCCCTACTGACTTCAAAAATTTCCCTAGCTCTCTTAAAAATTGCTCCCACAAATTTTTTTTTTAAGTTTTGCCTCCACAAAAAATTTTTATTTTAAATTTTGGAGACAAAATTTTTTTTTTTGCCCTCACTTAAAAAAACTTCTGGATTCGCCCCTTCAAAGCCTTTCGGATTGTTACAAGATGATGAATTCAAACTATTTAAGTTTGGTCATATAATCCAGGTTTCGTCTTATGCTCTTCATTTTAATATAGGAGTCACTTATTTTGTGATTTCATCCATTAGGTACCACCTTGTCCTAAAAGAAGATCGAGTCCAGATTCTCTATCCAGTTTTTATAGTGTCTAGTAAATTTTAGCCATTCATTTATGTGGGTCTCACGTTTATTTATGTAGAGTTCACGCGTAACCTACATAAATAAATGGTTGAGATTCACTGGATACAATAAAACACTATAAAACTAGACAGAAGATCTTATTCCAAGATGATCTGTTAGAAACTGCCTCCTTGGACGTCTTATGTAATTTGTTGTTACTTTCCATTTATGAAAGAAAACAAAGTAAATAGACATAGTCCATTACTTTTGAAATAAGCCGGGCCGGACTTTAATTGCCACGGGAGGCCTCTAAGCGGTAGATGGATGAGTTTTAAGAAGAGGCCAGGGATTCAAACCCAAAAGATTTGGATTCTGTGACTATTGGCCGGTAATACATAGAAAGTGTAACGTATATAATGAAAAAGAGAAATGGGTAGATGAAGTTGTGAGATGAAGAAGAAGAAGAGCTTTAAGTAACGAATGAGTGAGGTTTGAAGAATCTCAGATTTGGGCCGTCGATAGCTTTACTTTTGATCGAAAAAGCAAAACCCAATTTCTCCTCTCTCTATTATTCTCCGTCGCCAGTCGCTCCGATCTCCGACCTATCCTTCCACTTTCGTTCAATCTGCAGTAATTCAACTTTTTAGTGTTCAGATTTTACTCTCGACAAGGTAATCAAGGTAGATACCTCCCTTCTTCTTTAGTTTCATTTCTTCTTTTGATTCAGAGGATTCGTTTGGCATCGAAAGCGACTTGGGGTCAGTTCTCGCTCGCTGTATGCTTTTCAATTTTATTAACCGTTAAACTGCTTCCTCTTTAATCTTACTTATTGATATATGTGAAAATGATAATGCACTCTACTTCGTGAATTGATTTACAGTGATCTACGTCACTTTGAATGAATGGGTTTTATGTTCACAAAATCTATAACTACTGCTGCTACTTCTGGGTTTAATGTTGTATTACGGAATCGAACTATCTACTCATAGTATTCGCTTCACAATTTTGCTGAAATTTGGATGCATAGTTCGTTAGCCTAATTGCTCGTCTCATTGTTTATGCTTTGTTATTAAACTTTCTCAATACTAATTAAAATGAGACTGTTGCTTCCGACTACACTATATTCCATGCGGATTTAACATAAAAAGGTAGCTATATGTTGTATCCATTCATATAGTTTAATAAATATGCGAGTGGGTCTCTTATTTGATGTAATTATATTGGGTATTAAAACTATACTAAATTCCAGATCTTCTTCGGAGAGTAAAGTGCCATGTCGAGATTTGATGTTGGTGGTAAAGTGGTGGACAAAGTTGAGCTGTTGAAGAAGAAGAGAGGTGTTTGGCGTTTGGATGTTTGGCCTTTTGCCATTCTATATATTGTCTGGCTAACCGCCATTCTTCCAAGCATCGACTTTGGGGATGCTTTCATAGTCTTTGGTGCCCTTGCTGCACTTCACATCCTTGTCTGGCTTTTCACTGCTTGGTCTGTTGATTTCAAATGTTTTGTCCAGTATACTAAGGTATAACTTTGCGGCTTAATTTTAATTGGTTGTATTTTGTTGATTATAGCACATACAAACTTGTCTGGTACCAATATTTTTCTTTTCTTTTGGCTTAATTGTCTTTTTGCAGGTCAATGATATCCACCTTGCAGATTCTTGTAAGATAACACCGGCCAAGTTTTCTGGTTCAAAAGAAGTTGTGCCACTGCATGTTCGTAAACAGGTAAGGTCATTTAATATCTAGGGTGGATTGGTGACTGTAGCAATCTTGTCACATTTATAACGGGAATCTCTGATTGCAACTGAATATTTTCATGTCTTAACATAAAAAAATGTAACAGGTCATGTCATATTTTCATGGGTTGCATGCATTGCCAAAAATAGATCTGCAATATTCTTTTAAATTGCTCGCAGCACACAGAGATCCTTGAGTTTTCACTTTTAGATTTTATGGCAAAAATTGAACAAAAGTCATTTAGAAATCCTTAAAGATAAGATTCATGTATATGCATGTCCTTTTCGACAGAGGTCCTATATTTATACAAGGATTAGAACATAAATAACGCTATGAATTGCTTATGATGTATTATGCCATTCCCCTGATTTGATTGGCTTTCCTTTCTTCTCAGTTGAGTTATAGCAATGATGCTACATACATTATTAACTTAATGATATTCTACTTCCTTGGCATAGTTGGCAGGTTCTTTGTCTACAGGAGATGTGGACGAGATTTACTTTGATTTTAGAAAGCAGCAGTTTATATATTCAAAGGAGAAGGAAACATTTTGCAAGCTTCCTTACCCTACAAAGGAAACATTTGGCTTCTATGTTAAAAATACTGGTCATGGTTCTGAAGCCAAAGTAGCTGCTTTTACTGAGAAGTGGGGACGGAATGTGTGAGTTCTTTACAAGTGCAACAGATTTTCTTTATGTGTTTGCACCCTCAATGATGCCCTCTTTTCATCATTCTCTATTGTAAATAAAGATATGAAAACCATAGCTCTAACCTGGGGTTAATTTCAGTTTGTAGATTTTCTTTTGATTTTATTTGTGCTTCTAGTGGTTCTGCCATTTCGGTGATACGTGCACATAATTTTGTTTACTGTACATTATAGATTTGTTTTCATTCTCTCTAATAATATAAGTAAAATAAGCATTAAAAGAATCATCTGCTCCTCCGCATATGGAAAGATTAGATTGGTTATTTTATTCCTTACAACTTCTTGAGGTAATTTTTTTGTTTATCTAGGTTTGAATATCCACAACCTACATTCCAGAAACTAATGAAAGAGCACTGTATGGAGCCTTTCTTTGTATTTCAGGTTTGTCTAGATTTCATGGTCCTTCGTCCCCTTTTGTTTTAGGACGCAATATAACTTTATCTAATTGACCAACTATATTCAATTTTTTCCCTACTTATTATCATTAGTTCTGTTTTCTTTCAATACATTTCTCCCTGTAGGTCTTCTGTGTGGGCCTTTGGTGCTTGGATGAGTATTGGTATTACAGTATGTTCACTATATTCATGCTGTTTATGTTTGAATCAACAATGGCAAAAAGTAGGTTGAAAACTCTAACCGAGCTGAGACGTGTGAGAGTTGATAGCCAGACCCTAATGGTACATCGCTGTGGGAAGTATGTTACAACAACTCTTTCTGGCTTTTGTTTGTTGTTCCTACTTAGATATGCAGAATTATGCAGTGTACATTATGACTTTAGGTGGGTGAAACTCTCTGGCACTGACTTATTACCTGGGGATGTTGTTTCCATTGGACGTTCCTCTGGTCCTAATGGAGAAGACAAATCTGTACCAGCGGACATGCTTATATTAGCTGGAAGTGCTATTGTAAATGAAGCCATTCTCACAGGCGAGTCTACCCCCCAATGGAAGGTGGATCTCTTTCTTATGTTCTCTGTTTACCTTGTTGTGAAGATCTTTTTTAGTTTTTGTTAATCAGTAACCATGCCCCCAAATTATGTTTCGGCTCTTATATGCTGTGGTTTGCTTGAACACTTCCGGTTCATTTACACTTCGGGATGCCATACTAAAGGCCTTTTGATTTTGGGTAAGTGGGGGATTGATGTGAAGAAATGGAAGTATTGGATTGTTGTTACAATATTTGCTTCACCAGCTAGAAATATGAAAGGTTTTTTTTCTGCTGACTCAGAAATGTAATCTCTCATAATGCAGAGAAGTGGATGTTCATCATAAATTGTGTATTTCTCCTGTTCAGTTTGCTGCAAATAGGATGACGGAAAATGATTTCTTATCATATTTGGTCCTTCCGTGCTTACTGATTTTGCTTCCATTATCCACCAACCTTGTGCCTAAGTATGATTTGATTCTTAGTATACTGAACTAGATCATGTAAACTTTGTGCATGTAGACTTATTAGGTGACCACTATGTTTAACTGTGTTTTTGCTGCTTTAATGAGTTGCAGTATTCTGATGTTGCTTGACTACTTTATTATCTGTGTTGTTCAAGGTTTCAATTGCTGGTCGGGGAATTGAGGAGAAGATATCAGTCAAGCGGGACAAAAGCCATGTTTTATTTGGTGGGACTAAAATATTACAGCATACTCCTGATAAGGTCGTTGATTTCATAATAATTTATTGAAGTCCTTTAAGGACGTGCAAATTTGCACATGTTCCTTTCACTGATGCTTTAAATTTTATGCTGGATTTAGAGCTTTTCTCTAAGAACCCCAGATGGTGGCTGTGTGGCTATTGTTCTGCGAACTGGGTTTGAAACAAGTCAGGGTAAACTGATGAGGACCATTCTATTCTCTACAGAAAGGGTAACTGAATGTTTTGGTTTTCTTTGTGTCTGAATCATTGATACTTATGTAAATGTTTCTGTTTTTAATATTTGAAACTGTGTTTTGTCCTTTTTGTTGAAGGTAACTGCCAACAGTTGGGAAAGTGGGTTATTTATTCTGTTCCTAGTTGTATTTGCATTGATTGCTGCTGGTTATGTGCTTAAAAAGGTGAATATATCTTCTTGCTTGAGCTAATGTTTTTCAATTTGTGTCCAGCATTTGATGATGAAGTTTTTTTGGTGTAGGGACTTGAAGATCCAACAAGGAGTAAATACAAACTTCTTCTAAGTTGTTCACTGATTATAACTTCTGTGATCCCACCTGAGTTGCCAATGGAATTATCCATAGCTGTCAATACATCTCTAATTGCTTTAGCAAAGCGTGGGATATTTTGCACAGAGCCTTTTCGTATTCCTTTTGCTGGCAAGGTGTGCTTTCAAGAAGAATGTGGATTTTGGTTTTGTATGCATCTCAGTTTTGTAGGGTTTGTCGGTAACCTTTTTGGAGGTTATGGTTTTGTGTTAGGCAGATAAACATGTTCATTTTCTTCGCCTTCAATTTGGTAATGATTTATTTTCTTTTTGCTGTGTTGGAGCAAAGGTTTGGGGTAATATCTGCTATGAAATAGTAGCTAGTTTAAATTGGTTTGTGAATGTGACAGTGTATATTAATTTTACTTGTATGCTGAAATTTCTTGATATTCTGGTGGGGCACAGGCTCATGTGGAAAGCTATATTGGAAGTTGAGCTATAGTGAATCTAAATTTATATTGTTAAGGTGACATGTTTGTTGTTTGTCCTCTTCAGGTTGACATTTGCTGCTTTGATAAAACTGGAACTCTTACATCTGATGACATGGTATGTTGACTGGTGAATGTGCTATTATGCTCTTCAATTGCGGTAACTTTTTACTTCCTATTAAGTGCTCATTGCCACTGCTTTTAGGAGTTCCGCGGAGTTGTTGGGTTCAATGATAATTCTGAACTAGAGTCCAATATGAGCAAAGTTCCCACCCGTGCTCTAGAAATTCTTGCATCTTGTCATGCCTTGGTTTTCGTGGACAACAAGCTGGTATGCTGAAGCTGATTCTCTCAAGTACTAATTCAAAATTGTTAGTTGTCTGGTACTGTGAGAATGAAATCACCTTTTCATACTAGGGTATGAAAGGAATACGATGCAGTCTCTCTGGTAAATTACTTGTTGCATATGAATACCCACAATGGGAGGAAAAGAATTGCATCTCTTATCTGTATAAGAAATTATTGAATTCAACAAATTGGTCACACGCTATTGCGCGTCTATCGCTACGCTGAAGAGATTATTGATTCCCTTCTTGCCCTCACCTCAAAGTTAACAAGAATGGGAAATGACATCAATTATGATATTGAGAAAAAATCCTAAAGAAAAGATAAATATGAAATTGACTGCTTGATTCAAAGTTTTCAATGTTACTTTGAAATTATGCAAATAAAAACATTGTTCCTCTGTTTGATGTTTGAAAGTCTTAAGCATTCACAATAATAGAAAGTTCATGCTTTCCTCCTCTAGGATTGTCAAATGTTTGTGTGCATTCCTATGCCAGCTTCATTAGGGAATTGTAACAGTTCAATTTTTCCTGCCAATCGGTATACTTTTCATGTCAACTAAAACATATCGCAACTTATCTGGCTATTATATGTTCCATATCTTGTAATTGCTTGCAGGTTGGTGATCCTCTGGAGAAGGCTGCATTGAAAGGAATAGATTGGAGTTACAAATCTGATGAGAAGGCAATGCCCAAGAAGTAAGTTGTTTGTGGAGATTAGCGTTCCTATGGAGATTCATGTTTCTTGCTTTACAGTGGCTCTCTTTTACCTTGTTTTCTAATCTTGTTCTAAAGACTTGATTTTTGGGTCCTTATGGTCATTTCTGCCGTTAATTGTTCATAAAGTGTATTGTAACTGAGAATCTTATGTTTTTAATTCTATTTATTTGAAATCTGAACACTTTTTGTCTTATCTAACACCAAGACTGGTGGCACAATAAATTTGATTAAGATTTTTTCTATTCACGTGATATGTTTACAAAATAATAGTATGTGTCAATGCGAATTGACTTACTGTATGGTAAATCACAGGGGCGGGGGAAGTGCTGTACAGATTGTTCAAAGACATCATTTTGCTTCCCACTTAAAGCGAATGGCTGTTGTTGTTCGTATCGAAGAGGAATTTTTTGCATTTGTGAAGGTTTGCTTTTCTTTTCCTATTTGTTTCTTCCCAAGGTTTTATAGTTGGTGGTGTATTATGATTTCCTTTTCTTTAGTTGGCAATTCGTGATTTGTATGCTTTGAAATAAGTGGTAGAAACCTATTTCGTAGGCTCAGTAAAATCTTCCATATACTGTATCACAAATTCTGTCATGTTTGATTGACGTTTGTGTGGTGACTTCTCTTTATGTGGCACTTAACATGTCATTTCAATATATTTATGAGAATGTTTATTGTCACTTCAAATTTCAAATTAGAATTTAAGAAGCTTTCTTTTGTAGTCTGTATAGCTTGATACAACTTGCAACAAAATACCTGCATATTAGGTTAATCTTATATAAAAATGTTCCACTGCCAATTGAAATGATAAAAAGGTTGGGGACTTAAAAGTACATAGAGGCTGTGGACGAGTAACTTTATTATTAATAACCCTTGAAACTAACCGTAATTTACCATATATTTTGATGCATGGATCCTTTTTTTAATGCTTGAGTACAAAATATTTCAATATTATAGAGCAGTTGATGTTAATATTTACATTTTTGGAACTCAAAGTCCAAACTGCTATTCTACTGGCTTCATAGTCTGGTTTAATACTATTTCTTGAAAGTTGATGGTATGATTTTGGCTGTGTTTGTTGAAAAATTGGCAAATATTCTGTCTCAAGCCCTTTGGCGAGATGTTTGAGTCCTTTGGGTTTGAAGCTCATAACTTGAAAATACTATAATTTATTTGCACTGATATTTTTGTTTATGTACAGGAACTATGCAAAGTGTATCTGTTATGTAGTGATTCCCTTGCCTAAAAGTTATAAATTTCCATTTCTTGTATTCTGAACATAGAACTGTTAGTACCTTATAATTTTACAGTTTCTCATGTCATACATTGCGTTCTGCATTGAGAAATGGGCAACAAACTCATGTCTTACATTGTGTTCTGCATTGAGAAATGGGCAACAGACTAAGTGGGAAAATGTATATTTCTTGAATATGTGTTTTCCTGTCAACCCATTTCCTTTTAAAGTCATGTTCCCATGTGATTTCAGGGTGCTCCTGAGACCATTCAGGATAGGCTAACTGATTTGCCTCCATCTTATGTTGAGATCTATAAGAGATATACACGTCAAGGATCTCGGGTTCTGGCCCTTGCCTTCAAGTCCCTCCCAGACATGACGGTAGCTCTACAAATTTCTATCTTGTCTTGTGTACTTTTTCTTTCTTTGGTTGCTATTCGGACATGTACATATCAGGTTGACCTCTAGATTCTATATTGTTCAGGATCTATCTAGTAACACATGTTTATCGATTCTTATTGTTAGGGAAAATAAGAAAACCTATTTTCAATAGTTACAGTAACATCAGCCTACATCTACATCTTAAAGTAGTTGGCCAATCATGCCACATGCTAGTAATTTTCCAACATTCCATGGAAGTGCTCAGGATTTGGAAATGCATTGATTACCATTTAAAAATCAAATAGTTAAGGAATATGAAGAATTAATGGGGTGATCTAAAGTTTTTCAAATCTTATATACTTCTATCTTGGAATGCTGGAAAATAAATCAACATGTGGCATGATTGGTCAACTTAACAACAATTCTGGATGGGGGCTGATGATTAACTGCTGTGGAATAAAAATAATTTTTTTAATTATATCAATTTAATTTTCATCTTATGATTGAAAGTCTTAAGCTTCTAGATCTTTTGCATTATTATCATTGCTTTTATAATGTGAAAGGATAGAGGTACGGTTAGGTACTACTGGACCTCCCTAGACCCTACGTATCAATGGATTCCTACTGGATGTTGTTTTTTTTTTTTTGGGAAAATACTGGATGTTGTTGTTTTTGTTGTTGTAATATGAAAGGATGAATAACTAGTCCTGCTGATTGGTTTGATGTAGGACTTGGATCCTCTTGCATCATCATTTTTACTTATTTGGTCATTGCTGATGAGTCAGACCATTTGTTCTTTCAACTCCTTCAAATTGATTTGGGTTTAAATTTGAAATCCGTAGTTAGAAAGTATTATATGTATGTCATGGCCTTCCATATTCCTTCCCCCATCTATTTTGTGGGTTGTCTTTTGATTAACTTGTCCGTTACTTATTTCCCAAGTGGTAACCTTATTTCTAGTCATTAAAGATTTGTACTTAATACTTGAATGCCTTTACTTTTTCTAATTACCCATTGATTGCAACATGCATTACGTTTGTTTTACTGCATGAAATGAAGCTAAAGCTTTCACATTTACTGTGGTCAGATTTTGGTAATGAGTTTTATGTGAGCTAAAAGATTTCTTTTAACCACTGTTTTTATTTTTTTGTCATTGTAGACTGATGTGTGCTAATACATAATTTCGCTGCTTCCTTTAGTTATGAGTTTTTGTATCTATAAATATATGTTTGAGCTCTTTTGCTTTTACATATGTTTGTGTGAAGGTTGGTGAGGCGAGAAGCATGGATAGAGATTTAGTGGAGAGTGGCCTTACTTTTGCTGGTTTTGCAGTAAGCAGAAGCCTTCCTGCCCCACTCGCAATTTTTTTAATCCACTGTTTCTGAAACATTTGGTTTGGTTCTCTGTTAGTTTGTTTACTAGTTTAATTGTCATAATCCTTGTCAACATTTCTTGATTAAATTTCAGGTATTTAATTGCCCTATAAGAGCTGATTCAGCTGGTATTCTCTATGAGTTGAAGAATTCATCACATGATTTGGTAAGTGCCTTTTGTGGTATTTTTGTTGGTCTGTCTATGTATTGTGACATTGAAGGTAAGCAAAACACTCTTTCCAGATCAAGGATAATAAATAAAATGGAAACAAGATAAAATCATATGTCCAAATGACTTCTGGCATCACTGGAAGTAGTCATGCTATAAAAATCTAGAAATTTTGAATAACAAATTATGGATAAAATTTAGAATTCTAAGTGCTTATTGGAAATTCATGTCATACAAGTATGGGTAGTCTGTTTCTAGTTTATCTTCTCTGCTGATTCTTGGCGAAAGGAATAAACAATTTCTGCCCAATAATACAGTTTATTTGCTTTGTGATTTGCTTCTTGGGTGGCTCTGTATGTACAGCTTGTGATATTTGGTTTGCATCTTTTAACTATCCTTGTTGTTGCATTACTTGAGATGAACTTTCATTCTTAGGCAATGATCACTGGTGACCAAGCTTTGACAGCTTGCCATGTTGCAAGCCAAGTTCATATTGTTTCAAAACAAGCATTGATTCTTGGTCCAGCAAGAAGTGGTAAAGGATTTGAGTGGATATCACCAGATGAAAATGAGATAATTCCTTATAGGTAAGATCTCTCCTTCCTTTTGTCATTCTAATTTCATAACTTATTGATTGGATATTAACTAGCTGAAAAATGAGATAAATGTACGATCCCATCATTACCGGTCATTTAGTTAGGTAGTTTCCTATTGAACTTCTTGATCAATTCTCTGGCTTATCAAGATAAACTTCACAGTTAAATCACTCATTAGGGAATTTCCTTTGGTATTTGATGTCCAATGGCTACTCATTCTGTTGGATTACTGTATTGTTTTCTTCATTCACTATATCAGTGTTTGTCCTTTTACACCTTTCTACTGCAGCTTCAAACCCTTCTTGCCAAATTTTATCTAAAATGTTTATGATTACTTGTCTATCAATGTTCCAAGTTGCAAATATTCAACTGAATTTTTTAGTTTTCATGCCTTTCTTGTATATGTTTTGAAATACATTCTGAGTTTTAGACTGAGGATATAAAATGCATACGATTTTCAGTGATAAGGATGTTGAAGTGTTGTCTGAGACTCATGATCTATGTATTGGAGGTGAATGCATTGGAATGCTGCAACAAACTTCAGCCATTCTTCAAGTCATTCCTTATGTCAAGGTTTTAACTTGAATTGTTCCTTTGGATCTACTTTTGATAATGGTATTTTCATGAAACATGTTCTTAATCATTTTCTCAGGTATTTGCAAGAGTTGCTCCTGAGCAAAAAGAACTAATTTTGACCACTTTTAAAACAGTGGGAAGGATAACACTGATGTGTGGTGATGGAACCAATGATGTTGGAGCTTTGAAGCAGGTAGGCATGTGTTTGGTTTCGTGTGTGCATTGTGTGAACTTGCATGTATGGTTCCATTTTCTGGATTAAAGCGTAGTTTTGTCTCTTTGCTTAGATTTTGTTTACTCGGTAGGTTATACAGTACTGAGCTAGGAGACCAAACTATAACCTCTTTGTAACAGATATACCTTTTATGAGCTTTTTCAGTTCGTTTGGTATTTTCAGAAAGTGGAGAATTTAAACATTTTATCCTCAATTCTTGTGTTTGGTATGACCACTAAGAAGTCTATTGTCTAGACTTCAAAAGCGTGGGAGTATCAAAACTAGGCAGGATTTGCAAAGAATTAAATTTAGTAGACTTGCTTGATGTTGGTGATCTGTTCTACCTCTATTTCTTTTTGTTTTGTTTCTTGGAGCTTTATTTTTATTGGACTAAATTAGACACTCAAATATCAAATTGGATTGGCCTTTTCTACCTAACTGCTGCCCATATGCTCTCTCCTAATATCTTACTGCCTGTTCTGCGTGATTTCGTCTGTTTGCTTATGTATTGTGTCTGATTCTCTTACGTTGAGCGCTGTGAATTTGTTTTGCTTGGGCTACATTATCAGAATGTTTGTTCTTCAGTTTCCCGCTGTTAATGATATTGTAATCTGTAGAATAAGTAAAAACATGCTGTTCATTTCCTTAGGCCAACGTGGGAGTGGCGTTGTTGAATGCAGTGCCTCCAACACATGGGGGGAGTTCTTCCTCTGAAACATCTAAAGATGCAAGTGGGAAAACAGTTAAGTCTAAGAAATCGAAACTCACATCTGAAGCCGGTAATGTAAATGGAGAGGGTTCTTCCAAAAGTAAAGCTGCCACCAAATCGCAATCCAGTGGTCACACAGCTGGTAACCGCCATTTAACAAATGTGGAAATGCAACGAGAGAAGCTGAAGAAGCTTATGGATGAGATGAACGAAGAAGGTGATGGCCGTTCAGCTCCCATCGTCAAGCTCGGTGATGCTTCCATGGCATCTCCTTTTACTGCAAAGCATGCATCGGTTGCCCCTACTACGGATATCATTCGTCAGGGACGTAGTACACTGGTGACAACCCTCCAGATGTTTAAAATACTTGGTCTTAACTGCCTTGCAACAGCTTACGTGCTGAGTGTCATGTATTTGGATGGTGTCAAACTTGGTGATGTCCAGGCCACAATCAGTGGTGTCTTTACTGCTGCCTTTTTCCTATTTATTTCACATGCACGTCCTCTTCCTACCCTTTCAGCTGAACGGCCTCATCCCAACATTTTTTGCTCCTACGTCTTCCTTTCTCTTATGGGGCAGTTTGCAATCCACCTGTTCTACTTGATTTCTTCTGTAAAAGCGGCTGAGAAGTACATGCCTGATGAATGTATCGAACCGGACTCTGATTTCCATCCGAACCTGGTAAATACTGTTTCGTACATGGTGAGCATGATGTTACAGGTTGCTACATTTGCTGTGAATTACATGGGCCATCCATTCAACCAGAGCGTAACAGAAAACAAGCCTTTCCTGTATGCACTCTCAGCTGCTGTTGGTTTCTTTGTGGTCATCAGTTCTGATCTATTCAGGGGCTTAAACGACTGGTTAAAGTTGGTGCCTTTGCCTTCAGGGTTGAGGGATAAGCTGTTAGTCTGGGCTCTTCTAATGTTCGTGAGCTGCTATTTCTGGGAAAGATTGTTGAGATGGGGTTTTCCGGGTAGAATTCCGGAATGGAGGAAACGACAACGTATCGCTGCGGCTAATTTGGAAAAGAAGAAACATGTCTAAACAATTGTCATCATTTATAGCCACTAGATCTCTGATAGGAGGACGAACATTAGATAGAGATTAATTGGCGATGTTCATGTATTCCAACATTCTTGATTACATGTTGGGCATTTTTGTCTAATATTTGCTACAAAGTTTAACCTTTTTACGTAGAAGAGCAGAAGAAGATGAAGAAGAGTTTAAACCTTTACGATTGTATTTCTTGAAATTGTTACTCTTTTAACATTTAGACTTTCAGGTTTTATATACAACTCTCTTCTTTCTCTTCTTACATGCCCCAATTGAAGATGGGATCTTACAAGGTCCTAGTTCTATATCATCCTACTTAGGTTGGAATGCAATGGATGGGGTCGAATTCGGACTTTATCAAAACTGGTCAAGGCAGATTTAGTTCACCATCTCTAATCTTACCCCACTTGTAAATCTGTCGTTGCCCGGTATGCATTTATTAGGTCTATATGACTGACTCTTTGTGAAGATAAATACTATTGTCACTACCCATGACTATTGTTTTTTTGTAGGTCTTTGTTGTTTACCAAACCAAATACATTCACTGTGGAAGTTAAGACTGTTCTGTATATGTAGATTAAAAATAAAGCTCAGAAAATCTACAACCATTTAAATTCAGAAAAGCCTATGCTTAGTATTCCTGTGATTTTCATATTCATTGCCGTGGGAATCGAATGGAGTATACAAAATAAATCCAATGTAATGCACAGTATGTGTAATTCTTCTAGCAAAGATCTTTAATCATGAGGAAGGTGGATTCATCGCATGGAAGAACAATCCTCTTCTGACTATTGAAACCATACTCTTCTGCAGATCTGTACATGAGTTGCAGAAAACTGGGATTCTTCAAGTAAGACAATGGAACAATGTATCTCCTAAGTTCCTCAATCCCCACATACACCACAAAGTGACCCTTTGGAGCTCTTCTTCTTCCTTCTCCTCCTTGTAATGGATCACTAGCTTGCTTGTTTCCCATCACTTACGTGCACTTCAGCAATCTATATATCTGTCAAGCTATGATTGAATGGAATGCTGGGTATGTCACGCTTTGAAAGGTTTTGATATTTAAAGGATAGTTTTCCATCACGTGTCTTTTGGGATCGAAGTCCACCTACGAACACCGAAAATGTTGACAACGTGCGCTAATTGTTAGCCGAAGAACAACACGTTAAGAGAGTCTGCTGTTTCACTGCACATGGGACAGCTACAAGAGTTGCAGACTAAGAAGCAAGTGAGAACAGTAACAGACAGCCATTTCTATGACTTTGCATGTCCATGATGTGAGTCCAATACATTGTTTTTGTTTGGTTTGTAGCAAATTTGTATCTTTTCCACTCATTCTCAGCAGAAGTTCCGCTTGGAGGCAATGAACTGGGACGTTGTTAAACTCTTTATCATTAACCTCTTCACGTCTTCATTGTGACTAATAGCTTAAAACCTCCTACTTTCTTTGTTCTTGGTCAAGCTAATGAGATTCACGGGAACCTGAGCCAATCCTACAGTACCTAAAGCGCTGTGGCCCAGTTTGAATCAATCAGATACGTTCTTGTCTTTTCTGTTACTACGTCTCTAGATATTCAGACCCTCAAGCCAATGAGATTCACTGGAACCTGAGCCAATCCTACAGTACCTAAAGCGCTGTGGCCCAGTTTGAATCAATCAGATATGTTCTTGTCTTTTCTGTTACTACGTCTCTAGATATTCAGACCCACATGGGATTGTAGATATTATTATATACAATAAGGTACGAAAGAATCATCCATAACCCAACATGTTTATATATCTGTGCTTCTTGCGGTCATGATGGCTCCTGAAGAACAGGAAATAATCTAGCAACCAAGATATTGAAATGGGCCGAAACGACCATACATACAGACACAACCAACTTACTTGCAATGTTAGTAGGAAGTTCTCAGAGGTACTTCACCCGCAAGAATCATCAGGGATGACAAATTCAGGCAAATTCTAAATTTAATTATTTTAAATAAAATAATATCGTTTTATTTAAAAAAATTAAGTCTCAATTAAACTTTAATTTGAATAATCCATCTAATTAAAAAAATATTCTATATTTTTAATTTTAAACAAATTATTTTAAAAACTTGGCCACTCATGGATCAGCTCATTGTCATCGAACGTATGGAAATATAAGAAAATATGTATTATTTATCTTGTTCTATTTTTAAGAATTTCTAATAATGATGTAATACTAATCTTTAATTTGAAAATATAAATTTAGAATGATAAAAGAATAATTAACAAAAATATTAAAATAATAATAATTTTTTAATAATTACATTATTATTATTATATTATTATTATATTTTTATAACTATGTAATTGTGTGAATTTTTTAAGAATATTTTTATCGAATATATTTTTGTCGACCATATTCACACAATAATTTGAATTATTTCTAGATTTTAATATTTTCTAATTGAAATCTTTTTAGATATATATTGTTTTTAATTTTTAATTTCAACACTAATTAAAATATTAAAAACACTCTCTAGAATTATATAAATACTTTGAGATTTTTAAGCTCCAGTTAATAATATAATAGTGTTTATTTATTTAAAAGCAAAAATTATAAAAAATATTAAAAGAGTTTATACGTATTATAGATTGTACTTTAATTTGAAAACATAGTCTATGATTATATTCTTAAAAATATTGTTATTCAAATTATATTTAATATTTTATTAAGTATTTTATTAATATAGTTTTTTTGGAAAATATTTTATTAATATAGTTGATATTTATTAGGAGTACCACTTTAATTTAAAAGCATAGTTTGTGATTATATTCTTAATATTTTTTTTTGTTTGGATTAGGTTTTTGATATTTTATTAAATATTTCAAAAAGTTAAATTATTTGGTATATAAAGCTCTTTATTTTACAGGAGTCTGGGTCGGATCATAATATAGCAATTTTGTTGGTTATTCCAAAGCTCACCCTCATTTTATTAAGTATTTTATTATATAAAATTTGTTGTTAAATTTTTTATAAATTAAAGTCACAAATTATTTTTTTAATTATTTGTTAATAATTAATATAAATTAGAAATAAGTAACTATAGGATAATTTAACCTAAATTAAAATT
Organism: Erythroxylum orinocense; assembly: GCA_025531955.1. NCBI lineage: Eukaryota > Viridiplantae > Streptophyta > Magnoliopsida > Malpighiales > Erythroxylaceae > Erythroxylum > Erythroxylum orinocense. The sequence continues at coordinate 180,285 of JANZLX010000213.1, forward strand.
TATATAAAAAAAGAGAAAATTAGGTTAAAAGTATTTCCTAAAATAGAGTAGAAAGCTTTAAATAGGTTTAAGGTATGTAGGGACAGTGAAGAAGAAGAAGAGAAGTGGTGGATATCCGAAAGCAGAGCAATGTCACCACTTCCACTTCACTTGCGCTTCACTTCCTACTCTGCTTCTTCTTCTTTTTCTTATTCTTCTTCTTCTTTAGCTCTTCGCTTCCTCTCATCCTACTACAACTACAACAGCTTCAACATCGACGTCAGGTCCAGAGTTCCCTCCACAACCACCACGAACCTAACATTAAGCAAACCCTCCTTTTTTTTCCCGCCAATTCCCCATTACAACAACCATAGGTTTAATGGCCGCCGTTTCTTCTGCCAAATGGGCAATCCTGAATTCGTTGGAGGGTTCCGCAAGAAGTTGAAGATTGCCCATGTTAAAGGCGGACCCGACCAAGGCTTGAGTCGGGTCGGTCAGACCCTTTTTCTCATGGGTTGGGTCCGTACGCTTCGTGTTCAAAGTAGCATTACCTTCATTGAGGTGAACTGCATTCGTTCTGTAAACATTGCTTCTAGTTCTCTGTGTAATGCAAATGCTTTTTGTTTATGGAGACTTGAAAAAAAATGCTTGCTTTTTATCTGCTTTGTTCAAAAGTTATGTGCTTTTCTTTCTACATTTTATGTATTATGATATGCAGATTAACGATGGTTCATGCTTTTCCAATATGCAATGTGTAATGGACTCCGATGCTGAAGGTTACGATCAGGTATTTTTGTGCTCTGCAGTTGTTTTCCACTTCTTTATTACTTCAGGATGTTAACGGGAGTCTCGATATGGATTCTTGCTTTTCATATTGTTATTTTTCTCCTTCTTGTAGTTTGGTAGAGGTCATTCCTGAAGCACAAACTACTGATCAAAGTTTATAATGTTTTACAGTGGATATAATATTGACATTTAAGCAAGTGGTTTATGTATTGGTGATTTTTGCCATTTCTTCATCCAAGATTTGGAGCTTTTCGACAGGTGGAAGCTGGCTTGGTCACGACTGGTGCATCAATATGGGTACAAGGGATTGTGATGGAAAGCCAAGGATCCAAACAAAAGGTGGAGCTCAGGGTCAACAAGATTGTGGTGGTACGTTGTTCTTCCTTTCCCTTTCTAATCTAACAACTACAGTTGAGCAATAAGCCACATTGTATGCGATTGCATTTTCTTGAAGAAACCTCCATTCTTCTTATAGGTTGGAAAGAGTGATCCTTCATATCCTATTCAAAAGAAAAGGGTTAGCAGAGAATTTTTGAGAACTAAAGCTCATCTTCGTGCTAGAACAAACACATTTGGTGCGGTATGGCTTCTGATACCTGTTTCCATCTCTATGTTTTGTTCTTTTTGTGAAGAGGTGACATCACTATTTTTGCTATTCTTAATTATCTTAATCTTTTCTAGGTTGCAAGGGTGAGGAACGCATTGGCCTTTGCCACCCACAAATTTTTTCAGGAAAATGGGTTTGTATGGGTCTCTAGTCCTATTATTACAGCTTCAGATTGTGAAGGGGCAGGAGAACAATTCTGTGTAACGACTCTGGTATGCACCATACTTTTGTTTTTGAAAAATTAAAATTTTAGTCGATAGAAATAAAGTGAAGGACAATAAATTGTTAGGAGAATAGAATTACTCTTCTACATCAAAACGACAACGTTGTGACATTGTAATTTCGCAAACAATAAACGACGACTTGAATTTATTTTTGCATCATTAATAGAATTTTCAAATGTATATAATAAACTACAATGCACTAGAATAGAGTTCATCAATGTATCGTAGTTTGCAACATGAAAAAGACCACTTCAAAAAAAGCAACCACGTGCATAAGAATGTACTTATCATACTCAATGTGTACTAATAAGAGTAGTTAATAGCACATATTGATTAAACTTATAATGCTACTGCTCAAATGCAAAACTTGGAAGATCAGACAAACCAAAAAGTGATACACATAAAAAGTCAAAGTATGGTGCATATCATATTGGAACCACCCATGGTCTCTCTCTTATTGACATAAAGCTCTGCCTTCTCTTTGCACCATGTCTCTTCTCCAACATTGTTCCATCCAATTTGATTTTGGTAAGGATGCTTTTGTGGGTAGAACTTATCAAAGGAGAGGGAAGAAGTTGGGTAACGATTGATAAGCTGGAGAAGGCTAGAGAATTTAGTTAGACAGGAGAAATAATAGAAGATTGGATTAGGATAATATTTGGATAAGGATAGTTAGCTTTTGAAATATCCTTACTGGTTTTTGTTTCTTAATAGAGTTCTACTATAATAGGAGTCCTAGTTAGATGGATTGTTATTTTCCTTTTCTGCCTATATAACAACAGAATTATCAATGAATAAAGGTATCGAAATCATTAAAAAAAAACATTAGTTACTTTAGCTGTAATTTATTCAGCTAGCTCTGTCAAGAGCTAGCTAACCTTCATTCAACATCGGTTCTTCCTCTAAAGGGAAGAACACCAATAAGGGAAGGAAGGTGGATTTCTCTCTTAATCGTCCAGTGACGAGATCATACAGTAGGGCGCTTACCAGATTCTCCTCACTTAACCTTCTTTTCTTCAACGTTGTTCCATCCAGTCTGTCCAGTCCACCTCGTTTCTCCTCCTTCATATCCTTGTTTGCTCCTTTCTCTAGTTTCTCATCGTGATTCCCTGCTCCACAAGGGTGTTTCTAGATTTTCCTTATTTCCAGTCAACCTTGCTTCCTTTTCCAACATCTGTTTTTCTTTCCTTTTCTCTGAAAAGTTGTTTCCTTTCCTTAAACTCTCCCAAAAGTTGACTTCCTTTCCATCTAGCATCAATGCAGACTGCTTCTACTGATGCTTTTCCTCCTTTACCCTCCTCGTCCTAGTCGGAATATCTGTACCATTAAACTGTTAACCAACAAACCGACCAGTAGCACATTTTGCAACCTGCTTCCTCCAACTCTCAACCTCCTCTAGTTAACCATCCATGGAACAAGGGCTGGAAACAAGTGGTTGGAGAGCCTTCGGGCATCACACTTCATTACAACCCTCCAAAAGAAATTGATGACAATGGTAGTGGCTTTAGACGTTGAGATTTTGAAGGCTGAAGCAAAAATCTGGGAATCTACTTTAGTAGGATTCTTCATGGAGCATAAAACTCCTTTTCCTGCCATTCAAAAATGGGTTGTTAGTTAATAGAAGAACAAAGGTCTTACTAATGTGTTACTTATAATGGATAATTTGATTTTGTTTTCGTTTTCCTCCCAAGCTACAGTAAACAAGATAGTGGAGGAGGGTTTTTGGTATGTTGCTCATCTCCTTTTGCAATTATGGTAACCTTGTATTAAGTTGGAAAATATTAAGGTACACAACTTTCCAATATGAATTAAAAAGGAAAAGGGTTGGTTATGTACGGAGTGTCCTCTGGTTATGCACACTGTGTCTTTATTGTAATAAGGAAAAGGGTTGGTTATACACAGAGTGTCTTCATTGTAATTCCCTATCTATATTGGAAAGTTGTGTACCATGGGAGGAAAAGAAATTGATGACAGAATGGTAGTGGCTTTAGACATTGAGACTTTGAAGGTTGGAGCAAACATCTGGGAATCTACTTTAGTAGGATTCTTCATGGAGCATAAACCTCCTTTTCCTTGCCGTTCAAAAATCTGGGAATTTACTCTATTAGGATTCTTCATGGAACATAGACCTCCTTTTCTTGTTATTCAAAAATCGGTTGTTAGTCAATGGAAGAATAGAGGTCTTATTAACGTGCTAACTACAAAGGATAATCTGATTTTTTATTTTTTTTTACTCCAGCCTTTAGAGTGTCAATGTCTGGAATCACTACCGTTCTGCCATCAATTTCTTTTGGAGGGTTGTAATGGAGTTTGATACCCGAAGGCTCTCCAATCACTTGTTTCTAGCTCTTGTTCCAAGGATGGTTAACTGGGGGAGGTTGAGGGGTGGAGGAAGATGGTTGCAGAATAGGCTACTG
>JANZLX010000213.1:184397-201968 GCA_025531955.1 Erythroxylum orinocense
ATTGGAGGTTGGAGGGGGAGGATAAAGGAGGAACAGCGTCAATAGAAGCAGTCTGCATTGATGCTAGATGGAAAGGAAGTCAGCTTTTGAGAGAGTTTAAGGAAAGGAAACAACTTTTCAGAGAAACAGATGTTGAAAAAGGAAGCAAGATTGACTAGAAATAAGGAAAATCCAGAAATACCCTTGTGGAGTAGGGGATTAGGATGAGAAGCTGGAGAAAGGAGAAAAGAGGTGGATTGGACAGGCTGGATGGAACAATGCTAAAGAAAAGAAGGTTAAGTGAGGAGAATCAAACTGGATGGAACATTGCTAGAGAAGAGACATGGTGTAGAGAGAAGGCAGAGCATTCTGTCAATAACAGAGAGACTATGGGTGGTTCCAATCTAGTTTGCGCCATACTTTGACTGTCTTTGTGTATCACTTTTTGCTTTGTCTGATCTTCCGAGTTCTGCATTTGAACAGTAGCACTGTAATTTTAATCAATATGTGCTGTTAACTACTCTTATTAGTGCACAATGAGTATGATAGGTACATCCTTATGTACGTGATTGCTTTTCCTGAAGTGGCTTTTCTTCTGTTGCAAATTGTGATACATTGATTAACTCTATTATAATGTATCATAATTTACTATATACATCTGAAAATTCTAGTAATGATGCAAAAATAAATTCAAGTCAACTTTTTTATTCTATTGGCTACTAATTCCACAGTACTCTGCATATTTTTGTCCATCAACAGATTCCGCATTCGCAAGATTCTGGTGATTCACCTGTGGATGCCATTCCAAAAACAAAGAATGGTTTAATTGATTGGTCACAAGTAAGTTGATTCAAACTCTTTTCTCTTTTCCTCTGCCAAACACTTGTTCCCCTGTCCTTCAAACACCAAGGAACAAAGAAAAAGGCCCCAGAACATAAAGCTTCTTTGAGTGACAATAGTTTGCAAGTATCTAACTTCTATTGATTTGAAATTTGATTGCTCCATCCTTGAATCGATTCCCTTGGTTGCTTTGTATCTTTAGCTGACCCAGGAAAAAGTTTTCTTCTTTTATTTGAGGTCAATTCTTCAATGGTTCAAGAACAGATAAAGGTCGGAAATAGGGGTGTTTGTGGAGATTCTCACTTTGAATGCACCTGTTATAGTGAACTGGCACTTCATAACGGGAAAGTTTTTGATTTACTGTCCAACATGTATAGTTTGTTTTGAGATTCTGGCCTAGATTATATGTTCCTCGGTCTTTTTTATCACAGTTTTCTCAATGCCTTCTATCAGAGGACTAGACATCAGCAAGCATACCTTGAAGAGTTGTCTAGGGGAGTTAAGATATTATCATTGACCAACTACCTCTTGCTAGTTTAGATAACAATGTAGTATAGGGAGCACATCTTTTCGTGTGTAATTCTTTGGAATATACCTTAACACTGATATGTTATCAAAATCACGATTCAGAGAACTTCTGTGCTGAAAATGAATTATACTTGGTTGTGAACTGCTTTCATGGCTACTTTCTTATGGGTGAACACCATTAACACATCTCTCGGTTGTGAACTGCTTTCATGGCTACTTTCTTATGGGTGAACACCATTAACATATCTCCCTTTGCTGCTTCTTTTCTCAGGATTTCTTTGGCAAACCAGCATTCCTGACAGTCTCTGGACAGCTCAATGCTGAAACATATGCTACTGCTCTTTCAGATGTATATGTTTTCTCTATCCTTGTCCTGGACTGATTTTTGGTTGTCATTTCAAGTACATGAACATTGTCGTATTATCTGTTTTCGTCAGGTTTACACATTTGGTCCTACATTCCGAGCAGAAAATTCCAACACATCTAGACACTTAGCTGAATTTTGGGTTAGCATTTTGTGATGAACTTTTTTCTCAGTCCTTTAATGAACTTTTTTCTCAGTCCTTTACTTTGTCAGTTACTTATTGCTTATGTACTAGAATGTGCTTAACTCTTGTTTCTTACTCTTGGTAAGATGATTGAACCTGAACTTGCATTTGCGGATCTAAATGATGACATGGCTTGTGCAGCTGCCTATCTCCAGTATGTAGTATGTTACTCACTTCTTCTTTCTGGTCTTTGAATGGTTTTTGGGCAAGCTTTCCGAAATAACTAATTTAGTTCCTTGGATTTTTTATTTATGTGCTATTCTCTATGTACGTAAGGTGAGACATGTCCTTGAAAATTGCAAGGAAGATATGGATTTTTTCAATACTTGGATTGAGAAAGGAATCATTGATCGACTGAGTGTATGAGCTCTAAGGCGTAACTTATCCTTAACCTTTTTGTTCTCTGTTTATCCTTTCCAATTAATTCATTTCTTCACCCGGTGCGACTCTAGGCTTTAGTTTTTCGTTTGCTCAACAGGAAGTGGCAGAGAAAGAGTTTGTGCAGTTAACTTATACTGATGCAGTCGAACTTCTTCTCAAAGCAAATAAGAAATTTGAATTCCCGGTATTTTGAAACTACCAACTGTTTGCTAATGCTACTATTAAATACTATATATGAAAATGTGTTCCTATCTAGCATTCTCTTTGTTGTTTTGTAGTTTCGACTTACATTTTTAGTTTTTCCCCTTCATTTTTGTTGCTTTTACTGTTGAACTTTAGTAATGTGTGATTTTGATTTCCTTTTCCGTAGAATTAGTGAATTATGAATTGTATTACGAATCATAGGTGAAATGGGGATTTGATTTGCAAAGTGAGCATGAGCGGTACATAACCGAGGAGGCATTTGGGGGATGCCCTGTTATAATTAGGGACTACCCAAAGGTATGCACGCGCCTGATTGTTGTATTTTTCATTTTCTTTTCTGTATGAAAGAAGGAATAATTGTGGAGCGTATGTAACTTTAATACACTCAGGCAATAAAGGCATTTTATATGCGGGAAAATGATGATGGGAAGACAGTTGCAGCCATGGACATGCTAGTTCCTGGGGTGAGAACACAATTCCTATTCGATCCTAATTGAACGAGTTCTCACTCGAAGAGTGTATGTTTCCTTATGAGTTGAACAAGATAGAAAGTTGGTTTTCTTTGTTTTGCTTGGCAGGTTGGTGAGCTAATTGGTGGAAGTCAAAGAGAAGAAAGGGTTGACTACCTGGAAAATCGTTTAGATGAACTGAATCTAAACAAAGACAGCTACTGGTGGTATCTGGATTTGCGACGTTACGGTTCAGGTGACGAAAAACGAAAAATGAAACTAGTTGGTGTGAGAATTTAATCACAAATTTGGTTCCAACCAATCTTTGAACATAATTTAATGTCACAGTTCCTCATGCTGGATTTGGACTGGGATTTGAAAGGCTGGTGCAGTTTGCTACTGGAATGGAAAACATAAGAGACGCCATACCTTTCCCTCGGACGCCTGGTTCTGCTGAATTTTAAGTGTTTCAGCTCAGTTTTCCTCAGCAAAAGTTTTCACATGATAGAATCTAAGCTATGATCAATTGTTGTATTTTATTATATTTAATTGTTCCAAGCAACTGAATCTGATGAAAACTCTCAGATTGTTTGTAATAAAACTGTTAAAAGTTTTGTGGGAATACATTAATAGTGTCCCTTTAGATTGTTAATACATTTTTTGATTGATCATAATTCCGATTCAGATAGTAATCATCTGTTTGATAATGATCGAACGGCATTGTTGTATTTGCTATATATTTTGATTCGATAATGATCCAGTGATATATATATATATTGTAATGATGGAGTTGGAGCATGATTGATATAATAATTACAACTATTAAGTCAAAATAAATAATTAAGCGATCATAATTGTAAAAAAAACACGAATCAGTAGTTGCGGTTATCTTTGTGCTTCTTCGCATCGTACCGTGTGTGCGTCTCGTCTCGTCTCGTCTCGTGTCGTGTCGTGTCGCCTCGTCCTCTGTCGCTCCTTTTCTACGTTAAAAAGACCACATTCGATTGCAAGTATTTTTCCGTCTCTCTATTGACACATTTTTTGCTTCTCCAAGGTAAACAAACCCTAAATCCCTTTTCTCCTGTTCGGACTGTTAGTTCGATTCGTGATAAAAATTACGGATCTTTTCGTCTCTCTCTGTGTTTCCCAGTTGTGAATTTGGCAAGATTTGTTTTGTTTCCTTATCAATCTTTAGGATGAAGGCGGCAGAAGAATGTATTTGATGTTGCTGTTTCTATACCATACTTTGATTGTACTCACACTCTCTCTTACTGTCAGAACTCTCGCTCTTGTACTATGGGATTATCTGCTTCTTGATGTCGATCTCTTCTCAGGGTAACTTTTCAATGTTTCTATCTTTTCAGTGTATATGAGTTTGAACATGAAGCTGTTGCTTTACTTGAAGGTTTGTTTCACTGCAGGTCATTTACAGCTAATTGCAGGTTCTGAGAGACAAGTTGAGAGCTCCAAGAAAGGTGTTTGTTTGCTGGAAATAAGACGCACTGGGATGGTACAGTGGAGTGATTGTAGACAAGGGTCTATGGACCAGCAAGCGGAGAACACTCCTCAGCTATCACGGAACATTGTTAAGAAAGAAAATGAAGATGATGATGAAGAAGAAGATGTGACGTTAGAGTCTCTTGGGTTGCCTGAAAAGCGCAAGAGAAAGCTCCGCAACCTTAACCAAGTGAAAGAAGAAGAAGGATGTGGTGAAGATAACCCACCTAAGCATAAGCAAAGGAAGCGCGAAAATTGCAAAAAGAATCCAGTTAACAAGAAAAAGGAGAATTTCATTGATAGATGGTCCATAGAAAGGTAATTAATGCATTGTGTGCCTTTCTTGCTGTAATCAGGTTGATATGTCATTTGTTGCTACTCAATTTTAAGGTATAAGCTGGCTGAGAAAAGAATGTTGGAGGTCATGAAGGCTGAAGGAGCTGTCCTTGACAACCCCATTTCCCGACCTGTGCTGAGAATGGCGGCTCGCAAACATATATGTGACACTGGGCTCTTGGACCATCTGCTGAAACACATCGATGGAAAATTGGCACCAGGTGGCACGGAGCGGTTCCGTAGGTGTTATAACACTGACGGTATAATGGAGTACTGGCTGGAGAGTGCTGACCTTATTAATATCAAGCGTGAAACTGGGCTACCAGATCCAAATTATGGTCCCCCAAGCTGGATAAAGCCTGTTGGTGACAACTTCAGAGATTCCCTCTGTGCTGGAGAGTTGAAACTTCTTAAGGGAGAAATATCAAAATTAAAGAGGTAACCAAAGGAATTTAAATAGAAAGGGAATATTCTTGGAGCTTACTTGAGTTCAATTCTTTATCAATAGTCTTCTCTACAGGGATATGGAAGAGCTTGTATCCAAGAACCGTGAGGAATATCGACCCAATCCAGTAGAGGTCAGTATCATATTACAGTATGCTATGGGATGATTAGGATTGCTTAATCCCCCATTTGATATTTTCTTTTCTTAGGACATGCACAAGGAATTGGTGAAGTGGAGAGGCAAGACTGACCAACACCTAAGGGAGATTTCAAGTTCATTGAGTAGTATGCAGGTATCAACTTTAATAATTTATGCTATCCTTTCGGCTTCTACTTCTTAGAGGATGTTCCCATACTCTCTCTTGGAACAGGACATGTTTAGGGAGCTGGTGACTTGGAAGTCCAAGACTGAAAAGCAGCTCAAGGAAATTACAGATTCGCTGAGCAGTCTACAGACATCAAAGCAATGCACCAGCTTCAGTCCAGCATCTGAAAAATGGGAAGACTGGTTGGAGAGTACTAATTTGGACAATATTCAGGGGGAGGATTTTGCAAGTTTATTAGAGAGCACTGATCTTGTCAATATGGGGCCAGATGCTCCAGTCCAAGCGTCTTACCCAGCTCCACAACCTTGGCTGAAGCCTTGTGGTAGTCTCTCTCTGGATGTTCGTGCTGCAGAGCTACAGCTCTTTAAGGAGGAGATGGCAAAGATGAAGAGGTAACAAATTCGATTCCTAAATCTCTGTGATTAACAAACATGCACTGTGTAGTGTGTATGGAGAAAGGAAAAGTGAAAAGATCTACCTTCATTGTTGATGTCAATTGTGCTTCCTTTCATTGAATTAATAGAAACGTGCAAGAACTGTTACCCAGTGCTCTAGAGGAAGATCAAGTTAATGTCACACAAGATTCTTATGCTACTGTGAATTCAAAGTTGGATCTTGGCAGTTCATTTCTTATTTTTCAGGTAATATCTGTCACCATAATACTAATTATCAGTATTCTTATTCTTATTGTTGAATAAAATCCCTTGTTAATCTCTGCATTGACAGGAAATGTTCAAGGATTTGGTGAAATGGAAATCGAAGATGGAGCAACAGATGCTACAGATTTCAAATTCTGTTAGTGAATTGGAAGCATCAAAGAAATATGGAAAATGAAGCTGCATCAAATGAAGATGTAGCAAATAAGTTCTTTCTTGTTAAAGTAGTTAGCTTTAGAGGAGTAGGATTAGATCTTTGTACAGGTTTTGGAGGCTGAAACCTGAGCTCCTGGGATTTCCAAACCATCACATGACAGTACCAACAACCTAACTGTTGTGGCCATCTAATTGCTTAATTTGCATATGACCTACTAACAATTGGCATTATCCTTCTCTGTATTCTGAGCTGTAAGCCAAGCAGGACTGGCTTGGTCTATAGTTCTTTGCAGGAATAAAGGTTTCTTTAACACCTACTTCCCTTTCATTGTTTGAGATGGGGTTGCTTTGCTTCCAACTTCATTATTTTGAAGTTTCAACATGCTTGAGGAACATGTCCACTTCTCACCTAAAACAATGAAGGGATATTCTTCTTTTATTGAAGTAAAAGAGGTTCAATACCTTTTTATTTTATTTTATCTATAATTCTCCGGTACATGAGCTAAGAATAGATTAAGTATAGATACTATAGATACATTGGTGGTGGTTGAAAAGACAAGGTGTCAGATTCTCTTTATTCTTCGTGTACATCTAGTCACATGCTTTTTTCCTTTAAAAATTCTTTAAAAATTACGAAGATCGATTGCTAGTTTGGTACCTTCGATTCCTTTTGAACTCAATCTTGGCGGTGTCTCAGGATCTTGGCAATGACTCGATCTTAAAGATGATCTCTTCTGGATGGAAGGTTAGGACTGGACAAATCGTTTCTGGTGTACGTGTTGACTTTGACCCACTTCAAACAAATTGTAGTTTATAAGGTATATATTATCAACCAATAATGTTTCGCTTTCATAATTATCAGTAAAAATCATCTTTAATATAATAAATTACCATATGAGAATGCTAAATAAGTGGATTAATTGAGATGATTTTGTAGAAAACATAAAATGGTATTGATCTTTGACATTCACTACTTTTTAGCCTTTTCATTTTGTTGGAACTCTAATTTTGACCTCTTCAAAGAAATGCATCCGTGCATCAATATTGGCATTTCCTCATGATATAAATAAAAGCAGCCCACAGAAAACATGGAAAAGGAATCAATCTTTTTTCGAGTTGTGTTTCTGTTTTCGATCAATTACATCTTAAAAATAAGATCTTTAGAAATATTTTGAGTCCAACCGCCAAGAAAACCTTCCTATTGGATGTTAGAGAGATACAGTCTAGAGAGGGTGGGTTGATAAGACTTTGATGGAGACATTTATAAAAACGATCAAGACAAGGATAGTGACTGGAGTCAATTAAGATTAAAAGAAAAAAGAAAAGCAAAAGTTCCATAAAGAACAAGTCGTTGCCTTCTTATTTCTTCCAATAACAACAGCGACTAAGAAAGAGATAGAGATATAGAGTAGAGATAGAGATAGGCAGAAGCAGGAGAGAGTTCTGGGTTTGGGAGTGGAGACCCAAAGACTCCATCTTTAGACCCAAAGATTCAATCTTTATCTCTTAAAAGGATCTTTTTTTTCTTCATTCTGTGAGTCTACTCCAATATTGGTGATGGAAAAGCCATCGACTCCAACAAGCTCATCAACTTGCTCCACTCCTGCAAAACCTAAATGGGTTCTTCCCTACAGAACAGAGAATCTTAGAGATCACTACAGCATAGGCAGGAAGCTTGGGCAGGGCCAGTTTGGCACCACATACCTTTGTACCCACAAGCCTACTGACCAAAACTATGCCTGCAAGTCCATTCCCAAGCGCAAGCTTCTTTGTAGAGAGGACTATGAAGATGTTTGGAGAGAAATCCAGATAATGCACCATCTTTCAGAGCAGCCACATGTGGTCAGGATCAGAGGGGCCTACGAGGATCCCTATTGTGTCCACTTGGTTATGGAGCTTTGTGAGGGAGGTGAGCTCTTTGATAGGATAGTGAAGAAAGGTCATTATAGTGAAAAAGAAGCTGCTAAACTGATCAAGACCATTGTTGGGGTTGTGGAAGGCTGTCATTCGCTTGGAGTCATGCATAGGGATCTTAAGCCTGAAAACTTCTTGTTTCTTAGCGTTGAAGAGGATGCTGCTCTCAAAGCCACTGACTTTGGCCTCTCTGCATTCTACAAGCCAGGTTCAGTCTTTAAGTTATTCTTCTGGTTTTCGGTTTTGATTGCTTTAATGAGTTCAAATTCTCATCAGGTTTAGGGAAAAGGATTCTGACAGTCAAAAGATTTGATCTTGCTTTGTTTATGTGATTCAAGGCAGTCAATTTTTGCTGCTTTTTTCTTAGAAAAGAAAGTATATTCACCTTGATCTATCTCAGTCGAATTCAAAGGTGATAATGAAGTAATTAGGGTCCTCAATGCCATGTTCCCAAAAGTTTCTCTCAGTTAAGAGTGGGATCAGCTCTAGAATTGGTTTCTTCATCCCATATTATCTAGGTTTATGCATTGAAATTCCGTTTGATAATAAGTGTATCAGGCAACTAGAAATCATCCAAATTCTAGACAATCCATAGACTGTTTAGCTTTGGGGAGTTGCTTCTATGTAAACCTTCCTTTTTCTCTCGCTTCTTTATAAAGATTTGAAATGCTTGCCATGCCCTTCACAACCTGATATTCCTGGCTTGTTCTGTTCCTTTTCAAAGATCATGCTCTTTGGATTTAGTAGAACAATCGCTTCGGGTTTGCTTGGGCCATAGATGTTGTCACAAAGTATAAACTTTGACATAAACTCGTTCGCATGCTTTTAACTATCAATTTAATACTAGCTCCTTGTGTATTTATGTTTTTTTTTTAATGTTATAAAGGTGAATACTTTTCTGATGTTGTTGGAAGTCCATACTATGTGGCACCGGAGGTGTTACGCAAATATTATGGACCTGAAGCAGATGTCTGGAGTGCAGGGATCATTCTATACATCTTGTTAAGTGGGGTGCCACCATTTTGGGCAGGTGAAAGTCCTTAAATCTCCAAATTGATAACAGACTAATGGTCAGGTTTTATGAGGAAAAGTTTCAGAACAGTCATATTTAAAGCTTAACTTCTTCATCCTTCTTTCTTCCAGAAACGGAAACGGGGATATTTCGGCAGATATTACAAGGAAAACTTGATTTTGACTCTGCACCATGGCCTAGTATTTCTGACAGCGCCAAGGATCTCATAAGAAAAATGCTTGAACGTAATCCAAAGAGAAGGCTGACTGCTCATGAAGTTTTATGTAAGTCACTTCAACTTGAAGCATGCTAGAAATATAGCTTCTGAGAAGTACTGGCTACAGTAATACTGGTTTATTATACAATCCTTGTGATGTATACGACATCTTTTGCCTCAGGCCACCCGTGGATTGTGGATGACCGTATTGCCCCAGATAAGCCTCTGGATTCTGCTGTTTTATCACGCCTGAAGCACTTCTCTGCAATGAACAAGCTTAAGAAGATGGCTCTGCGAGTAAGCATATTGTATAATCATAATATTGAAATTCTATTAGGTTATGTGCCTCTCTTGACAAATTGTGAGATCATTAACTCAGCTGAAGAGATTGTGTTCCATTTTTATATCTTGCAGCCTGATATTCTCTTACGATAGAGGCTTCATGATTTAGACTGTGATGGTTAGCTAATCCTTTGAAATGAATATTCCTTCTAACACTTGTCTCGAAGCAAAATCTTGAGCCATTTCTACCTTACCACAAGTTTCATATTCTCTATCCTATATTCTGTTTTTAACACTCTGCTTTTGTTTCCTATATAGTCTAATCTTCTTTTACATATCATGGTGATAATTAGGTTAGCTGATTACTGTTTCCTGCCAGTAAAAATTTCTTTTGGTCTCTGCTATGCTGATAGAAGTTAGGTGGTGATGTCATGTGATTGTTCGTACATGGTCTTGTACTAAATTAGGTAATAGCAGAGAGGCTTTCAGAAGAAGAGATTGGTGGTTTGAAGGAGTTGTTCAGAATGATAGACACTGATAACAGCGGAACGATAACCTTTGATGAATTGAAAGAAGGCCTCAAGCGAGTAGGCTCTGAACTAATGGAGTCTGAAATAAAAGATCTGATGGATGCAGTAAGAAATAATCTGTCAACTTTACGATATTCACCTCTAGTATTGGCTTGTGATCTCTTCTTCATTAGGAACGTTTCATGTGTTTGCGTTGCAGGCTGATATCGACAACAGCGGGACAATAGACTACGGGGAATTTCTTGCCGCTACTTTGCACTTGAACAAGTTGGAAAGAGAAGAAAATTTGGTATCTGCGTTCACTTTCTTTGACAAAGATGGTAGTGGTTACATAACCATTGATGAGCTACAAGCAGCCTGCAAAGAGTTTGGCCTGAGTGACCTCCACCTTGATGAAATGATTAAAGAAATTGATCAAGATAATGTAAGATGTTTACTTCCCTTATGCCTTGTTCCTCCATATAAGGAAGTTCCCCCATGAGTTAGCTGTTCAAGTGACTGCTTTGCCTGAATTGTGTTGCAGGATGGACAGATTGATTATGCAGAATTTGCTACAATGATGAAGAAGGGGAATGGAGGAGTAGGACGAAGAACCATGAGACGCACTATCAATTTGGGAGATGCATTTGGTCTTACAAGCAATGGAGGAGCTGTGAATTTAGTTTGATTCTGTTAGCAGATATTCCATGAAAACATTGGCTAGTTTTTCCTTTTCAATAACAGCCAAATTTTGTTCATCCCCTCCATTTCTTTATGGACTGCTTATCTGATACTATTCTAAGTCCTTAGGACACCAATGTGCATCTTTCTTTTTTAAGGTCAGCACGTGATTTTAGTTCTTGAATACCCGAGTTCAAACTCGATCAGATCAAACTTGGCCTGTTGATTTTGGGCGTGCAAACTAGGATTAAATTGCCATCTCATCTTCAACTTCTCTACTAAAAGAAAAAAAAAACAATTGGCAAGCTTTTCAGCTGGAAATTGGCCTACAAACTTCATTCCATTTTTACTTCAATAGTCTGGTTTAGTTGCAGAAAACACAAGCCAATGGTAATTGCAGTTAACAAAGAGCAATTCAACTAAACCAATGTATAGTAAACAAATGATGTATAGATCTTTTTCAACGAGACCAGCTCTGTTTCAGTGACATGATTCTTCTAAATGAAACAGAACCAGTGGATTCCAGAATAACATATATGACGCAGTAGCTGATCAATATTCGTAAACATTTCACACCACTACTTCCCCGTCCGACCAGAATCAATCCGCGGGAAGATCTTCTTCAAAACCTTGAGGACTCCATTCATGCTTTGTGATCTCCTAGGTTGTCGTGGACGGTGATTACACTGGAAGCTACACCCTCTTGTGGACACCAAACAACGTTGCATATCCTTGGTCAACTGATCAGAGTCCGACCCTGTATAATTCTTAGTTTTAATAGTTTTAACCGATGATGGCTTCTCTGACGACACTGACTGTCTCTCTGAAGAAATGATCCCGTGATGAATTAGCTCCTCATTGAAGTCCTCCCATAACATATCCATCTTCGCTTCACTGCTGTCGCACTCTGTTTTTGTCACCTCTGCAACAGCTTGAAAGCAGGAAAAGCTTTTCCTGGGAACATCTAAATCACCCACACCCTCCTTGCTACTTTTTACATCTTCGTCTGAATAATATTCTGGATAAACCACAGAAGATACCCGCCATAGGGAAGGTGAAATCACAAAGCTAGGAACAGGGGGGGTGTTGATTCTGGGGAAGCTGAATTCTTCTGAAACCATCACTCAGTAGACAGACAATGATGAAGTCAAACAGAAACCAAAAGATGGGTTCTTGGTGTGAGCAAATTAATGACAAGAAAGAGTGGGGTGGTGTGAGTTGGAGTCAATCACCTTTCGCCGGATTGCTCGGGCAAGAAGAAAAGAAACAAACAACAAAGACAGTGACAGAGTCAAGTGAAAGAAAAACATGTAGAAGCTCTTAACGAAACAGAGTGTTGAAAGGTACAGATAACCCCTGAGGGGACCGCTCCCCCACATTTCTTTAATACTCTGCTTTCCTCCAAGAAATGTTCAAATCTAACATCATTTATTGCATGGACTTTACAAGCTCCCTTCCTAACTTATTTCCTTTTATATATCATTACTTATTTTATATTAACTGTTTATCTATAATCCAAAAGTCATTATATGGCAAAAGATCTGTTATTATCACATCATCATAGAAAAGGAAATAAAATGATAAATAAGAAAAATTCTCAATTTTATTAGGTTGACTATGATAACTTAATTTGGGTTAAATGAAAGCAAAAATAGTAAAATCTGAATCCAAGGTATGATATTATAGGCTTGGAAGGTTACTTTTGCTTCAAATGCTACAATACATATAATATAATCTTAGTATTTAATTGCCACATTTTTCAAATTTGGATCATTATTGAAAATTTGTAAAAAGTTTAAATTTTTTTATTAATTAACTCCAACCTAATAATACCTCAATAAAAAAATTCTAACTTATCCTTTAAATAGAAAAATAAGGAAAAAAAAAACAGGAGATGACATGAAGATCCAAGATCCAGTTGAGTTCAGATAAAACATAACTGTATTGCATCACTAAAATTGGTTCAGAAAACTCTTCAGGAAGTCATATATTGTTGAAAGTGATAAATACAACCAAAAAACTTTAGAAAACAACAAACTTGCAACGATAAACAGACATTTCTGACACCAACTTTTGTTTGTCTCAACTGTCACAACTTCTCATTGTTCTTATTATTTCCCATCTCCAACCTTCTTCTATCTTTGTATATATACACAATTCTTTATAATTCTCTATCTATCATCACTTGGAGTTCTCTGTTGTTTTTTTTTCTTTTCAGAAGAAAAAATTGAAGAACTTTCTGTAACCCTACTTGGAGTATATACAATCACTATCTTTCTACAGGTATGATTTGGTTCCTTCCTTCTCCTGTCTATGTTTTCTCTTTTTTAATCTGTTCTCAACATGCACGATGATGATGATGATAAGCATAGAAAAGAAAGTCATATTCCTAATAGTTCAGAAGTTATATCGTCTTGTTCTGCAAAAAATGCCGAACTTGGTGAACATCTGGATGTTGTTATGCATGGACATGAACTTTAAAAATTCAAGAAAAACAATAGTGCCTTTTTTTTTTCCTGATAAATTTTCAAACTCAAACCCGAAGACAATGGTTTCTGTAACAAAATGATGATGGTAGGTATGTCTGTTACAGAAACCGTTTGTTGTATTTAGCTCCATAACCAAACAAAAGTGGAGAAAAAGACCTACCCCATTATGAGAAAAAGGCAGCCATGAGGTTCCACTTGTTCTTGATCACCTGGTTCTAGATATGCCTACCTCACTTTCTTTCCATCAAGAACATGGGTTTTTGACAGAAGGCAGGAAACAGTGGTCTGAACCATATATAGAATGAGTTATCAAGCATCTTCTCCGTTCAGGAGTCCAGATTTTGGCTATCTTTAAGCTTCTGATAGCTATGTTTACCAACTAGATAACAACTTTACCATAATGCACGCCATGAATATAATCCTACCTTTGTCTTATAGTTGATTCGGGAGTTTAAATACGACCAAGATAGAACCAGCAGGACATGTAAAATGCAATTCGGTGTAATTCTTTTCACTTACTGAACATGCAGGTTGCGGCTAAAACATTGGTGCAATTCGTCGAACAGGTTAAGGACATGGAGAAAACAATCAGCCAAAGCACAGCAACTTGTAAACCTTTAACTACTTTCGTCCAAACAGACACAAATGCTTTCCGAGAGATTGTGCAGCGATTAACAGGCCCTTCAGAGAGTGATCCACCAGCTCCAAAGGTTTCAGGCGTAAGGAGATCGACATCTAAACTCCATGAAAGGAGGCAGTACCTAAGGCCCAAGCTCGAGATAATCAAACCTGCAATCAATTTCAGACCTTGCACATCACCAACCACATCACCGAGCCTTGTGGGGACACCTTCTTCAGTATTCTCGAAATTGTCGATACAGGAGAAGGAGAACAAAGAAGCATCAGCAGCTTTTGAGCTAAATAATGAGGAAGAAGAAAAGGCCATTAAAGACAGACGATTTTACTTGCATCCATCACCTAGATCAAAACCAGAATACTCTGAACCAGAGTTACTCACCTTGTTCCCATTGACGTCACCCACAACAACAACCTCTTCTTAGACATGGAAGCTAATTCACAATCACTTGTCAACATGGACATGATCTCAAAAACCATCCATGGTTTATAATTATGATCAATTGTAGATAAATGGTGGCAAGCCACCCTCATTTTCTTGATCATCAACTTAACAATATGTTACATATTTTCAAATAAATGATTACTAAATCAAAATTACAATGAGTTCTTGGCTGTCCGCAAGCAACTCTCACAATGAGAGTTAACTTATATGTTACAACGGTAGAGAATTGTCCAAAAGAAGATAAAAATGAATCTTTAGAGTAATTAAGATGAAACTCTAAGCACCAAGTACGTTGCATGTTTACAGAAAGAGAACGTTGCGCATTTTTAGCATAGATACAAGCTCGGATGAAGTTGACAATTCAATCTGCAGTAAATAGCTGATGACAAGATTGGGTAGAGAACAACCCATTCATATTTAGGCTCCAGGAGATAACATCTTCCTTCTTACCATCATTTAGTCCAGGAAGGTAATTCAATAGAGTGTGAAATCCCCTAAATTACATTTGTGCCATCATCTGCTTAAAAATAGAACCGACCCTAGAACAGTCTAGCTGCCAGAAATTGATATTCTTCAAGGAATGCTCATGGATCCATTCGATCCATAGTACTTTAGGATTGGTGTACAATCTCCACAGCAGCTTGCACGTCAAGACTTTCTGCATTAGTGTTATGGAGATGGTCCAAAGACCTCTCTTCTTTTTAGAGACAGTTACATGGCTCCATTTAATTCTAGCTCTTTTAGAGTTGATAGTTGTACCAGACCATAAGAAGCTGTTCATGATTCTATCCGGCTCTTTTGTAGCTTTTCTATGAAGAGTTACATGTGTTGTCTAATGGATATGAAGGCTACTGAGGACCAAAACAATAAGAGTTAACCTGGAAGCATAGGATAGAAACCTATTTTGCCAAGCCATGACCTGAGATTTCATTCTCTCAATGATACGAATGCAGTCGTTATACTTGAGTTTAGAGGCAGTGATAGGAACACCCAAATAGCAGAGAGTCTGCGAGACAGAGTTAATACCAGTAAGCCGCCAAAGTTAATCCGAATTTCTCACATCTGCAGAGAGGCAGAGGCTGCTCTTATCCGGGTTGTGTTTAAGGCCAGACCATTGAGCAAACAAGGTGAGAGCATGCATCATGACATTGATTGAAAAAGCATCGGCTTCACATAAAAGTAGCAAGTCATCAGCATATATAAGATGAGTAAGCATGATTTCCTTACAATTGTGATGATATTTGAAACCACCTTTGGATGCTATGAGCTTATTTAAAAGTTTGGATAGTCCTTCCATTACTAGAGTGAACAAGTATGGAGATAAGGGATCACCTTGGCGAATTCCTCTAACTGGTTTTAAAGGTAATCAATTGACAATCACACTCAAGGAGGAGGTTTGAATACAAGTCATGATCCATTACACGAATTTATGAGGGATTTGGATAGCTTCAAGACATAATTGAATAAAATCCCAGTTAATAGTATCACAGGCTTTGAAGAAGTCCACATTTATTAAGCAGCCGTTGAGTTTTCTGCCAGAATTATAATCCTTCATGAGTTCTTGTATCATCACAATATGATCATCTATATTGCAGTCTGGCAGGAAGGCTCCTTGGACTGTGTTGACAATATCAGATAGAAACAGCTTAAGCCATTCAGCTAATTTCTTTGAAATCACCTTGTAAATGGTATTACAACAAGAAACCTGTCTAAAATCACTCCTAATGCGAGGTCTGTGCTTTTTAGGGACCAAACAAAGAAGGGTATAATTGATTTCTTGAAGAAGCTTGGCAGATTCAAAGAATTCTTGGACAACCTCAATAAATCGCTCACCAGTAATATTCCATGTGCGTTGAAAAAATAATTCAGTAAAGCCATCGAACCAGGTGATTTAGAAGGGTGTAGGCTAAATAGAACTCTTTTAATGTCCTAAGATGAGACTGTAGAGATGAAAGCTTCCTTAGTTTACTAATTAAGAGAGCATTCAAACAATTCTCAGACATTAGAGCTTGGTAATTTTGCACCGGTTGAACCTATTAGATCAATGAAATATTGCCTAGCTATCTCCAATAGGCTGTTATGATCAATGTGTTCTCTCCCCCTACTGTGAAGTAGCATAGGAATTTTATTGACATTTCGGCGAGCAAGCAAAAAGGCATGAAAAAATTTAGTAATAGGGTCGGCTTCCTTCATCTAATTGAGCCATGCCTTCTGCTTGAGAACAGAGTTATGGCATCAAAGTGCTTCTTGATATTCCCACAGGCATTGCGCTTCAATCTGTCTATGGCCAGGATGTCAGTACTTAGAGGGGACCTTATTACGTACTCCAGGGTTCTGTGAAAGAATAAAAAACGAAGATAATGTGGAATACCTAGATTTGGTTCCATCTCTGACTCCGATGTCAATTTCGAGCTCCAAACGCCTCCGAATCTTCCGGGTCTTTTAGCAAAAAATGCTCACCGACTTACGGGCACGACCTTTCTACAATTTCCTCAAATCCCGCATTTCCTTAACGAGTCAGGAACCTTATGCTCGAGAATCCTCTTCTTGAGTAACTGCAGGAGACTTTACCTTTATATAGCTTCTATATCGGACTTCCCCATCACAAGGTCGATATGGACCCTGTCCACACTAATTGAGACACATTTCTCATCCAGACTTTGACCCATTGATTTAGATTATTTATTAGGTCACTTTAATATCTTCATCTGGATCAAATGACGTAACTTAACCGGTAATTTATTTAAAACCAAAATTGCAATTAATGTTAGTCCAATTTTATGACACATTGACAAAATTACCCCAAAGGACAAAATTGTCTAACACAGGATTGTGAGGAGATTCATGATAGATTTGCTGAACAAGGGTGAGTTCTTCAAGATATGTAATATTAGTTTACTTAGGGGGCGTTTGGTTTGAACACGGGTTTGGGAATGGGTATGGGTATAATAGTAGAAGGGAATGAGAATGAGAATGAGAATAGGAATGGGTATAAAAAATGATGTTTGGTTTGTAACTTGGGTTTCTGTATTAATACCAATA
>JANZLX010000213.1:202068-223543 GCA_025531955.1 Erythroxylum orinocense
TAGTTGATTCCCAAACTATTATATTGGAATGAAAGTTTGATACCCACCCCTATTGGAGGGTTTAGTGGATTCCCAAACATATTGGAATCAATCCATTACCTTGAGAATGAAACTCCCAAAATAAACATTATTTTTTACTATGATTCCATTCCTTCATTCCCAAACGCCCAAACCAAACGCCCCCTTTAATTTGTTTTTGTTTCATGTTAAATCTTTTTAAAAATTGAGTTCCACCTTATTATTGCGAGGCTCGAAATAAAAATTAATAAAAAGTATTAATCCGTTAATATTTCTGTTCTAATAAAGTAACAGAAATATTTTAAAAATATATATAAACTAATTATTCAAGAATGCATTAATAGGTATATAGTCTGTGGCAAACAAATCATAACCTAACTAAAACTTGTTATATGGAACAAAAACAGTTGTCATTTTGCAAGTTGCAGTGTTGAACAAGTTGGTACCATGACTAGTTAACTTCTCTTTTGATATATGCATGCTTGCTCTTCCAATAACCCCACTTGACTTCTTGAACCCATTTCATGCCATTGATAGAAGAATCAAGAAATTTGTTAAGCTTGTCAATACAAATTAATGATGGTACAGCTATGAAGTCCAATATTTCCCCTTTCATGAAGAAAAAATGCTCTCCATTCTATACGGTACCTGAAAAGACAACAGATAAAAGACTTAGATTAATCATGAAAAAAATTTAAATTAGTCAAGCTGCGTGGTCTACCATTTTTGGTGTCACTTGCTAGTTTCTTTAGAGATGGCGTAATAATAGCATTTTTGAGCCGGACTTCACTTGGCCTAACAACAGTACTAATATAGTCTTGGAATATACGCATTGGATCATACGTGCTAGTGAAATGCAAAATTGGTTTTTTCCGTGTCAGGAGCTTCCAGTGGGCGCGTTAATAGGCTGGAATAAACCTAGGGACGGATGGGTCAAACTCAATACGGATGGTGCAATCAATTTGCGGTCCCGTCTTGCTGCAGCTAGTGGTCTTATCAGGAACTGTCAGGAGCACTGGTAGATAGGTTTTTTTCAGAAAATAAGGCTAGGAGATCTCTTAGAGGCAGAAATGTATGGTGTGTATTTCGGCCTCAGATTGGCGTGGGATTGGGGCTACCATCGCGTAATTGTGGAACTGGATTCGCTTGAGGTTATTAATATTCTGTCTTTCTCCTGATTGAAATTTCTTTTTTGATGACAGATATTAGGGAGCTATTAGATCGAGAGTGGGAAGTGCAACTAGAGCATACGCATCGTGAGGGCAATCAATGTGCGGATCAATTGGCGCACTTAGCCTTTGGCGTAGCACAGGGTTGACATATCTTTCAGGAGCCTTTTAGATGCCCTTTATCAGGACCAGCAAGACACCCTCTATCATAGACCCTTTCGTAGGGACTTAGATTTTCTGCAATAGGCGCTCTTTGTTTTTCTTTTCCCTTGTAAAAAAAAAGAAGAAGAAAAGAAAGACTTGATTCGTTAAGAGACAAATTTAACGTGTGCTTTTGGGAAAGACTTTTGACTTTATGGACAATAGTCCATCTTAGCTAAAATTGAGTCCAGATCGTCTTTCAATTATTACTTTGTTTTATTCTGTCTTATGGAATATTAGTCACTTATATTGCAGGATCCACGCAGGTCTCATGCAGAACTCACATAAATAAATGACTGAGATTTATTGGACACAATAAGACACTATAATATTAGACAGAAGATCTAGACTCGCTAACATTAACGTTAGCATCGATGACTCAAGTCTGTCAATGAAAATTAAATCTATATAATGACTTTAGAATAAGCCAATAATAAATTATACTATTTCACAGGTTGGTAAGTAAAAAAGAGAATCTTATTCTAATTAGAAGAAAATAAAGTTCATTTGTCAAAGGAATTCTCCGTTCTATAAGTTATAGAAAAAGAAAAATAAAAAATTATGAAAAGCTTGAGAAGAAGTATACTTCACGTCTTGATTATGTATGAACGTGTGTTTTTGTGTTTAAGAGGAAAACCCAGGAAGGCTTAGAAGATCATCAACCATGGGAGTTAGGATTAGCTCCCACTTGTACACTACTGCTCTGCTGACATTACTACTGTTGGCGTTATTACACGTTCTCTATTTACTTCGTCCGAAACAAAACGTCGCCATTACCAACCTTCTCTCTTCTTCTAATAATCAATCTTTTTTCGTCACTGAAACCCTTCAACCTTCTTCAGCATCAGTTTCAGTTCCATTGCGCCAAGTTTCTAGCGCTAATAATATTAAAGTAGCTACCAGGGAGGAGAAAGTGTGTCTAACACATCTTTTTGAGATAATTTACGACTTGAGTTTTGATTTTTTTTCTGTCTCTGATATTTCTTCAGCGTTTCTAGTGTATTTGATCACGACTGTTATTGATTTCTCTGCAGAAAAGGAGCAATTCCAGGAGGGTAGAAGATGGTTTGGCAAGAGCAAGAGCAGCTATACGTGAAGCTATTCGATCCAAAAACTATTCATCGCATAAGAAGCAAATTTACATTCCCACAGGAGTTGTTTACAGAAATCCCGTGGCTTTTCACCAGTTAAGCTGCGATATCCAGTACATGGTTTATGTGAAATGTATATATATATAGAGTACGCTTCCTGTATTCTGACATGGTGACCATTACTATTGCTTGTGATCAGGAGTCACATAGAGATGGAGAAAAGATTCAAGGTTTGGGTTTACAAGGAAGGAGAGGAGCCACTGATTCACACAGCACCATTGCATGAAAAATATGGCATCGAAGGGCAATTCATCGACGAGATGGAGAGGGGTAAGAGATACTTTGCTGCTCACCACCCTGACCAGGCTCATGCATTCTTAATCCCTGTGAGCGTCACTCAAATCATTTCCTACGTCTACGAACGCCACACTTTCGAACGTGACAAGCTCCAGCGTTTGATCAAAGATTATGTTCTTGTTGTGGCTGATAGGTACCCTTACTGGAACAGAAGCAATGGAGCTGATCATTTCTTGATTTCCTGCCATGATTGGGTATGTGAAGAAGACAAGTGATGAAGTCGAAATCCTTTTACATAATTTGTTGCTGATATGTTGGTGGATTAATTCACAGGCACCAGATATTTCAAGAAACTCTCCTGATCTCTATAAGAACTTCATTAGAGCCCTTTGCAATGCCAACAACTCTGAAGGGTTCAAGCCACAGAGAGACATCTCCATTCCAGAAATTAAGATCCCTGAGGGCAAGCTTAATATGCCTGGTAAAGGCCTACCGCCGAGTAATCGGTCCATCTTGGCCTTCTTCGCCGGTGGCAGCCATGGCCACATAAGAAAGATCTTGTTAGACCACTGGAAAGACAAAGATCACGAAGTCCAAGTCCACGAGTACCTTGACGAGGAGAAGAACAACTACTACAAGTTGATGGGTAGCTCCAAGTTTTGCCTGTGTCCAAGTGGATACGAAGTTGCAAGTCCTCGAGTCGTAACAGCAATCCAGTTGGGGTGTGTACCTGTCACCATATCTGACTACTATGAATTGCCATTCAGTGATGTTCTCGAATGGAGTAAGTTCTCGGTGCAGATTCCATCAGCTAAAATTCCTGAAATTAAAAACATCTTGAAAGGGATTTCGCAGAGAAGATACCTCGTGATGCAGAAGAGAGTGGTGCAAGTCAGGAGACATTTCATGTTGAACAGACCTGCTCAACCATTTGACATGTTACATATGATACTCCACTCTTTGTGGTTGAGGAGACTCAACTTTAGACTCGCACATTGATTTTTATGTACAAACATTGTTTCCTCCTTATAATAGTAAAACCTAAAAAAAAATTTATTTTGATTTTAGTTATTTTAAAATTTTTTGTAATGATAAAATCTTAAGTTTTTATTAAAATTTTGAATATAATTTATTATTAAGATTTGAGCTTATATGTGATTTTTGATAATTACTTGACAAAATCTCTTTGAAATTTTAACATCAATTGTCTTTTTTTTTTAATTTAAAGAAATCATCTTTTTAAAATATATTTATTTTAATTATATTGTCAATTATTATTTTAGTTAAACATTATTATCTTTAGTAAGTGTATGGTTATTATAATTAATATCAAATAATTTACAATATAATAGTAAATAAAATAAATAATTCTTTAATTATTTTCTTTGGGTGTACCTAAAAGAAGACAAAACCTTAATTAGGTGATGTTTGGTTTGATTTTTATATTTATTTTTAGTTTTCTGTTTTTATTTTTAAATTTAGTAAAAAAATATAATTTTTAGTTTCTGATTTTAGTTTTGGTATTTTTCGGTTTTGAAAAATTATGAAAACTATTAAAAATAGTTTTTATTTCCTGTTTCTTTTTTTTTCATAATCTAATTTTTTGTCATTTAAATATATATTATTTAATTTTTAATTTTTAATAAAAATTACGAATAATTTAATTCAACATAGTATATTTAATAATTAAAATTAATTACCAATAAAAATAATGAATAATTTAATTTTTTAAATTAATTATATGTAATAAAATTTAAATAATTATTAATAAAATAATTAAATTTAAAATATATAAATATTCAAATAAAAATTAATAATTAAAATATATTTCAAATAAATATTAATTTATAAATCAAATTCTGATTTTTAAATTATTTAATTTATTGAAATAACATAATTTTATCAATCATTTGTTAATAAATATTATATAAGAGATTAAATAAATTTATTTAATTAAAAATAATTTAACTTTATTTTTTATCTAATATATAATTATTATCAAACATTAATAATCAAACATGTTCTTGTTTTTATTTAAAAGAAAAATAAAAAACTTAAAACAAAAATTAAAACTAAAACTAAAACTAAAAATTATAATAAAAAAATAAAGTGGAATCCTTAAGATTATGATTATGCATACAAAGTTTATATTTTTTAAGGATTGAACTCAAATTTTAAAAAATGTCTAATCTAATAGACAAGACAAGACAATATAAAATTAGTAACAAATTTAAATTTGTCTTTTTAAATAAGGCCAAAACTTGATTTAAGTAGGGATGGAGATTGGGTTTGGGCCTAGTTGACCCAAAATCAACCTACCATGTCTTGTTTAACCAGATCTTAGGCCCATTTTTTAAAAAATCGAGCTTAGGCTACTCTAACTTATTTTAACTTGAGACTTAATCATTACAATCAAAATAATATTATTTTGTATTTTTAATGTTAAAGGCTCGACCTATTGTCATCTTTAGATTTAAGTTAAATAGTAATTAATTTAAAAAATTCTCAAAAAGTTTATAATTTTAAAATTTCTAAAAAATTTTTTGCTTTAAACTTGGATTAAAATATAAGAAAAATATAAAGCACCGTAACACTTTAAATTAAATATTATTGATGCAACTTAATTTTTAAACTTTAATTGAATTAATAAAATTTACTTCAACTGATCATTTTTTATAATTATCTTGAATTATTAATTTAAATATTATTTTCGTAACGATTCAACTTAATCTTTAAGCTTGAGTTGATCTAATTAAATTTGATTTAAAATAATAATTTATTATAATTATATTAAATTATGAATTTAAATTGAATTTAATTAGTTTTTAATAATTAAATTGGATTATCTCATTTGATTAGTTTACATTTGATATTCATATTGCTTGCAAAATTATGAAATTCCTTCTCTCTATCACTTCACACCTCGAAACAAACCGTTTTTATATAAAGAGAGGTGTTTCTGTATTTTCTTCAAATCTAGTGAAAATAGGATGAGGCCTATAACTCAAAGAATTAAAGCACGTGACTACAAACTACGGTAGGGTTTGAATCCCCTGCCCCCTCCCCCCAAACTAACCAAAAAGGAAGGGTCTTTCCTTTCCAAGGTTAAAAAAAAAATCATGATCCAAATAGCGAATCCTAAATTATGGAACTCCGATGCCGATCTTTTAATGGGATAGAATGACTTTTAATTTTTCTTTAGTTGTTAGTTTAAAAATAAAATAGAATATAGAAAATAATTTATAAAAATTTTAAAGAGTGAGAATTTTTTAAATAAATGAGATATCTTTATTTTTTATCTTAAAAATATTAAAATGAAATTATATTTTCCTCATATTTAAGATTAATTATAAAAAAGTCGACTTTAAAAAATGGCTCAAACAAAAATATAATTTTTATCTGTTTAATTTGGTTATGCGAGAAAAGAATCTAAGAAAAAACGTAGTAAGATTTGAGTTGAACACGTTGATTCCTCAATCAAGTTGTCGAATGTATACTTCCTAGTAGGATTCCATCTCTTTCCCTTTCGACGCTTATTTCTACTTCTTCCACACACCACCACCTCCCAGACAGAAGATGACGCCGCCGGTAACAGCAGGAGGAGGAGACAGTGGTGGTGGAGGGCAGCAGAGACAACAACAGGAACAAGTTGGTATAGGACAGACAATTGTGGGGTTTATAAGACTAGCAGTTATATGGTACTTCGCTTCAAAGTTATTCACTTCCAAGAAACCCTCTGATCCCTCTCTCTTGAGCTCCAATATCTTTCACAAAGGCGAATCTTTGGTATCTCCCCTACACCCTCTTCCTTTATATGCTATCTAATGCAGTATCATTCATACCAATTGTCTGCGGAACGAATTTTTTCGTATCTGGTATTATTTGATTTCTGTTTTCTGTTCTTAGCTTTTGTGTGCGTTCTTTTTTTTTTCTTCTTCATTTGTGATCTGGGTGTTCCCTTTTCTTTTCAAAAATGTAACTTTTTGTGTGTTTGAATATGGGTTTGATCTTGGCTTGCTTAAAATCATTAACTGCAAGAGTTTGCTTGTTTTGGTTGGTTAGCTTGGTTGCTGTGGAAAATTGAGCTCTTTTACGATTCCACTTTATTTGAGCTAATATTCTTCGAAGACTAGTACGATATGAAAATTGGGTCTTTATATGTGATTGGCCTTTTGTCTTCTGTTTACTACATGATTTTAGTTCTGCAATCTGCAATGTGGCAGTGGCTTCTATCCAGCAGTTCTTTGTTTAGTTGAATAGTTTGAATAATCTACCTCCGAATTTCTTTATTTTTAAAGGTGCCAGTTTCATCCTTTGGTTGCGACTTGGCTTTGATTTTGTTCTCATAGCTTGCGTTTCTTTATGTCTCTGATGGCATTTCTGTTCTAATGAGCCATTCTCTTCTTTCAGGATATGTGGCTATACCTTTCAGAGCATGAAAAATTCAATGACTTCAGTAATGAAAGTGCACTTATTTGGCATGAAACCAATATACCTTTTGCTTTTTGGGGCCCTCAGAGTACTAGGTCACTTTCTTTGAAGTATCATTTATCCGAGGTATTATCCTTTTTAACCATTTTATTAAGTTTTACATGTCTTGCTTCCATCTCATAGTTTTTGACGATTTTGTGCTTTCTATATCTGGGAGAGCCTCACACGGCATCAAATTATAGAAAGTTTCATGGTTGTGGAGTTTTCTTCTTGCTTCAGCTTTCTTTTCTAAGATGTTTTTGCCACTACTGACCAAAATAATATACTATGTTTCATCTTTTAGGCATTAAAGCACAATGGCAGTCTTTATGCTCATGTTTTCTTTGCACATTCTGGGTATCCCGTGGACCCTAATGATCCAGAATACCAGCCTCTTGATGCCTTTGGGAGGACACACCGTGAGATCCATTCCCTTGTGTCTTTGAATTTTTATAGATTGATGAGTTTCTCTCTATAGTTTTGTAATATTCCTCCATAAATAATTTCAGCTGTTGTCATATACTTGCCGAAGTCAAAAGCTGATAAAAGGAGGAATCTCTTGGGAAATTCTGAAGCCTCTGAGGAAGAGATTATCCATCAGGTCTCCTTTACTGTCATCAAGCTTATCAAATACTTAAATATTTCTTTTCTAAGTGATAGTTTTATCCAGAAGAGAGTGTATCTATCTATATTTTTGCAACACAATGAGTGATTTAACTGCTTTTCGGATATGCTTTCTTACCATTAGTTGCAGTTACCTGTGGCCTGTGTATTTGCAATTTGTTTGGGCCCTTAAGACTGCACACAAGGTATATATCTCCAATAGTTAATTCCTACGTAATAGTCTCGTTCAGTAATGCCAGCAAGACTTAACGGTGCATCTCTGCATTCTTACCTCAATACATTGTGCATGTTGACAAATTAAACCATTAAAAGGGAGTAGTTGTAGCCCTTGCTTGATCTAAGATCGCCAGTTTTATACCTTTGCCTTTCCTGTAGTATGTGGAATACTTTGACAATGCCACCAATAAACTGGGATTTTATGTCTTGCGATGCTTCTTTACTTATTGGCTGAAGTGGAGATCATATAGTGCTTGCTTGGTAGTTGCACCAGTCAATATCATAGAAGAGACGCCTCTGGTACTGCAGGACTGATATGCCCCATCTGTTGACATCTATATATTTTTTTTCTATGTTTGATAATGATATTTTAATTTCCCCAGCTATACAAGCTGTTTCAGGTGTCACTGGGCTTAATCTATTTAGAAGTTACTGAAACAATGTCAGTATGTTCACATGGTCCCTAATTCAATTTTGATTATTTCCAAATCCTGACCTTCCTTAGCAAGTATAGATTATCATGATGAATGCTCAGAATTTGTAATGATAATAAGCCATACGTGTAAAATTTTCTCTTTGATTCCTCAGCTGTGAAATCTCCCATGAATTATTCTTAATGCATATCTGGTTTCTTTAGGTTATTGATGGCAACCAGATTGATTCTAAAGATGATGGCCCTGTGGAATGGGTATCATACTGGAAACCAAACGTTACAATTAACTTGGTTGATGATTTCACCAGGTATTTGCACTCTTGTCAATTCTTTTAAGATATTCTTTGCGTGATTGGGAATCCCAACTTTTGCGTCTCAATTAATTATTTCTTTCTCTGCAGATATGCACTTAATGGTGTACCAGCACATATTGCTCCTTGTATCCTTAATTAATTTGTTTACCCTGGATTTGAGTTCGGCTATTTGGTCTACTTCTTTCTATTCCTGTGCTTTCTGGACGAACTTGCTACTTAAATGTCATTTTGGCTGAACTTACCGTGTTCCTGGGTCTTATGCATTCAGTGTATCTGCTTCTTGCTGGAAGTCTACTTCTTGTGTGCCTATGCTTTCTATTAAATATATGCATATGAATGCAACAGTTTGTAGGGCAAATGTGGCTGGCTCCAAAAATTTTCAGCATCTGATATTACAGGGTTCAACGTAAACACTAAGATAGAAATGATTAAGATAATTCAAAATTTTTATGTAACATATGATCAATCTTGTATTGCATTGTTTTGAGATTCTTGACTTGAGTTTGCAGACATTAATGTGGAGCCTAATACAGGGAATTACTTCCCTACAGTATTCTTCAACGAGTTTTGGTTGCTGAGAGATAAGTTGATTCCAATTAATGCAACTGTGTCAGAACTGCCAATTAATTTGGAAGTGAGTCCTATAAGCATGACAAAGTGGCAACTATTTCTACAAATTGATCAGTCGCTCCAAATTCAACGTAGTTACGGAAGCATGGTTGAGGGAGAGGGTGATGAACTCAAGGTATGACTTACCTAGTTAATATGAAGTGGCATAGTGTGACTGGAAATGAAAGATTTGGTTCAACTCAATCATTTGAATAGTTGGTCATATTTAGTATGATTCTTCATGACTTCCTGGATCCAATATGTTCTGTTGACCTTAGGGCATTATTCTTGTTTGATAAATTACATTATTAGCATATGAATGTCAAACCAAGTAAATGCACATGTATGAGATGTTGAATACTTATCAGATGTTTAAAGTGTTATTTGTTAGACTTAACCACAATTAAGCGACTGATTACAGAATCCAATATTGATTCATGCACTCAAAGTTAGGTACTTGTGGCTTCATATGTTCTTTTATTTTTCATCCAAAGGCATATATTATGCTTTGGACGTGTCATAGTTTGCTGATGATTTGGTGCATAGCCCAAATAGAACATTGTTAAAACAGAGGTGAGTGACGAGTGGAGTTACAATTAGCGTTAGTGTTGAGATACTAAAAGCTGTAAATAGATTATACTTAGATATAGATAGGCTGTAAACAGATAAGATAAGTTTGAAATCCCTTCAATTAAGGGATTACATTAGATAGCTTTAGATAACTTTCCAGATTTAAATTCCTACTTGTAATGTCCTCTATATGGCTGTATACTCCTATTCAATATATGAGAATATAGGAAAATCCTTTCCCACATGGTATCAGAGCCGTAGGGCTTCTTTTTTTGGGATTTGTCCTTTGAGCAACCTTTATTGCCACATAATCAAAACCCTGTTTTTTTTATTCTTCTCTTGTGTGTTCCAGCCTTCATCGCTACATTCCTCCTTACCTCTCTTGTGTGATTCTCATTAGGGTAGCCTTAATTGCTGCAGTATCTTCTTCTTCACTGCAGTATCTTCTTCTTAATCATGTCAACCTCTCAAACCTCTGTCTCCACCAGATCTAACCCTCCAGAAGAATTCGGCACCATTCAAAAAATTGGAGATTTACAAAATATTCGGGCTTCCTATAGGCTTAATGGGAAGAACTATCTCAAATGTTCTCAATTTGTCCGTACATACCTCAAGGGAAAAGGGAGACTTAGTCATCTTCTTGGAACAGGACCGACTAAGGATAACCCAATGTTTGAAGCATGGGATGAGGAGGATTCCTTGATAATGTCCTGGCTATGGGATTCTATGGATCCCATGATCAGTCACACATGCATGTTTTTTGTCAATGCGAAGGAGTTTGGGACTACATTCGTGGCACATACTCGAAGGCTCGTGATGCTTCTCAAGTGTACGAGATCAAGATCAAAACTGCAGCTGCTAAGCAAGGAGATAAATCTGTCATAGAATATGGAAACTTGTTGCAAAATCTGTGGCAAGAACTCAATCATTATCGAGTTTTTGAGATGAAATGCTCTGAGGATACTGTAATCTTGAAGAACTTCATTTAAAAAGACCACGTGTATGATTTTTTGGCTGGGCTGAATGCTGAATTTGATTAGGTCAAGATCCAAATCCTTGGAAAAGAGGACACTGTCTCTACAAGAGACAATCTCATTGATTCGAGCAGAAGAGAGTCGAAGGAGTGTTATGCTTGAACCACAAACCATGGACGGGTCAGTCTTATTAGTAAAAACTGATCATCAGGACAAAGGAAAAAGTGATATATCTAAGCATTCTGGTAGAGAAAACCAGGGAAGGAGAATAAGGACAACCTCTAGTGCATCCACTGCAAGAAACCGAGGGTAAACCACTAAGTCGAGAATGGGGAAACCGTGGGGGACAGTAGAGGTCCCAAGCACATATGGTAGATCAACCCAAAGTTGAGGAAAATTCAGGAACAATGGAATTAAACAGTGAAGAAATTGAGAAGCTGAGAAGCTTGTTAGGGACTATTGAAAAACCTTCTAAGACTTGTTCTTTGGCTCTTTTAGGTAACCCTTTACTCCCTATTTGCATGAATGCCTCAGAAAATCTTCATACCAATTATTGGATGATAAACTCAAGTGCCACAGACCATATGACACCCACATCTCAACTCTTTCACAACTATGCCCCATGCCCAAGTAACAAAAAGATTGTAGTGGCCAACGGCTCTCCAATTACTATTGCAGGTTTCGGACATATACACATCACACCTACCCTTATTCTAAAAAGGGTTCTCCATATTCCAAAATTGTCGGCTAGCCTACTTTCTATTCAAAAGCTTACCCATGATCTTAAATGTATGCTACTTTTTTTTCCTTCTCACTGTGTTTTTGAGGATCAGGTCTTGAGGAGAAGGTTGGACTTGCTAAGGAAAGAGGTGGCCTCTACCTACTTGAATTGCCTCAAAGAGTTAGGAGCAACCTATCTTTGTCATTTCTCAGTTCTTCAAATAAAGATACCATTTGGCTGTATCATCTATGCTTAGTCATCCATCTTTTAAAGTTTTAAAGGTCATGTTTCCTCATTTGTTTCAAGGATTCGATATTTTTGAATTTCATTGTGATGTTTGTGAAATTGCGAAACATACTCGAGTATCTTTTCCCATTAGCAATAAAAGAAGCTCTCATCCTTTTCATTTGATTCATAGTGACATATGGGGTCCCTCTACTATACCTAATGTCTCTGCGGCTCGTTGATTTGTATCCTTAATTGATGATTGCACTCGGGTAACATAGCTCTTTCTTCTTAAACAAAAATCTTACTTTAGCCTTGTTATACCTAATTTTCACTTTATGATTCAAAACCAATTTGGGGTTAAAATAAAAAGCTTGAGGACAGACAATGCCAGAGACTACTTCAACCAGACTTTGTTACCTTTCTTTCAATCACTGAGCATTATCCATGATTCATCGTGTGTTAACACATCTCAACAAAACGGGGTAGCAAAAAGGGAAAATGGCACTTACTCAACACCACCCGAGCCGTATTCTTTCAAGGGAATGTCCCTAAATCCTATTGGGGAGAGGCAGATCTTGCAGCCACATACATGATAAATAGACTTCCATTGCATGTGTTAGACAACAAAAGCCCCATAGAAATTCTTAATAGCTTCTACCCACACTTCAAAATCTCAAATGGCCTCACACTTAGGGTATTTGGATGCACTGCCCTTGTTCATGTTCATAACCAACATAAAGACAAACTAGACCCCTGAGCCATCAAATTTGTCTTCCTTGGTTACTCACCTACTCAAAAGGGATACAAATGTTACAATCCGTCATCTAGGAAATTTTGTATCTCTACAGATGTCACCTTCACAGAAAATACACCTTTTTTCTCCAAGCCCTCTCTTCAAGGGGAGATTTCACTGATGGAACCTAGCACTTATGAGTCATTTGAACCACTTAAAACCCTTGACCTTTCTCCTGCTCCAACTCGTAGTGTTGAAACAACCTAGTCCTCTGAACCAATTACATCTGAGTTCCCCAATTCTACTAATGAACTTGTGTCATCACATTTCCCAACCAGCGTTACTCAAGTGTATTCAAAGAGGAAGGTCGTTCCAGAACTGACACAAGTCCAAGAATCCCAACTCAAACTCTGGAAAGGAAATCATGGTAAGATCTTACTTACCTTTACACACACAATTTTTTGAACCTATAGCTTTTAAGAAAGGAACTAGAGAATGCACTAAATGACCACTTTATCCTTTATCTTACTATGTTTCTCTTAAGCGCCTGTCACCAACCTACCAAAACTTCATTGTGAGTTTAAATATCATTACTACCCCTAACACTGTTTCTGAGGCATTGTCAAAAAGGGAATGGAGGGATGTTATGAGCGAGGAGATGAATGCATTGGAAAAGAATAGAACATGGGAGATTGTTGATAAACCAAAAGGGAAAAACATTGTTGATTGTAAGTGGATTTTCATACCCAAATATAAGGCTGATGGATCTCTTGAGAGATATAAAGCTAGATTGGTGGCCAAAAGATACACTCAAACCTATGGTATTGATTATCAAGAGACTTTTGCCCCAGTTGCAAAGATGAACACTGGGAAAATTCTGTTATCATTGGCTGCCCACTTTAATTGGCAGCTCCAACAATATGATGTTAAGAATGCATTTTTCCATGGAGACTTAGATGAAGAAATCTATATGAACATCCCACCAAAATTTGAGGAAGACACGGGTAACAAAGTTTGCAAGCTGAGAAAGGCCCTTTATGGATTAAAACAATCTCCTATAGCGTGGTTTGGGAGATTTGCAAAAGTCATGAGAGAGTCTGGGTATAAACAAAGCCAAGGTGATCACACTCTTTTCATTACACATTCGGCTGCAGGGGGAGTTACTGCACTTCTAGTCTATGTGGATGACATCATAGTGATTGGAAATGATGAGAAAGAGAAGCATGAATTGATGCAAAGACTAGTAAAAGAGTTTGAGATAAAAACAACTTGGGAAACTAAGGTACTTCTTCGGTATTGAGGTGGCATATTCCACACAAGGGTTTTTTATAACTCAACAGAAGTATGTGACTTATTTGTTGGTAGAAACAAGGAACATTGGGTGTAAGCCAGTCTCTACACCAATGGATCCAAACCACAAGTTGGGAGAAGCTAAAGAAGAACCAACTGTTGATAAAAGGATGTATGAAAGACTAGTTGGTAGACTCATATATCTTGCTCACACTCGGCCAAACATAGCATACTTGGTAAGCATGAGCAGTCAATTCATGCATGATCTAAGTGAGCCTCATCTTCAAGTTGCTTATAGGGTGCTAAAAGGCAGTTTGGGAAAAGGAAGTTTGCTCAAGAAAAACAATACTCTTGCTCTAGAAGCTCACACCAATGCTGACTATGCTGGTTCCATAATAGATAGAAGATCAACTACAGGGTACTGTACGTTTCTTGGAGGAAATTTGGTAATGTGGAGGAGCAAGAAGTAGAATGTGGTGGCAAGGTCATCTGAATGTGATGGCAAGGTCATCTATAGAGTCAGAATTTAGGGCTATTGGTCAAGGATTGTGTGAATTACTCTGGCTGAAGATTATTTTTAGATGATTTGAGAGTCAAATGGGACAACTCAATGAAACTCTATTGTGACAATAAGTTAGCCATTAATATTGCTCATAATCCTATATAACACGATAGGACAAAGCATATTGAGATTGATAGACATTTCATTAAAGAAAAATTGGAAGAAAGGTTAGTGTGTATATCCTATGTTCCATTAGAATGTCAAGTAGCTGATGTTTTAACAAAGGGGCTGAACAGTTCAAGTTTTCATGATCTTGTATACAAGCTAGGAATGGAAGACATCTATTCCTCAGCTTAAGACATCTATTCCTCAGCTTGAGGGGCAGTGTTGAGATACTAAAAGCTATAAATAGATTATACTTAGATGTAGATAGGCTGTAAATAGATAAGATAAGTTTGAAATCCCTTAAATTAAGGGATTACATTAGATAACTTTAGATAACTTTCCAGATTTAAATTCCTACCTGTAATGTCCTATCTATGTCTGTATACTCCTATTCAATATATGAGAATATAGGAAAATTCTTTCCCACAGTTAGAGATTACACGAGTGAGATTGATGCTTGAGCTAGGCAGTATCTGAGTCCCTGAGATATGAACCAGATTCCTTTTTTTTCAATTTGTTAGACTTGTTGCAACTTTTTGGAGATGATTCTGGAAGCTAATAATTGTGAAGTTTTTGCTTCTTATCCTGCTGTTGTCTTTTTTTTTTTGTCTTTTCAGAGAGTTTTTCTGGAAGGAAATCCTTACCTGCTGGGCATCACCATGATTGTTTCCATATTTCATTCGGTGTTTGACTTCTTGGCATTCAAGAATGGTGAAATTTATATTTTGTTGCAATATGTAACTCCTGGATTCATGGACTGAGTAATACCTTTTGTTCTGAAAGACGTATCTGTACGGTAAATGTTTCTGCTTTCTTTGCAGATATCCAATTTTGGAACAAAAACAAGTCCATGGAAGGGCTGTCTGCAAAGTCTGTCGTGGTGAACTTTATATGTCAGCTTATTGTATTCCTTTATCTGTTTGACAATGACACTTCATGGATGATACTCGCAAGTTCTGGAATTGGGGTCTGCATTGAGTTCTGGAAAATAGGGAAAGCCATGCATATAGAGGTATCCATCTTGGTTATAAGATTTTAATTAAATAGTTGATGCTTTTCTGTTTCTGTTCCTGTGGTGCAAGAGATTTGAAGCTATTGAAAAATCAAAAATTGGTAACACTCTGTTTCTCCTCTAGATTGATAGAACTGGGAAGATACCTATGTTGAGATTCCGTGATCGCGAGTCGTATGCTGGGAACAAGACAAAGGAGTATGACGACCTTGCGATGAAGTATTTGTCCTATGTGCTCTTCTTCCTGGTTGCATGCTTTTCTGTATACTCCCTTAAGTACGAACGCCATAAGAGCTGGTATTCGTGGATCCTATCCTCACTCACAAGCTGTGTATACATGTTTGGTGAGCG
Organism: Erythroxylum orinocense; assembly: GCA_025531955.1. NCBI lineage: Eukaryota > Viridiplantae > Streptophyta > Magnoliopsida > Malpighiales > Erythroxylaceae > Erythroxylum > Erythroxylum orinocense. The sequence continues at coordinate 218,057 of JANZLX010000213.1, forward strand.
CAGCTTGCTTTTCATCTTCTTTGTTTCCATTTTTCTGTATCAACACGGTCGTTTGTGATATTGGCATATACTTATTTTGTGCTTCAGGTTTTATAATGATGTTGCCTCAATTGTTCATAAACTACAAGCTGAAGTCTGTGGCTCATTTACCCTGGAGGCAGATGACATACAAGTTTCTCAACACCATCATCGACGATCTTTTCGCATTCGTCATAAAAATGCCAATACTGCATCGGCTTTCGGTGTTCCGTGATGGTGAGATGCATTTGCTTCTACCTCGATATACAGCTGTTGAATGGATTCTCAACTTTTCTTGTATTTGTTATTGTGTTGCAGATCTCATATTCCTAATCTACCTATACCAAAGATGGATATATCCTGTTGACAAGTCAAGAGTGAATGAGTTTGGGTTTGGTGGTGAAGATGATAAGCCCATTGATACCCTTACTTCACAAGAGCAAGAAGAAGAAGAAAAGAAAACCAAATGAAAAGCTATAAGCTGGTTTTGATACAAACAGGACTAGTCTATATCCATTTCTTACTTCTTCTTTTCATAGTTTCTGACCAAGAAGATTAATCTAAGCAGGCAAGCATTGTTTGTTCTCTTCTTGTTTAATTATATTAAGATTATATTGGTTGGATCAAAACTTGTAAAACATCATTCAGATCTTGTTCAGACATGTCCTACTACAAGTAACATTCAAACATCATTTGGTTCGAGTTCGAGTTCGAGTTGGACTTGACAAGGTAGATCAAGATCGAGTTCGAGTTGGACTTGTCTAGGGAGATCGAGTTTTGAGTTTGGGGGAATTGATTTATCAGTTATGGCATATTTAGATTTATTTGATGAAAAATAAGGAAAATAAATTAATTAAGATTTCTTTAAAAAAAGAAAAAAGATGGGTCCAAAGTCTTTAAAATAAGTATAAGAGCAGAGCATGGCAGTGAATGGTCCGTCACTCTAGAAGATTCTCACCATTATTGCTGTCTCCAAACACGCCCCTTTAACCCTACACTCACACACACCAAACCTCCTCTTTCTTTCTCTGTCTCTACGCCGTCCGATCTACCACCTAAGCGACTAGCTAAGATCTAACAACTCCACGCGCCGCCTAATATGGTCGTTAACGCCAGGCCAATCAAGAGGATGAAGCGAAGAGTCACCGCCGACCTCCAAGATTTCGTTTCTTTCCCTTCTCCGGACGACCGTCCCCGCGCTCCGTTCAGGACCAACATCAAGTCCTTCTTGAACGAACATGCGCTCTGTCCGCCTCCTGCTGCGCTCATCCCCCATCTTTTGACCTGGCAGATGTCTTTCCGAGTCGGCGATCTCGCCAACGAGGTGGTTTCCTTGGACGTCGTCGAGGAGGATGTTGCCAGATCTAGATCCATCTACTGCAACCAGTGCCGTGTCGTTGGTGAGTTCACTAGCTCCGAGTCGGTTCAGGTCGCGGTATTTTAGTTACTATTTTCGTTTCGTTTCCCTGCCGGTTGGCGGCTCTTAGGCGGGAAACCCGAGTTTCTGTTTGTTCTTCAGTCTCCATTTTTCTTAAAAAATCTTGCTTTATTATCTCATTGGGGAAAAATATTTGATTTTTGACGCGCGACATATGAATTTGACCTCACAACACCAAGAAGATGAATAACAATCATTTCTTGCGAGGATGGGAAGTGAGAACTGTGGGGTATAGTTCAAAGTTCAAACCCACCTTTCGAATGTACACGTGTCAGCCATTCAATGCTTTTCCCGCTTCATATTAGATATGGACTAAACAATAATGTTGTTGGCTTTGCCTTTGCCTTTGCCTTATGGTCAGACCTGTCCTCCTCTTATTCCTCGAGTCTCGGACACCCCAATTGTTACATTTAATCATTTGAGTACGATCTTATCACTTTGTGATGGTTGGTGAGGTGTTAGTTGTGGGAAAGTGACACGCTTTTGAGTTGCTTTTGGACATTTGGTTTTATCCTCAAGTTGCTCACTTTTCAACTTTAGTGAATTATCTTAATAAAAATGATAAATTTACACTTGATACTGTAGACTCTTTGGTTGGTTAGGTTGCTTTTTACTGGGTTGTTATGCTGAAGTATGGTCTTGTTATTTCAGTAGCTGAAGTTAAGATTTATGTATTGGTTTGTTGATTTTAGGTTGGAGTGGGCATCCGGTATGCACAAGACGTTATCACTTCATAATTAAGGCTGATGGTAATTCTATTGGTGGGTATCATAAACCATGTGCATGCTGTGGAGATATTCTGCATTTCTCAGAACCAAGGTATAGATTCTCGAACCTTGTCATTAATGGTGACTGAATATTCTACTTTCTACATGTTTATGTACTAGAGTCTAAATGCTATTATCACCCAATCTTGATCCTTATGGTTGATTAATATGGAATCTGATCAAATTTTATAAAATATCTACCATCTTCAGGTGCAAGACATGCAACCGCATCACCACTGCTGATGATGTTGAAGACTGGGTTTATCATCAACTGGAAGATACTAGTCATCTTTTGCATGCTGTTGTCCATGCCAACGGCTACGGCCACCTTCTTAGGGTCAATGGCAGAGAAGGGGGATCTCGGGTGGTGTCTGGACGTCGCATTATGGACTTCTGGGATCGATTATGTAGTACTCTTGGAGTCAGGTTAGAACTCCGATGACTTTTCTATACGTAACACACATGATAGTGTTGTCTTTAAAGATCGAAATTTTAACTTTTGAGAGATTCAGTTCATTGAAAATCTGTTGTTTTCCTATGAAATTTAGTTGTTGGTTGCTGAACATTTTGTATACATGTTAATATCAGAACCGTGGTTATCTATGAGATTTTGATGTAATTGGAAGATATTTAGTGATCTAGAGTAAATTCATCGAGATAGGTTGATGAACACACTGGTGATAACTTCGAATCATTTTATGTGCAAGAGTCAGTGAATAATGCGTTTTATTGTTGCACTTTGTCAAATTACCGGTGGTGTAAGTTTGCTTAATCTATAGTAAAAGGGCCAGGAATAACTTATGATCAAGATTAACATATTTTTAAACTTTTGTCTTGCTGGGTGGGTATTAGTGTATATGGTGGCTTTATACATGTGCTTGTAATCGTGTCTATGAGCTAACTCGACCACTTTTTGTCTTTGATGTGCATGAACAGGAAGGTTAGTGTGATGGACGTGTCAAAAAAGTATGGGTTGGAATATAGGCTACTCCATGCCATTACCAGTGGCAGGTCATGGTATGGTAATTGGGGCTATGAATTTGGTGCTGGTAGTTTTGGTTTGACAGTTGATGCCTACAAGTCAGCTATTGAAACTCTCTCCAGCCGACCTTTGTGCGTCTATCTTTCCCAGGGACGGAAACCACGTACTCGCTTGCAGGACTTGATCACATTTTACCAATCCTTGTCTGATCGTGAGCTTGTAAATACTAGGGACCTATTTTGTTATTTGATGAGTTTGATCGACAACACCCAGAAGTCCCCAAAGATTGATTCTTCCTGCAAAAAGCTCCAAACTTTAAGCTCTGAGATCTGTCCATGGAGTAGGAGTGATATTGATCGTGTTGAAGAAGCCATGCTTAGAGTACTCCGAGCTGTCTCTGGATCCAATTGGGTTAGTTGGCGGACTCTTAGAGGTGCAGTGTGCAAGGTGGCTACACCAGATCTTCTTGATTATTGCCTCAAGGAGATTGGAGGTAAAAGAGCAACTGATGGAATGATCGTTGTTGCAAGGTGCAATCATGATTCAGGTGCTTTGGAGTACAGGTCGGCATTTACTCTGTCGTCCATTGCATACTAGATCTTATTATTTTCTTCGTTCCATCTTTTCATATTTTAAGTAACATATTATTATTCATTATCTGTTATATGTTCAAAATCTAAACTTTATGCACTTTGATTCTCAGACTTGAATCAGAAAATCAACCCTCAAATGAAATCAATTCTGGTGTTACGGCACCGGTCATTACTTGCCCCTCCAAGGAAAACCTTGTTGCAGATCTTAGGTTCCTCTATGAATGCTTGCTACACCCTCGAACCATGGCAAGCTACGGGCCTGAGGCATCAAGAACCTTTGCGATCAGTTCAGCAGAAAGGCTTCTTGACTGCAAGCAGTTTGTGAAACACTGCATGCCTGAAAAGAGCATAGCAATTATGAATCCAATTGCGCTATGCATAAATTGTGAAGTGGAGAACTCAGAACAAATTAAAGAAACCGGTTCTCATACTCACCCAGAAGTGCTTGTCCTGCCACCTAATGCTACCCTTGCTGATCTGAAACTTGAGGCAACAAGGGCATTGCAAGATGTATATTTGATTTTCAGGAGATTCCAAACAGAAGAGCTGGTTGGCTATAGTGGTGTTGATGATTCTACCCAGGTCAAACTCTTGTTAGGATCAGCAGCTGAATCGGTTCAAGTTCGAGGGAAATGCCTAGGGAAACATAGTCTAAGTAAATATAAAATGGAAAGAGGAATTGAGAGATGGACGGTGGAATGCAGTTGCGGGGCTAAAGACGACGACGGTGAGCGAATGTTAGCTTGTGATGTTTGTGGAGTCTGGCAGCATACAAGATGTTCTGGTATTTGCGACTCGGAATCTGTACCTGCCAAGTTCATTTGTCGAAGATGTACAGGTTATTTCTGAATCACAATCCCTGATTGCTATATTATTACTCAGAATTGGAAGGTATTGAAGAATGACAACTGCAGTTGACCTGAAGAGGAATTCTTTATGGTTGTACATTGGGGTGGTTTTGCTTTTTCTTTTTTACCTTGGGAGTTTTTCCTTTTGGCCCCAAAGGGATCATGTATATATGGGAAACAAAAGCTTCCGTCGCCATAGAAGAAGAAGGTCTTCAGTTGTTCCTTTCCAATTCCATTTTGTTCTTTTTGTAGACGAGCTCCAACCAAACTGGAAATTTTGTTTGATCAGCCTAGGATGTTGGAAGAAAATCGAAACAGAAAAAGAATGGTTGGTTTTCACTTTTGTACACAACTTCTGTGTTCTTTATAGTTTTTCTTTAATGGCAAAAGAGCTTGGTTTGACTTGGACTCAAGACTCAACTTAAAATCAACAGGTGAAATCCGGTTACAATGGCTATAGGCTCTTCTTTGCAAAGCTGTGTTTGTTGTTGTACATCCAAACCCCAAGGACCCTTCTCTCGATACCAATCTCCCAATCTCCTGACAAAACCTTTCCACAGCAGATTCTTCAAGCTTTTGCATTTTCCATCCTGCCTTCTCCGCAAAACTCAACATCTTCTCCTTCTGTGCTGTGAACTTTGTCCTTAGCCTCTTTTTCACTTTCTCAATAGGTCTAGTAATTGCTACCACCATTAGGGATGACAACGGGGCGGGTATGCCATCTCCCGTACCCGCCCCTCATCCCCACTCCCACCCCCCATCTCCGCCGGGGATTTTTTCTGGGTCTCCCGTACTCGTACCTGATGGGGTTCAAACCTCCCATCGGGTAATCGTTTATCCG
>JANZLX010000213.1:223643-243595 GCA_025531955.1 Erythroxylum orinocense
TACTCGTACCTGATGGGGTTCAAACCTCCCATCGGGTAATCGTTTATCCGTCTCTATTATATTATATAATAATATTATATATTATTATTATATTATTATAATATAATAATTATATATTTTTTATTAAAAAAATTATATATATATAACGGGTATGGGGGTGGTATCCCCATACCCGCCCTGATATCCGACGGGTATTGTTATTAACCTCTCATACCCGCCCCTCGGGTAAAAATTTGCTTCCCATATTTGCCCCCGTTCGGATAATTTGATCGGGTACCCATCGAGTTCGGGTACAATTGCCATCCGTAACCACCATCTCTTCTCCATTAGCACCATCCTGGGTCTGTTCAGATTATGATGAAACCAATGAACAATTTTCATGGAAGACAATTTTTTTAGGATTCTTTCCTTTTGAGGAAATCAAGGAGCTTGAAGGGTATCCCAAAATGAGTCTGGTCCCTGCATGAATGTTGCTGAAAATGGAAGAATGGTGGCAATCATTACTTGAACACTCATCATCACAGTTGTATACCACTTTTCTGTGGAAATTTCTGTGGCAATTGCATGCCTTGCACTTGAGAAGTTCGAGACTACCTGGTTCTCCACTTGGCATAAATCCACCACTCCCATCTGTTGCATTCCCTCCAATGGCTGTTGCGTGGTTCTTCAGACATTCCTTGTCCCTCACGAATTTCTTGTAGAGCTTTTTCTGGTACTCCTGTGGCCTTTGAAGGAAACTTCTGGTGCCCAACAATTCAATACTTGATATGTTATTCATCGTCCTGTCTTTCTCTGTTCAACCTCAACAATTCAATCCTGATGGGAATGATTAAGAAGAGAAAGAGATGGTGGAACTTAAGGTGGATTTGATTTATAAACATAAATGGAATAGAAGGAATAGAAATAAAATAACATTTTCACTGGTGAATTTTACAAGTGAAGCAACCAAAAAGATGAGTTTGTACTATAATATTCAATGGGGATTGGTGGTAGATGAAGCTTAAAGAAATTACTTAAAGAGGTACATTAAAAGTCTGAATCAGATAAACATAGAATTCAGTACAGAGTTAGGTTCCTCGCTTTACTTCCACTGTCAGTCATCAAATGAACAAGCTCAAGGACGAATCCCAATTCAAGAAGTACAGTGACCCCGTGAATTTGCCTTGGGAAATATCAGTTCCAGAATCATGAACCAAATGACTCTTTAAAATAACAAAAAACTGTGTGCATGTGTCATTGTTGGATACAATAGAGAGTATATCACTTTATGAGGGTGTTCTTTTAAGTATGACAAACTAGTTTTTTTCAAACTATTTTTGTCCAAAATGGATTAGTTTGGTTTAATAAATTAAGTTCAATTTAATCTGACTCGAGCTTTAAGTATTAAAGTTCAATTAGTTCGAACTTGGACTTAAAAACAAATTCTTGTGTACCTGACCAATCATGCCAATTGGTTTGATCCCAACAATAAACTAACCCCGAAGGCAATGAACCAAGTTAAAATTAGTCTAATTCGAACTAAGAATATTCAGAGTCTGCACTAATTATAATACCTAGTTATGGAAATGTAAGGCCATGAACAAACAAGTGATATAGGCTTCATAGGATAAGGATGCGATAAATGTTGCTTTGAAGGCAAGTGATAGACAAAAGGATGCATTTACATAGAAAAGTATATCTTATTCTGTCTTAATTACATTTACGTCAATCATCATATGGCGAACAAAATCTAAATCACCAAGTCTATTTTTAATTCCTTCGTAATAATTGATTCTTCCTCATTGCTCATCCCTTTCTGTATTGGCCTTTTTGCTCAATCTAAACCTCAACTCTTTCTTTAACAAACAGAAAAGTTTTCAACATCTTATTCTTCTTCTTTCCTTTTCCATTTTCTTTTGTCCGTAAACAGATAATAAGAGCTGCAACAAACGAATCAAACTCCAAGAGTAGCCAAAGTCTTTACGATAAGCAAGATCTCTTCATTTCATTTATTTGTGATAAGGTCAATGATGTGAGATTATGTCCACCCACTCTTTTGAGAAAATGTAATTCCTATTCACAAGGTCAAACTTTTTTTTACCACAACATCGATTCATCCTTGCAAAATTTGTAGCAAACAAAGACGCCCTCTAACTTGAACATAAATTCAGACTGTGTAAGTTGGATTCCAGGATGAAAACAAAGTAACATCATGTACAAGACCTCTAGAAGAATATCGTGTGAAATCAGTAAGATTTGACTAAAATAAGATCATATAACAAGAGACTCGAGAAGAATGTCGTACGAAATCAGTAAGAGTTAACTATTCACATTATTAGAAGTACGACAGCAAGCCAATTGGATTAACTCTCGTCATGTCGAAGGATGCAATAAGAAGAAACTCAAAGAAGGATAATTGAAGAAACATACAAGTTTCATGGTTATTCATACATGAACTCATTAATACTCACTTTTGTGCATTTGAACAGTTTGAAGAACTAGCCTGCTGTAATATACATCTACAAAATAATTGCACATGTTGGAGTTGCAGTAACCAACATCCAACCCAGTATTCTTTCCCAAGAGTCATTGGCCTAAAATTCAGTGTCAAAGCACGCTAACATCACCTTCGACACCATGGACCTTGCAAAAGGGATGTAGCTCAAACTATACCTGTGAATTGTGAGGTTCCACATTTAGTATGACTTGAATATAGAGGATAAGATCAGCGAGATGTTTCCTAGACAGTGAAATATTCTGTAAACCTGTTCTCAAACTAATAAAAGGCCCAAAGAACTTGATAAACAGAAAACAATCAAGTTCAATTTCTTAAATTAGTAACAACACTATTCTCTCCTTCTCAACCAATCTTGTACTAGATTTCAGGGGAATACAACTGACTCAAAAAAGGGTCTAGAATTATATTGGTAAATGAAAATGAACAGTTGTGTACAGAATGAATCTTGTCAAAAGAAGAAAATATGAAGAAATTTCTAATATGAAATCCATGAGGACAAAACCTACAACAATATTATTCACAAAATGAATGCTCAATTTTCAAAATTTCTACCTTGTAAAAAAAATACCAAGCAATTCACAGGATACCTATCCATTCACAGAAGGTTTGCATTATTATCCCAATGTAGGTTCAATTTCCGTTAAGTGATTCCTTATACAACACGTGATGACTATTCCCATGTTTTGCTCTATACATTTTTATAATTCTAGATATTCAGCTTCAACTATTTCTCCTCTTTAATTTTCCTTTTCCTCTCACTTTCCTTCTTTTCATATCAGCTATTATCACCCCTCGTTATTTAATTCTAAATCGTATGTCTTGGCATACATTTCTGAACTAAACTTGAGTGATGTAGAACCAGAAGTTGCTAACAGGAAATGAAGTTCGAAAGGCAACAGAAACAAGATTATAGTCTTGTTGATATTAACATACCATATAAGGGCACCAAACTCCAGAATGATTGCCAAAAGAGTCAAAAGCTTGTTATGAACCTGTTGAGAGTATACAATGACAAATCTCTTCGTGAGATCAACTGTTATTGTTCAGATACAACTAATAAGATTTCTGGAACTTGATCAGGATGATCGAGCAAAGAATTGCTTACATATAGAGCACAAAATAAGGCAATGATCATACTTGCAAGGAACAGGGCCGTTGCATATATACGAACTGGATCAAGCATCATTGAAACTTGACGTTTTGGCCCTATGAGAAATGCTGTGCTGCCACAGAAAAGATTCAACTTATATACAAAATAAAACTAGACACAATATATTATGGAAAGAATAAAAAATTAATTCGAAAACTAGTTTTGTGCACTAACTGAATTTGAGAATGTATTGTCTCCACCAATTTATCCAAATAAAATCCATGATCCATCGAACATCAAATATCACAAGACATTACAATTGAAAGCTGCAAAAGACTACTAGTTATGGGGGGAAACACAAAAGGGAAGAGAACTGGAACATTTATCAACATTGACAATTTTGACTAAATTCCTTGTTTGCGATTAAGTTATCTGAACCACTATTGATGAGATAAGCACATTATTGACCTGCACTATCGATGAGATGAGCATGAAACATATGTATTTGATATGTTTGCACGTGTAAATCTAAGAGGTAATAGCTTCAAATTCATTCTTGCCAAGAACTAAATAAGACCAACAATACAATCATCACAAGCAGTACGATCTCTTCTTGGGTCATCTTATTCCCATTTCTTGGGTAAGAAGAAAGCCTTTTAAGACCTTCAACACTTGAAAGGATCACAAACATAATATACAACTAACCTAGATGCAATAAACAATATAAATATTACGAATCTTCTGAACATGTTGTTCATCCCACTGAGCACAAACATATCAATCTAGTTTGTCAACAAAACCATGATGAATGATAAAAATATATAATGCAAACCTTCCAAGAGAAAGCAGATTTCCAAAAGTGAATGTAATTCCAAACTTGACTGGATTGAGAAAAACCAGCATTGACTGTGACAAAAATTCAAAAATGAGGAAAGGGAGTATTGATTCTTTTAAATCTGCTATATGAGAATTATAAACAATAATGGTCGATGAAATGGAAAAGAGTGGAGAATTGAGATGGTTAAGACCTACCAAGAGTGTGCAAGCCAGGCCAGAAACAAAGCATATAGCAAAGCCTTGAAACCTCTGCAAGAGCAAAGATCATTGCAATAAAACATGAGAAAGCATGCACATGACTAATCAATAGCCTGCCGAGCAATGAATTTCAAGAAATATTGAAAACCAAATGCAGGCTCTGTAAATCTCAACCGAGAGCTAAAGATTAAGTTTATAGTTCTACAATGCTGATCAACTAACCAGGCTTCCTACTTCATTTAAATCCAAGGATCGCAGAAATTCGATTTTCAAAAAAGAAAAAAAAAATCTGACTGAAGCTCATCCTGTCACCAGCTTATTTCCCAAGTTCACTCACAGTTCAAATTGGAAAGGCAATGCTCTGATGCCTGTGGGAATAACCTGGGCTCTCCCGATTATGTATTTGTTCAACTCGTTAACACTATGTATGGACTCGAATAAACATTAATAAATAAATTCATTTAGGGGTACATTGGCATGGAATAGGATTATAACGAGAAACAAGAGTAGGCAAATCGCTTCAGAGTTTACGGTGTATTCTATAATATTTAGGCAGTAACAATGGAGTTCAAACGTGCAGTTCCATGCACAAACTAAGCTGATTTTTTCTATCCTATCCATTGGCTTCATATCCAGTGGATACTTTCTACTTCCGATGAATCAGAAACGGAGATCCCTAAAATTGAATAGGGAAATCAAGGAAGAAAACAAACCTACCTGTTTAGTGGAAAGAGTGCAATTACGATTGAAATCGTCCATCATCATGGATAATGAGGAGTTTGAGTTATCATCTGCTGCTGTTAGTTCTTCTACGTCGTCTTCAGCTGCATCCATTCCCACCAACATCTTCATCTTCTCAAATCCCTCTTTCATTTTGTCCATCCCTTTTAAATTTCTCAACAAACAAACAAACCCAATCGATCTAAACTATCACAAACACACAGGCACACACAGAGGACCACTCACTCGATCCAAATTCAATCTCCCTCTCTTATCTCTCTCTCTCTCTCTCTATCAGATGATTAGTTTAGCTTCCATGTGAAGTTATTGGGCCTAACCAATTCCCAACTAACCCAAATTTACTTTTTCTTTATTCTTAAGTCACCAAATTCATAGGAGATTCAGCTAACAATTTAATGACATATTTCAAATAAATTTAAAATTTTCCGAATTTCAAACTATTTTAATCAAAATTTATTACTATCTTTAACTATATTATAATGTTTCATAATTATGTCTGTATATATTATCCAAAAAAAAATTTCTTTTTCCAAATTTCAAATTTTGAGTTGAGCCCATACTTAACTTGTCCGGTCTAACTTGACTTAAAGCCCTAAATATTTATATGAAATGACATTGTTTTTAATTTTTTAAAAATTTTATAATTTAAAAAATATTGAAACATGTAATGTAAACATAAGATGAGAATAATTAAATATTTTTTTACATAACAGTACAACTTAACTTTTAAACTCAAAAGTAATTAGATCCGACTCAAATTAATAAAAATTTAGAATTATTTTAAATTATTAATTTAAATCAAATTTAATTAATGTAGATTGAATTTAAAAATTATGTTGAATTATTATATGAGTGATCTTTAATTCATTTATATCTAATATTTATTTTATGTGTCTTTCCATCATTTTTAACTAAAGTGTAATTAAATCAAATTTAATTAGTGCAGATCGAATTTAAAAAATATGTTGAGTTATTATATGAGTGATATTTAATTCATTTATATATAATATTTATTTTATGTGCCTTTCCATCATGTTTAACTAGAGTATAAAAAGAAATTATTCTAAAAACTAAAAATTAAAAGATTTTTGTTAATTGAGCTTCGAATCATCCAAGTTTGACTAGGCTCGAGCTCAAGCCTGATAGGGTTTCAGGCTCGACCTAGGTTTGAATGTTTTTTTAGGACCAAATCTAGCTTAGCCCATTTTCCTCTCAAATGATTTAGATCGGGCCTAGACTCGAATATATTCTTTAGGACCCAAATTTGGCTTAACCGGTTGCCATCTCTTTTTTTTTTTTTGTTACAAGGGAAAGAAAACAAAAGTAGCTAGTTCATCGAGCAAGGGTTCTATGATAAAGGGTGCCTTGCATGTCTTGATGAAGCGCGTCCAAAATGCTCGGGGGAGGTTCTGGGAGTGTATGCAGGCCCGGCATCGTGAAAGAAACTAGATAAGCCAAACGATCCGCACACTGATTTCTTTCGCGAGACGTATACTCCAATCGCACTTTTCAATTTCGACAGAGCAACTCACGAATACTTGACACAAAAAAAGAATGTTCAATTAGATCATACAGGCAGGAAGAAAGAATATTAATGACCTCTAAGGAGTCTACTTCCACGATCACACGTCGATAGCCCCGATCCCATGCCAGCAACATCCCAAAGTACCCACCATTGAGTTCCGCCATGAAAGGGTCGCCGTCTCCAATATGCTGTAAGAAGCCGCCACACTAGTGCCCTTGGCAGTTTCTAAGAATCCCGCCTGTGGAAGCAATATTAGAGCCCAGTGCCACAGCACCATCCGTATTAAGTTTAACCCACCTGTCTAGGGGTTTAGAACATTGGACTAAAGTCCTCAAAGATAGCCCCTGAAATGGAAAAAACCGATTTTCCAACGCAGTGGCTCGTAAAATCCAATGAATATAATCCATGACAATTGAATGACCATTTATGGCATCTCTATTAATTTGCCACTTGTTACCTAAATTATAATTTTGATCGTAAATTTTTATTTAAGGCACATACTCACACGTATATTTGGATTGGGAAATTTTGCAATTTCTCTTCTCAATATCAAACAAATGACTCAAAGTAATTCAAACATGAACACTATCATCTTCAGATTGGAGCTTGATACTGCTAAGATCCAACAAGAGCTTGTATACATACACTAGCAGAAGACTAGATTGCTACTATAGCTATAGACTCAATTCACTTAAAAGGAGACATTTCAACAAACACTTAGTAAACACATCAATCGAGGACAGGAAGATCTGTAATAAAATCAGTTAATTCTCCGACAATCTTCGCGAACTTCTCCTTTAGAGGCATCCTTAGTGTCGAGTGCGCTCATCTTCACCATAGCTTGCTGGAAGTCGAAGAAGAACATGGCCTGGTTCTGGGCGTAACCGTTGACGAAGTTCCTGGTCCTGGGACTGACGAACAGTGCCTGGTCCGAGAAGAGCAATCCCGCTCTCCTCAGCAACGTGTTGTAGTAGAGATTGTCGAAACTGTTCCTCGTCTCGTCGAACGCTTGCTCGGTGTTGTCTCCTCTGCTGCACGTTTTGGACAGTGTCTTCAAGAAGTCCGAATCAGCTGTCGTGTCGGCGGCGGTTACTCTTGGTTTGAACGAGGAACACCGAGCCACTCCGAGTGTATGTGCCCCTGCACGCAATTTTATATATACACCTTCAATATATACATATATGCGGAAAATTATATAAAATATTAATAAAAATTAATTTATACTTTAATTATATTTTATTAAAATCGATAAAAACTTAAATTTTTATCTATTACGCTAATAAGATATTTTAAATTGTATTATAGAATTTTTTTAATTATAAGTTATTATAATTATAAAATAATTAATTATACATCACAATTTATTAAAAAAATATTTATTATTTAACAGGCTAGAAAATTTAATTTTGTTGATTTGGCTTTAACAAAATTTAAATTTTAATCTAAAAATTGATGAAATTTTTTTAAAATAAAATTTTATAATTTTATGGATATAAATGGGTCGTTTTATTTAATAAGGCACATTAAAAAACATTTTTGAATAATGATAATTTAGTTGGTTTAGTATATATATATATATAATGAAATAATTACCGGACAAAGCGACCATTTCTTGGGCAGTGAAGCCATGTTGTCCAAACATTAGAATGAGCTCGGAGGCATTGAAAGCTGGTGAAGGCAAATTAATGGTGTCTTGTATTTTTGATCTCCTTCCATCTTTTCTTCCTTTTGGTATGTCATAAACCGGACCACCTGACTGTCGCCGCCGTCAACCATATTAGTTAACCAACTAACGAACATCAAGCAGAAGAAGAAGGAGGAGGAGATGAAGAAGAAGAAGATGATGATGATGATTGAAAATACCCACAAAACAGTATCTAACGAACTTTCAACTGACATCAAAGAAGAAGAAGATGATGATGGCGACGAAAGATGCCCACAAGGCCACAAAACAGCATGTAAGAAGCAGAAAATGGAAGATAGATACCCAGAAAACAGCATCTCTAGCCGCCATTGCAAGAATATCAGCACATGATACGACTCCAGGACACTGATTTTCAAGCTCATCCTTTGCACTGTCAATCACTTCATACCCTCTCAAGCTGAGATTAGCCGGCGAATCTTTCTCCGCCGTATTGTCCTTGGTGGAATCCAGCAGCACAGACGCATCACATCCCTGTTCATTCCCAATCAACCATTAATCAGTCCCATCATTCTCTGAAAACCCATGAACATAATTACCTAAAAAAAAATCCGTTAATATGAACAATACTTCGATGAAACAGTCATGGAAATGCATTCTTATAAGGCCTGCAGCGAGAGTAGGATCTTCTTGAAGCGCTCTATTCACGTTGTTCTTCACAATTTGCTCGGCGAAAGGGCAACTCATGAGATAGTAGTCCATAGTCAGACCAATATCCACTCCACTTCCAAATCGAAATCCACTCACTATCATGTCCATCAACAGAAGCATACTTAGAACATTTGCCGCCACCATTTTTGGTATCGTCAGATGGGTTTTCATTGCTCTTTCCATGAGTGTTCTATGATCAGATGAACTGAAGAAGAAGAAGCGCTAAGTGATTAATGAAGTTCTCTTGGAACTTAGAGATTGAAGAGAGGATGTGTATATATAAAAGGTGGAAGATAGTGGTGTACGTATATTATCAATTTCATCCACCCAATCTGATAATAATAATGGTCAGATACAATAAAAATTAATTAATTTGCGTGCTTAATTTGCATGTTTATGGGGACACGTAACAATGTGAAGGTTGACGATTGTGTATTAGTCACAATTTCAAATCAAAAATCGATTAGAAGTATCAACCAATCGTGTTAATAAAGAGATTAGGGGGTTGAAACTATACATGTCAAACAAGATAGCAGTATTGAGATTGAAAAGAGCACCTGAAAAGAACGTGTAAGTGTATGCTTTGTTGGTAAATTCATCTTTTTGACTATGGATGGATTAATAATATTACTGGATACTAATTACCTTTTGATTTGACTTTGCGATGCATGAAAACAAAGATACTGAAGTCAAACACACAGAGTAATGTGATCTGTGAAGCCCACTTTCTAGGATTATCATTAGGAATTGGATAAATTATCTTTGTATCCCAACTTTTCTATAATTACAAACAATCATAATTTTTCATTTCGAGAGCTTATAATTAAGTTGATCACTTGTTAATTAGTGATGTTAATGAAAATTTTAGTTAAATTTATGAAGTGGGTATATGATTATTATAAATTTTTATCTTTTAATAATTAACATATAATTATCTTTGCGATTTGTTAGAATTTACAATGGATCTACGGGCTCACACAAGAAGGAAAGTTAGACCACATATAAGTCCAAGTGAGGTTCCATCCTAAAATTAATTGGTGATAGGTGGAGTAGCCTACTAGACTTATATGTTGGTCTTCTTTCCTCTCTTTTTTTAATGTGGGATAAATTCTCACTCTTATATTTCAACACGATTCCAACATTTTTTTGTGGTTGTTGGATCGACTTCTCTAAAGATTGCTATGCACATGGTAAGTTATATGAGTCATTATCCATTTTCTTCGTTCTCTTACTAGCCTAGTGTGATATGAACAAAGGAAGAAGAAGAAAAGTGGAAGAAGAAGAAGGTAGTGGTGGTGTGAGGTTATGCAAATTGCAGGCAGCTGGTTTCCATTAATTTAGAGTAAGAGCTCGAGAGAGTGGAGTGTGGAGTGTGGAGGAGGTGATGTTTTGTCAAAAGAATGAAGGAAGTGGACGATGAAACTTAGGTAGGAAAAAGAAAACAATGATGGGTTTTGGTCTACGCGTGATGGAGGTGAATTAGCTTTTTGGTATAAACAATGTATCTTGTGAATGGAAGGAGTGAATTGTCCATATTCATCTATTGTGAGTGCTCCTTACACGTTTTTTTTTTTGGTCAAAAGCGGTGTTGTTTGCCACTTCGCAATTTGGGTTTGGAAAATTCATGTAATATTCCATAAATTATGTGGTGTAAATAATTTAAATTGGTTGATAAATCCTATTCAATTGATATTAATGAGAATGTAATTTAAAATTTTATATGATAAATTCGATTCAATTGACATTAGTATGGTTAGATTAAATTATTTAGAGGAGGAATTCGATTCATAAGATTTTGAGTTAAATTAGAAGACATAATTCAATTCATAAGATTTAAGTTAACTGATATTAGTGAGATTCAATTAAGTTAAATGATAAATTTTGATATAAGTAAATTATGATCTAAATAATTTACTTAGAGAACGAATTCAATAAAAGATTTAAGTTAAATTAGAAGTCGACTTTGATTCATAAGATTTAAGTCAATTAATATTAATGAGATTAAATTAAGTTAAATGATAAATTTGATTAGCCTATGTTTGATTGGGTTTATAGCAGTAAAGCTTTTGTTAGTAGATCTTTTATGAGAAGAATTTTTCTAAGAAGCCAGTTGACTGTTTGACTGTTATTTAAAAAAGAACTTTTTTAAAAATGTTTTATACAATAGACTGTTTGACAACATAAAAATAAAAAGTACTTTTAATTTTAACTATATTTTATTTTGTAATAAAAATTATTTATGTATATAAAAATTATTTAAAGTATAAACAATATGCAAAGCACAATATATTAATTATTATATAATTTTAAATCATATGAAACATAAATGAAAATATATATAATCAAATCTTTTATATAGATTATAACATAAGTAAACTAATATCGAAAATAAATATTAAAATATATAAAAAAGTCAAATAATATTATATAAATCTTACAATAAATATCCAAGTTGAGTAAATAGTTATATACATTATAAACGAGAAGATGAATTTGTAGGTATTGTGAGAATTATGTGTAAAACATAAAGGCTAAAAGAATTAAAAAATAGGTTCATTAATTGATCTGAAAAATTTACCTAAAAAATCATTTAAGAGGCTTTTTCGAGAAGCTCTAAATTTGTGCTTCTTAAAAAGTTATTTTTTAGCTACAAAAAAAAATCATATCTATTAAAGAAGTATTTTTTATTTTACAGTCAAACACCCGTTTTTCTTAAAAAGGACTTTTGTGATAAGAAAAAGTACTTATTAGCCTCCCAAAAACCTATCCAAACAGTCAATTAATATAAGTAAAATTATGATTAGGACGAATTCGATTCATAAGATTTAGGTGAACTCGCTCGATCCAATTGATATTAGTGAGATTGAGGTGCTTTTTTAGGTGTATTATGTATCAAGGATCGCAATAAGAATTAGTTATTCCTGTTGGGACTGAAGTGCTCAATCAAAAGCTACCACCACCTAAAGGTGAGTACTTGCAATTTGGCTCTTTTTCAAAAGGAAGAGCACTCAACCTCAAATTCAAGATCAATTATTGAGTGTTATATCAATAAATTAAGAGCAGAGTCAACCCTTAAAATATAACAATGAAACTGAAGTTAGTTTTACCATTAAGTTGTACCCAATTTGTTGCTTAAGCGGACCCATTTGTTTGCTTAAGTGCCCCGTATTTGGTTTGAAGTACGAAGTTTAACCCTAAAATTCCAGAGTTATAGTAATGCAAGATAAACAGAGAAAGGAGTAATCAATGAATAAGATATCAAGTTTGAGACTTTCAAATACATTCATTCATATTGCATAAACATCAATCATGCTTTGTTATTCATGTTTACTCGAATACAAGTCGGATTTAGGAACGGTGTAGCTTCATTTATCTGCTGTGAACTGGTAAGAAGCATAGGAAAGAGTACCATTGTCCCAGCTGTGGTGTATGAGTTTGGCCTTTGAACTTTCCCCAGCAGCTCCAATGGCCACATGCAATGGGTAAAAATGGTCTGGCCATGGTTGAGCCCGTTTTGCATATGGTGCCTTGGCTTCATAGTCATTCACATCATCATATCTGCACAAAGAGAAAACATTTAAATTTCAACCTCAAAGTATCCCAAGAAAGAGATCGTATCGATTTAAAGTATCTGCACAAATAGAACGAATCAATTTCAGCTTTGGAGTTTCTGGACAAAGAGAAACATATAGATTTCAACTTCAAAGTATCAGCACAGAGAGAACGTATAGATTTCAACTTCAAAAGTGTCTGCATAGAGAGAATGTATAGATTTTAACTTCAAAGTATCTGCACAAAGAGAACATATCAATTTCAGCTTTGGAGTATCTGCACGAAGAGAAACATATAGGTCTCAACTTCAAAGTATTTGCAAAAAGAGAATGTATAGATTTCAAGTATCTGCACAAAGATAAGAAATATAGATTTCAACTTCACAGTACGTGCACAAAGGCCTTTGATTACCTTCCATCGAGAAGAGCATTTTTAAGCCAAGTATCAAACTCGGCGGCCCAGGAAGCAACAGGACTGCCACTTGGTTGCATGGTCCTCAGGTTGTGAGTAGCAGAACCAGAACCAATGATTAGGACACCTTCATCCTTAAGAGGTGCGATTGCCTTCCCCATGTTGTAATGGTGAGTAGCATCTTTATGACACTGAACTGATAGTTGGCAAACTGGTATATCAGCCTCAGGATACATTAGCATCAATGGAACCCAAGCACCATGATCAAGCCCTCGTTTTGTATCTTCATGAACCGTCTTGAATCCCGATGCTACAAGCAGCTCTTTTACCCTCTTTGCAAGTTGAGGTGATCCAGGCGGCGTATACCTGAGCTGTTAATCAAATCAGGAAAAAAGCCACATCACAAGAAGTATATAAACCAATTTGCCAATTTCATGTCCCCAAGAATCAAAAACCACCACCCAATCCAAGCATTGATAATGCGTGCAACATGGGAAAACTGTCCGCTTTATCAAGTTCACAACATCAATTTTGTTCCAAATTACAATCGAAAACGTGAACCACTCTCCACCTCTCCATCTACATCCTGTCAGCCCCATCAATAAGAACGGGCTCTCGAGGTACTTTGCCATATAAAATTGCAATTCTAATGGAAATTTTCAGCTCACAGGTTCCTCTAACAATTAGCCTTCAACTACAACTATCAATTCAGAAAGCAACATAAACAAATCAAATAGCAGAAACCTGATGAACTCTCAAAATCGATTTATGAGTACCGTACCCCAAAAGAACATAGCTTGAAGATACGCGTATCAGAAAACAATAAAATCATGTAAAATTTACCTCGTACATGGGTTTTGGGAAGCCATAGAAATCGTAAATCGTGTCATTCCGGTGAACGACGTTGACGGAGGGCTCTTTGGTGTCCCAGTGGCCGGAGATGACAAGAATTGCCGAAGGTTTATCTTTAAAAATATCTCGCTGCCATGACTGGAAAAAACTGCGTGCTTCAATGGACTCGTCAATGGAGAGCATCGGCGAGCCATGCGACAAGTAAAACGTGTTCTTGATTATACCCATTTTCCCTAAAAGCTTACTGATCAATACCCAATTTTCTATTTTCCAGATTTCAGAGACCGCTCAAGAGAATTGGCGGTTGTTCGATAATCGAAAAACTGTGGTTGACCGGTCACTTCCTTGAGGAAATTGTCTTTGCCGCTATCTTGTCGTGTTAAGCTTAAGCTTGTCATGTCTCATAAATTTTTCACTTATTAATTTGGAAAATTTGAAAATTTGGTACAATTATCGTGTGATAATGATAATAGGTTAGGCAGACTCAATTACCGAGATCAAATTTGATCCGGTTTAATTTTAGTTCAGATTGATCGACTTATGGTTCGGCCGATTCGACCATTATTTCAAAAATAATATTATTTTTTATATTTTAAAAAAATATAATGAGCACGAAAAAATAACAATCTGATTTTTTTGTACTCTTCGCTTAATGAAAAAATAGGTTCGATTCTACGGGATCAAACCAAACCTCTGAAACTTAAGAAAAGTGAAGAAGGTTGAGGACAAAGAAATTGTTGGAGTTAACATTTTTATCTAATATCAACATACTTGATGTTAAGAAAAGATTTTTTGCAGGAAGGTTGGCTAGAGATTTCTTGTAAAAACACTAGCCCCGTTCAATTCATAATGAGAATGTTGAATTCCTTTTTGATTCTATGTATTATTCTCATTATGCACATAAAAGAGGAGGAGGAGCCGTGTGAGATGAAAATCTCAAGTACGGTTCTGAAACGGAGATTTTTTGAATCGAATGACTACCGTAACAAATTTATGCTCAATCATAAGAAAATTATGTAGAAACTTTACAGAATTATTATGAAGCTATGCGACTAGAAATCGATCCAATAAGTTGACTCATAGGTTAATTCCGTCAATTTTTAAAATTAAAATATATAATAATATTTTTTAATTAAATTTAGACTTAGGGTATTTAAACCCAAGCTAACCTATTGAAAATATTTAAATCTAGGCTTATGGGCTGTCCATCGTCAGTGCTATTATCAAGTGGACTTTGTATGGGTGAACCTATGGAAGGGTAGGTAAGAAGATGTCCAAAGGTAGGTTGCCTAATCCGATCGGGCTTTACACTGCCTATAGGCCCAAAAAGGTTTGGCTAACTAATCACATTAGTGAATTGATGGGCCGGCCCAAAGAACTGGCATAAATAGTGTTGAGCCTTCAAAATAGTGGATACTGCGTGATTCTCTTCTCTCTCGAGAAACAAACGGCGCTCTCTTCCAGTTTCCTAACTCCAATTGTTACACTTTTACGCTCTCGTCTTAGTCAGGATTCCATTTTTCCATTTATCAGATTTTCTCTGCTCTGCTACTTTTCTGTCATTATATGATTTGAATTGATCGATCAAACAGCCGTCGTAACGAAAAAGAAAAATCATGGGCTTGAGCATAGAGGAATCCAAATTGGTGTTCTCAATACTGAAATTGGAAAACAAACCATTTGAAGAGATTATTGGAGAATTTACCTCCAGAATCAGTGGCCATCGTTCTTTCTCCGTCTGCTATACTCTACTACTCCTCTTGCAGGCAAAGCCCTTTTCTTGCTCTATCCCACCAGTCGCTTTTATTCTTGTGGTGTTTTCGAGCTTTTGGGTTTTATATGCACGAGATGTTCTTGATTTGTCTGATAAGCTTGATTTTTCTATAAAATTGTCGATTTCAATAGGGAAATGGGTTTTGCGCGGGTTTAATTATATCCCGCAGAGATTGGATACTAGAATCAGAAGAAGAGCTTATCTCATATTTCTTCATGTTAGTGTTTGTTTTCATTTCTAAACCCAAGTTTGGTTTTTTGTATGAAATCAATCTGAATTTTAATCCCGTACTGTTTGGTTTAGGTTTTCGAATATGTACACCGGTGATCCAGTTAGGGTTTATCAAGTTTTGGGATGTCTGCATTATTAGCTTAACTGTAACTCTAGTCGCTGAAACATTTACGAAGCAAAGACAGGAGCAAACGAAAATTTGCCGGCGATGTAATTGAGAATCTATTGGTCATTTCTAGATTTTGGTTCAATTCATTTCTTAAAGTTCCTCTTTTCTTTTCCCGTGGTTAATATGAATGGTGGTTGTTGCTTGTTGAAGAATGAAAGAGTAAAATATTCTTTTCCTTTTAGGTGATAATATAAACTTATTTTGCTTTGGTGATTTGGATTTTTGGGCTGTACTTCAAAGTGATTATATAGTTGATGCTCTCATTACTTTGCTGATCACCTGTCTGTTTTGTCATCTGGGTCTTTTCGTTGTGATATTCTTCTGTCGAAGTCCGGAAGCATGGATATTCAAGCAAATGGTAGATTGGAAACTGTCATTCTTTGTTTTCTCTTTTTGCTGATTCTCTTGAATTTTTGTGTAATTAATGGAGTTTCAGAAAGCTGTGTGAACACATTGTGATACCATTGGCTGCATAGTTGATACTTAGATTATGAATTGTAATATGTTTTATAGTATCTGCTATTCATATATTGTGTAATCCATAACTGCAGGATGAGAAGATGCTCAAGTCTACAGAGCGCTTAATTGCATTTTCCATTCTTTACCTGCCTTATTCCTCCCACCATCCTTCTGAAAACCCATTCATAGCTGCTCTCATACATGTAAGTACGCCAAATTTCAATTCCAGTGCTGACAATCATGTTTCATTAATGAGTCTATATCCCACTATCTCCTCTTTGGGATCAAGTTGAATAATACTGAGCCAATTGTAAACAAAGTTATGTGTGCTTCTTAGGAAGTCATCTGATTGAAACAAATTTATGTGTGCTTTTGATAAGTAGCCCTGAGATTGTCATTTTATCCATGTGTTCCTTCATTCTGGTCTAGTGATCGAGTAGAAAATATATGTAAATTTCTGCATGACATCAGATTGCAGAAATAGAGTTTGAACTAAAAGGTGACTAGGGAATACAATATTAAACAGGCAGTGTATTCGTCATCCATTGTATACATGGCTAAAAGATTTTTCTTTTTTTTTTTGAAATTCGTCTGAAATATTGCTTCATATTGCTGTTTTGCAATGACTTCTGAAGTAAAATGATTTTTTGTGGAGGTTACAGGCTGCATCTGATGAAAAAGCTGAGAAGTATGAAAGGGCATTTATTCTCCAGTTGCTTGGTTATGGAAGCTCCAGTAGCAGCAAGGAGGTTTATGTTTCATTTTCACTATCATGTTAGATGTATCTTGCATAGTTCTTTTGAGGCCTTAGAAATCTTTGATAAATTTGGAATGTGATTTATTGTTGCAACTACGCATTTGATAGTGAGAGCTTGATTTCATTACGTGATGGGTATAAAACTGCTTCATTTCATCTTACCAACCTTGGTAAAAGGTAGCAAAATGATGGAATTGCTTGCGATGTTGCATGGACTTAGTTTTCTAGCCACGAGCCCAACTTCTTGTTGTTGCGTTATGCAAAGTGCAACATTTATCCAACTTTGACAGCTTAAACATTTGGAGCCATTATCTGTTATACTAATGAAAGTAATGATGGGAAATTTGACTTGGGGGCTTGAATTTGTTTGACTTGATATATATGTCATTGTGTGTTTGGTGTTTGTTGAAAACTTTTGTCAGCTTAACCTTTAGAGACAAACCCTCAGTATACAAATCAGATAATGTTATAGTACAGAGGATTTGCTGCATCCTTAAAAGTGTTGGAGAATTTAATAACTATATCGCATGATGTTTACCTTTGATTGAATTAGCGTTATTTACTTGCAAAGCTAAACTTCCCTAATGTTAGAGTTAGACTTGTAGATTTGGATTCCTATTTGTGTTGCCAGTTCAGTGGATGATTTATCCCGTACTGCTGATTACAATTTGCTGCATTCATGATGTTATTCAATTGCATATTTAGCCTTACCTTGTAACTGTCTCACTGTATGTTATGTGCTCCTGAGTGGGATTTTGCTAATTCATTTCTGGCAGTTTCTCAATTTGTCTGCTGCAAATTACATCAAAGTTTTTGATCCTTCAGCCCATGTAAGTTGCATTTACCCATGCAGGATTTGCTCTTTAATTAGTTTGTTTGTGATGAGTATCCTTGTCTAATTATTCAGGCTTGTGACCTGACATTCTTTGGGATATTTTTTTTAACCTTTGTATTTTGTTGCTTCTTTTACCATTCTTATGTTAATTAATATTATATTCTCATTACCAGACATTCCCACCGCTAGAACAGTTGCAGCATCAGTATTGTGAAAAAGTACATCCAGAACCTTATAATTCTTTGTTTGGAACTGTGTCAGTGAAGAATGTTGTGCCAGACCCTGATGTACCCGTTGGTTGTGATGCAAATTCACCAGAGTATGTAACTTGGAATGAAGGAACATCTGTTGAGATATACAATGAAATTCAGAATCAGTTCTTGCATTTCATACTATTTCATGATAAGGATTACATTGTAGGTTTGATTTGCAACCTGGAGTTAAACCTAAACTTGGATCTGGAGATAGAGATGAGCTTGTCACCGCTTTGTTGGCAAACTTGGCACTAGAAGGAATACGCCCTCAATGGAGCAGGCCTCGCCCACCAATATTGCCAATACAAGATGGTGAGGTAAGTGCATTCTTTGTTCCTTATTTAATTAACTACTGGAAGTCCTTCCTTTTACTTGCCAAGTTTTCTTCAGCTTGTATGGCTCAACCCCGACAACAATCACGAGCTTGTTTGGGATCATGGTATGTGTGCTGACACAAGCAGAGGAGCAGCAGTGAGGGATTTAATTGCAAAAGCCCTGAAAGGACCATTGGCACCTGCGCAACAGGAGGTACTGATACTCTTCATTAATAATAGTGATCGAAGATCCTTCCATCATTTTCAAAAAATTTTCCGAAAATGACAAATTAGATGCTAGAAGCAATTTATAAGTCTATCTTTAGTCTTATTGGTTATATGAAATTAAACAATTTTAAATTCTGCATGATAACTAATGTGTAGCTAAGTGACTCCTATTTTTTCTGTAGTGGAGCAAGTCTTTCATTAATTAATGTAAGCCCAAATGGCAAGAAGAAGAAATTTAAAGGATTCCAAAACATTGTCACAGGAGAATTAAATAGCATTCAACTTGTCTGAAATTGTGAATTGATTCATTTGGGATAAATCATGATGTTTGATTCATTAAAATGATTCCCTCAGTTAGCAATACAGAACATGTTCATTCCTAAATTCATACTAGAATTTGACTTGCTCATGTTCTTCATGTATAATCCAGGATGAGATGAGCCTGGATTATCTAAAATACAAGGCTTTAAACTTTTTGACTGGACAAGACATAGAACCTTGCTAAAAATGACTTGTTTTAGAAGCTCTGCATTTATTTTTTTGTTTGTCTATATCATTACATGAAACACAGGAGTGACTAAAAGCTTTTGTTTGTCCAGCAAGTTGTGGTGGAGTTGACGAATGACCCTAAGCTTGTGTATCACTGTGGATTGACACCAAGGAAACTCCCTGTATGTAGTTTGATGAGTCCGCACATAATTAACGATGTTAACATCACTTGATCTTGAAATCTGAAGGCACCTTTGTTTTTTCCTCAGGAATTGGTGGATAACAATCCCCTGATTGCAGTTGAAGTTCTTACTAAGTTGATAAATTCTGCTGAAATTGCTGAGTATGTCTCTCTGTCACCAACCCCTCCACCCCCCACCCCCTCC
>JANZLX010000213.1:243642-262173 GCA_025531955.1 Erythroxylum orinocense
CGGTCCTACTTTTAAGCTTTCTTTGTTGTTCTTTCTATCTTTACAGTTATTTTACGGTACTAGTTAGTATGGAGATGAGCCTCCACTCAATGGAAGTGGTGAACAGACTAACAACTGCAGTTGAACTTCCAAAAGAATTTGTACGCATGTATATAACTAACTGTATTTCATCATGCGAAAATATTAAGGTAACTTCACTGCGCACGCTGGTAGCTGATTTTTTTTAGTTTGTTTGTTATCATTCTGTGCTTTATTCATGTTAAACAATTGGATATAGCTAAGTGCATGGAATCATACTTCCCATGTTGTATTGTAGTCGATTTCCTTTATTACTAAAAATGGAGGGTATCAGAATTGGTTGGGGAGATCCCCCAATAAATAGTTTGCTCCTTTTGTTGAATGTTTCAATTATGTTTAGGAAGTTTTACTATGTTAGGTCTTCCAAAAGGTAAAATATTATAGCCAAGAAGAGACACCAACTAAATAAAACAAAAAAGTAAAAAGAGAGAGAGGAAGGCCAGAAACTAGCGGACTTAAATTTCTACCATGGAAATTTCTGCGTTGGAGAAGCTACCTCTTTGCTTTTGTTTTCTTGATCATATTCTTTTTCTAATTTATGTGAATATGTTATAGTTTATAATTAGTAAATGTTTGTTTCATTAACTGATAGCAATTAGTCAATGTACATTGGGATACTTTGTGGTTCATTACACATGCAAATGAATGACCATACATTGTTCTGAAGTCTGTTAAGCTTGTTGAACTTCAAGTTTTAGCTATATAGGGCATTAGAATCCTTACTGTTAACTTTCTTTTTCCAGGACAAGTACATGCAAAACAGACTAGTCAGGCTTGTTTGTGTTTTCCTGCAGAGTCTGATTCGAAATAGAATCATTGATGGTAAGTAAACTCCCTTTCTTATTGCTTTAGTACCCTTTGATTTGTTGGCCATCCAGGCTTTATTAGCCCTTTTATCATTTAGCAGATCTAAGTGAATGCATATGTACATATGTTCTCCGAGGCTTGACAGAATCAGAAAATAAAAGAGAGTAGTACAACGTGAACTAAGGAATCAGCCAGAACATGAAAAGAAAACATATTTCTTCATATTGGATTGATACTGGGAGATAAACAACGTGAATTAAGGAATCAGCCAGATCATGAAAAGAAAACATATTTCTTCATATTGGATTGATACTGGGAGATAAACTTGATAATTGATGATGGAAAAATACGTGAAATATGTAAATGTAGAAAATTTACAAATTAAATATGTGAAGGAAAGCACAGTTCTCAGAACTTTTTAAGCATGTTAAGTAAAAACATCTGAAAATAGTGTATGCTGTAGAATTAAGGAAAAGCTGAGCTGATGAGAAATTTTCATACAATCGAACTTGTCTTTAGATGTGAGTTTTTACTCTTCTTTGACAAACTCGTGGTGGTGAGATAAATGATTATGTCAAAATGCTAGGTAGCAAAGATGGAAGGTAAATACTTCTAGAAGAGAAATTTGTTTAAATTTGGAGATATAACAAGAACAAAGGTGGTGCTCTCAACATAGTTAGTGCACCTGGGTGTGATTTCAAGTCACCAACATTGTTGTTGATTTGAGATATTCATTCATGAGTTCTTAACTAGTTTTGTGCCAGATTCATTAATGACCTTTGCTATGATTTGCACGGTCCTTGCTTTCCCAAAAGTAAGAAATATGTTGCATGAGTATGGACTCACCTTGGTGTTTGTTTAAATCACTTCCCTTTGAGTTATCTTTATTCTGCATTCAACTGCAGCATTCATATTTTGCTTCATTTTGACCAATTGCTTGTGGCTTTGCAGTAAAGGATCTGTTCATTGAAGTGCAAGCATTTTGCATTGAGTTCTCACGAATTAGGGAAGCAGCTGGTCTATTCAGGCTCCTAAAAAATTTGGAATAAATGACCCTAATTGGCTCGTGCTCATTTGTGTTTGGCCCTTATTCTGCTCTCAACTTCAGTGCCTTTTGTTTCTGCGTTAGTGCATGTAGTAGCTCATTTTTGGAACTGGTTCTAGTTGTCTAGCTTTCTTTTTTGCTTCATAAGGATATAGCAGCTACACTATCTTGACACAAGGTATCAGGTAGTCCATGACTTTAACAAGTTAATTACGGTTCTATTTCGTGTAATTGTTTGGGAGGGTTCCTTTGGGCTTATGAAGAGAGAACCAGAGCGGAGGCAGTCTTTTCTTTGTTGTTGTTGGGGGAGTAGAACCGACTGGAATAGATAAAAATATGCACATTTTTAGCTACAATGTTGAACCACAATTCTACATATGAACATATTTGGTGGTTGTATGATTTCTAAAGTACTTTGCATCATGAGTTAATCAATTGCCTAATTTGCATACAATGCACAAGTCCTCAATCATTTGGAAATAAGTTGGTGGTGTAATAGTTGGGGTGTCAATCCAACATCCATTATTATCATTAGACTTATAATCTTAACCTAACTAAATCATTAACTTTACAAGTTGCCTTATCATTGGAGGACGAAAAGGTGGTACGGAGGAGGCCCTTTTTTCGTACCAAACATTGTTCTTGTTCTTGTTCATGTTCATGGTCATGTTCTCCACACTAATCTTTCCATTGTTTGTTTATGTTTTTTCGCAAGATCTAATCTTTCCCATCAAAACAAATATAGGGTTTTCTAGTTCTGCACTGTCCAGTCACTAGTGCACCAAAAAATACAGACAAAAGAGAAGCTTCTCTTTTTATGGATCACATGAACATGTCTCCAAACTTCACCCCTTCCAAAGTCTCTTTTCTTTCATCTCAACAGCCATGGCTGCTCTCAGGACACTAGATTCTCTCTGTTTAGAAACAAAGGAATATTTGTTCGCTTTGAGCTTATGTTCGTAAGAATGAAATTTAAAAGAATTGACAAATAGAAGAAAGGGTCATAAAATTTCTTAATTTTGACACGAGTCTTAATTTTTTCCTTATGGAATTGTTAGAGATTTCATCGTATATAAACTTAAGAAGCTCTGCCAAATATGAAAAAGAAGAAGATTATCATAAAGAAATGTCCATTTTCCTTTTCATGCACTGCTGAATTGAAGTTCCATTTTCTCGTTGTTTCATTACAAGAACCCTGAGAAAAAGTAACTAAAAGGAAGAAGATGGGTGATTAGAACATTAACAAATGCAAATGTGTATCAATTACCATTAGTCTGCATCTCCTCCACTAAAGATCATCACATATCATTCACTGGAGTTTAAGCTAAAATCTTGTTCAAGATCTTCCCTTTTCCTTCCCATATGAACTGTGTTTTTAGCCCCTTCTGATAACTGATAATTGTAGCTAAAGTACGTGTAATGTATAGGTTATAGTGCTCACAATCATACATGTTAAAGAACATCGATAAATCTTGAAACTCGATCTAAAGTAGGTCTCTTCATACGTAGCACTTGACACGGTATCCAAGACAGCTCATTCTCATCAATCATGTCCACTTCCACTTTTTATTTTCTACATATCCCTTTCTTCAAAGCAATCCATCTATGGGATATAAGTGGCTCCCACCTTGTTCTTCTGTTTCTTCCTTCAAATCAAACCTCGATCACTTCTTCACCTTTACCTTATTATTATATGATATGCATTGCCAATTTGCCATGCAATGAATCTTGTGAATGTGTGTGTGTATATGTACGTATTTATGGATCTCAAGCACACATCTTTGCTCTTCAGAACTCGACTAAAAACAAAAAATGAAGCCATCAACAATCCTTAGAACTCTCTCCTCTTTCCGCTTCCTATCGCCGTCTCCAGCCGTCACTCCTCTTCCAATCAGCACCCCATTTGACCAACAAGTCACGGAGGAGTTAGACTGTCTCCTTTCATCGTCACCTTGTGTTGTAGATAAAGCTGGTTGGCTAGGTCAGGCACTAAACGCTTCCATTGTCACTCAAAAGATAGCCCTCCAGTCCATTTCCAGAGTTTCTTCTGCAAATTTGGACCCCCAAATCATCGAGAACTACCTCAACAACAATACAGAGATGCTCGATGGTTGTAACCGATTGTTGGAGAAAGTAGAGAGCATTCAGGAGTACGTAAACTTGCTGAAAATCGTCACACACTTGCTTGATAAGAAATATTTGGGTCCAACCACCATAGCTCGAGCAAGAGAAGCGTTGGACACATGCCAAGCTATCGAAAGAAAGTCGAGTTCTGCAGAATCAGGCTTAAAGAAGAAATCTTCAAGGAATAAGCTAGCCAACGTCAATGGCTCTCCAACTAACCTGGAAGCACTGGACGAAATCTTAGATGGGTCCAAAGAGGTAGCACAAACTGTGCTTGGGATTCTGAGAAAGGCTCTATCTTTCAGGCCCACATCATCGAAACTGCAACATTCTAGGAGAACAAGGTTGTTGAGTTCGTCGTGGTCGTGTTCATTGCAAGAGTTACAAGAGCGAGGCAGGTCGATGGAGAGCGAAAAGAATGGAGATGGAGGTCTGAGTCTGATGAATGAGACGGTCAATTTGGTTAGAGAATTGAAGGATCGAGTGCTGCAATCTGCAGACTACCAAAATGGAGTTCTTGGCAAGTTGAGGAAGAACACGGAGACACTAGAAGAGGGTATGGTGCTTTTGGAGGGAAAAGTGAAGCAGTTGTATAAACAGTTAGTTTCTGTTAGAATGGCTTTAATGAACATATCATCTAAGGCCTAACATCGCGAGTTATGACTAGATTAGGTTAGGAAAGACTGTTAATTTGGAAGCAATTCAACTCCAGACTTTTGACAAATTTCTGATGTATAGATTTGAATCACAACCAAAGTAGTTGAATCGAATTGAATTAGTTAAATAATTTATTTAAAAACTAATTAATTAGTTCATTTGTAATTTTAATAATGATAATAATTTTTATTTACATTATTTGGATGGTGGGTCCTTCACAAGATCCGTTCTTTGGTACAATTAAGGAGCTTCTAAGTAGCGAAGTGTTGGGAAATCCCAAAACCCAAAACCCATTTGCTCGCTCTATTAGACAGCAAACGCACTGAACTCATAAGAAAAGATCGTTCCTTTACTAACGCCGGTAAGCTTCTCTTTTTTCTTAAATTTCCTGCGAAAATGTTTCAAAAGTTCTTTTCTTTGTTTCTTTTTGCCTTTTGAGAGAATTTCAGGATATGTTCTTTCGCACAATTTAGGGTATCAACTTCGAAATGATTGCTTGCTTGTTTGGGAGGAAACCAACCTAATGTAATGATTCAAAGATGGTACAACTTAAATTAAGGGGAACCCTTTTCTTTTCCTTCAGATTTTCTTCCTTTATTGACTAATAAGAAGTGATCTTTGTTTGATCGAAGGCTCTTCTCATTCTTGTAACCTAGTTCCTATTGAAGATTACCGTTTCCCCTTCTCATGTTTTCGGGTATTTCGTGGATGCTTTATTATTCTCTTTAAGAATGGTCATCCTGGCTATGTTGACCGTGAACTTGGTTTCTCTTTAGTGTAGTTATAGAAGAAATACTTATTCATTCTGTTAATGAGAGAATCTTAGGGAAGCGTGTTGGAATTTATAATTACGAAGGAGTTGGAGTTGAAGTGTTTTGCTTTTTTGCTTTATGTTCAGACATGAATTATGTAGATGAAGATCTTTCGTCTGGCTCAGCTGATGATTTAAATACTGTTGATGGACACAATAAACATCAATCAGTCACCCCAACTGGTGGCGGAGGTGGCCGCCGCAAAAGGAGTCGCAAGGCTACCGGTGATGCTATTGTCGATGCAATGCTTGAAATTGCAGCTGCTTCCAAGATGAGGGCAGCTGCAATTATGAAGAGCGAAGACCGGTTTTCAGTAAGCAAATGTATTAAAGTCTTGGATGAGATGCAAGGTGTTGATCAACATATTTACTTTCTTGCATTGGATCTGTTTGAGAACCCAGTTGCACGGGAGACTTTTATATCTCTCAAGACTGAGAAACGCTTGCTGTGGTTGCAGGGAAAGTGCCGTGCTTCGTCTAATTAATTTAATTGTTTTTCACTTATCTAAGTTGTCTTTTTGTGTATGATTCTTAGACGGCTTATGGAACTTATACCTTTTGTAAAAACTCGACTTTTTGATAGATTTCTATCAGTTTGATATATTAAATGCTATTGACAAGAGCAATTTGAGTTCTCTTTTTTCATTTGATTTTGCTTCCTCCGCTTTGATCTCATAATAGAATGCATGTCAGAGCAATAGTTTTATCCATGTACCTTAACTACTTACATTTCTGATGTACTGCATTTTAATTCAATTCCTACGGATACTTCAGCTGGTGTGAACGACCTTGATGTAGAATTGGACGAGATGGAACTAATTGCTGCAGCTGCTGGCTATTACTATTATAAAAGTATAACTGGTCAACCTCTTTCTAATTTGTCTCCCAAGGGATCTAGCTTTATGACGAACATGCTGGATGGGCATCCTGATGTATGTCGTGAAATGTTTCGAATGGAAAAACATGTTTTCCTCAAATTATGCAGCACCATGCGAGATAGAGGCTTACTGCATGATACTGCTGGTGTTATGATAGAGGAGCAGCTGGGGATTTTCATGAACATTATCGGTCATAATGAGCGTAACAGAGTCATTCAAGAACGATTTCAGCATTCAGGTGAAACCATTAGCAGGCATTTCAATAATGTTTTGAAGGCAATCAAGTCACTTTCACGTGAATTCCTACAATCACCGCCTCTTGCCACTCCTCCAGAAATCCTTTGTAGTAACAGATTGCACCCTTATTTCAAGGTATACTCTTGTATAAAACCTTTTTTCTCATTTTTTTGTGCACTGTTTTATCCGACTCACTTCCCTCCTGTTTTATCCCACTCACTTCCCTCCTGTTTTATACTACTCACTTCCCTCAGTTTGAACTCAGGATTGTATTGGGGTTATAGATGGGATGCACTTTCCTGCTCATGTACCAGCCAAAGACCAATCTAGATTTCGAAATAGAAAAGGTTTTTTGTCGCAGAATGTATTGGCAGCTTGTACATTTGACCTACAGTTTATATTTGTTTACCCTGGCTGGGAGGGTTCAGTCGCAGATTCACGCATATTAAGAGCTGTACTTGATGATCCTGATCAGAATTTTCCTCACATACCTGAAGGTTCCCTCTCTATTTCCTCGCACCCCCACCCCGTAAAGTAGGATATCGAATCAAATATTAGTGTATATATGTATGTCTACTGGATCATGCATTTTTAACTGTTATTTGGTTCATGATATTACAAAACTGAATTCAATGGCCAACTTCTATTTTTTTTTCTCATGATTGCAGGAAAATACTACTTGGTTGACTTGGGATATGTAAATATGGAAGGATTCATTGCTCCATATCCAGGAGTTCGCTATCACCTTCACGAATTTAGGGGTGCTAACCAGATACCTAGAAATGCAAAGGAACTATTTAATCACCGGCATGCATCACTCAAAAATGTCATCCAGAGGTCTTTTGATGTGCTCAAAACTCGATTTCCTATTCTTAGACTTGCCCCGCAATATGGATTTTATATCCAAAGGGATATTGTTATTGCTGCATGTGTTCTGCATAATTACATCCGACATGAAGAAAAGAATGATTGGTTGTTTGCTAGTGTTGGAGGGGTAACAGTGGAAGAATTGCCTGATTTTGATGACCAACCTGATATGCAGTTAACATCAACCATACAAGAACATATTGCTTCTTCTTTGCGAGATTCAATTGCAGCTGTGATGTGGGACGACTTTGAACAGAAATGGGATCAGTGGTGATTGACAGACTTAGTTCTTTTAGATAGTAAAGTTGCTTTATAGATTATTTCAGAGCGAGTACTTTTCTGTGTCTAACCGCATCCAATTTTCTGAGTAGGACTGATACTTTCTGGCCCTTTTATCTGTCTTGAAAGAATTTGAAACGTTGTCCATAAACAGTAGTGACTTAGCTTCTTATATGGATTAAAACTCATTTGGCATCTCAAGTGAGCGTTAGAGAGTTAGGTACGACCTGCAGATAACTCTACCTTCGTTTTATTAATGTCAGTCTTGCTTGCAGGTGTGAATGTAGGTGTCTTCGCCATATTTAGGTCTCTTCATGGAGCAACTAGGGCTCTGAACGTGGATCTTGATGCAACCTTTTTGATGTCTATTAAGGAAAGGAAGTTGTGCAGGATGGAGAAGTTGAATAGGATTATATTCATAAGCTTAAATTTCAGGATTCATACTAAGGAGTCTGAAAAGACCATCATCCTAAACTCACAGAAATCCGCATGGTTTTTTCGAAAATTTTCTGTTTATAGATGTGTAAATCACCAATTGCATCAGGTAGCAGTTGACTCTTCACCCTTACTCAACTCATTTTCACTCCCGTCCTGTACCAATACATTTAATGGCAGATCCATCTTCTGCATAAATGCCTTTGTGTCATTTTCTGCCCGAGGGATTCATATTTTGGCACATTAGAACATTAAAAGCAGATCATGATTTAAACACTTTTTTAAAGTAAACTCAGCATCACATTGTACATCCAAAGGGGGTCACAAATACACCATATTGTATCTAAGACAAAGCATTCATGTACAGCTAATTTGGTGACAGAAAATGCACCCTGGCAAGTGTATATTCTTTTCCAGCTATCCAGACGCCAGTTTGTGACCACTGCACATCCTCCCAATCCAGGTTCTCCTCCAATACCTGTTCAAGTTCAAAGATCAAAGATGAGGCATTTATATCGGGATGGACAAAAGAAAAACGAAATGAATTCAAAGACTGATGCCGTCTGATCCTCAGTTGCAAAATTAAGCATCTTGAGCATGAAAGCTACTAGTCAATACATTGGAACCTTTAAAAGAGATAGGAAATGGAAACATTGGATCAAATGGAAAGGCATTAAATCAGAATGAAAGCTAATACTTTTGTACAATTCACGTTTTCTGGCAACATGTTAGCAAAGGCAGGTTATTTTGAACATGTAACAATCACAGACATGGGAAATGTTCATAATATCGGTCATCCTCTCCATAGCAACGTCAGATAATGTAGTTTCTCGGGTTAGACTCGCAAACTCCTCGTGTGTCCAAAAATGGTCAACAGTTTGAGCAAACTAGAATCTTATGGCAATGGACAGAACATTAATAAAAAAAAAGGAACAAAAAGTTTCCTACCCGACAAAGCATAAAGTAGAAATATATTAGTGAATGTGGCAATGCACATGTATCCAAATCACAGTAAGATGCAAAAACATTTTGAGGTTTGAAGAAGACATTTCGGAGGGATGCTTGGCTTCTAAGGACACATGGATGCAGAACAAAAGAATAAGAAGAATACCTCAACATATTCTACAGGCAGTGGGATACCGACTGACCGCATGACTTTCTGCGGTAAAGGTTTCTTACAGCGAGACCATCGAAATGCGTCAATCAGGACAGTATCGGAGTCAGTCTTATCACCATTTGAGCAATGTTGATGATGATTGTGGACCTTGTCAGTCTCCTCGTGCGGCAAAGTACATTGAGCTGCCTTTACCATTTTTTCGCCATTAAAGCATAGCTCATACCTTCAGCAGAGGTTTGTAAGCATACCATCATCATACTTGTTTTGTGGTTTTAACTACTTGAACTTCTAAAGAATCAAAGATTTTTGTACCAACAATTTTAGGAGGAAGAGGAAGATAAGGCACAATGAAATATGAATAGGAAAAGACAGATTTCAGGGAATTATAGTTGGCATAGGGATGCAACTTCCTCCCAGTCTTATTAGACCGGAGAATTCAGAATGTCAGTTGCATTAAGCTTCACATTCTTGTTGATATAAGAAAGGAAGTGCAAGCTACAACCATCAGTATGAAATATAGCAGCTTCCATACTTGTTTTGATCAGAACTACACATGCAAAAGCTAGAAATTAAATATGTAGCTTATGACAATACAGAAAGGAAAACAAAAAGTTCCTCTGATTATGCTTACAAGCATGTAACACAGCTAAGAGCAAAGTGTTCCTATAAGCAGGAAAAATTAAAAACATAAAAGAAGAAACAAAGAAGGGAGAAATGATAAATCATGCCCAAAATTCAGGAATTATCAACCAAAGAACTAAAATGTAAGAACTACATTACCTGCACGAATGTGTTTCTAAATACAAAACTTCACCCTTTTTCAAACGTGCAGAAGTATATTGTGGCTTTTTCAAACCCTTGTCAGCCACAACACTGATGCTGTACTTTATCCTATAAAAATTATCAACCATGGAGACTGATAAGCACATCAAAGATTCCCTTAATTTATGGATTAGAAAATAACCAGAGTTAAATGCAATAGTAAGGTGCCTTGCACAGAGCACTACTTTAATATCTGAACAAAAACACGGTAATAAAAAATATGAATTATCTAGAAAAGCTGAGAGAATGCATGTGTTCATGTGTAATTATGCATGTATACCTACGAGCAAAAAGGAAAGTAGACTGCACAAAGACTCTTGGTGTGGTATTTTTCATTAGTGAGTTTTAGTATGGCACCCTTGCATAAATGCCAAGAATTAAAAGATGCATCTTTATTAGCCATTCATTGTAAGCTGAACAGGAAAACATTGATTAAGTTAGAAAGTAATCTTTCAAACCATTTAGAAGATGAGAATTAATAGTATTAATGGGAAACAGACTACAGGATAGAGAATCTAGCGAGACAAATGTCACCATTCGTATCAAGTTTGCGCAAATAGCAACAAAATTGTAAAGGTCAATCCTATTTAAAAGTTAAAAGCAGGCTAACTTGCTTAAAATCTTCCTGCGCAATGGAATTGAGTTGCACCACTAAGAGAAAACAACCTATCCAAGTTCATGAGATATGAAAATTTCAGGCTTTAACCAACTAGTAAAAGTCTGTATCTAATGAAAAATATACCATGGCTCATTGCATAGATTGTACTGTATTGTAACTTCACGTACAAATCTTTGGTGTCGCAATGCATTCTGAGAGAGAAAAGATAGTAAATAAGCGTATCAAATTTGCAAAAACAGAAACTAATAAATAACTTGGATCTATCTCTAATCATTTGTCTTTTACACATTGATGCATATATTTATTTCAAGAAATGTAGTTATTCCCCAATACAAAAAGCAAATGATGGCCAACTATTAGTACCAAATTATATGTGGTTTTAACAGGTGTTTAATTGTGTATCATTTACACCTAAGAAAAGACGATTTTGTTGCATATCATGAGAACTGTTCCCTGCAATCTTGGAATCCCAAGACAGCCCTTCAGATTTACCTCCTCCATCCAAGTCTATATAAGTACTACAAGGCCTAAAGAGAGGCCAACAATGACACCATCTACTAAAAGATGCAAGTAACCGATTAGTTATATCCTATTAATCTAGCTACTTCGTCTGTATCATGCCACATTTGAAGAAAACTTGGAAAACCTCCACATATTCAAAAGATAGAGCAACGAGGAATGAATTCACGTTTATATTACTAGGTCATACCGAAGCTGCAGCTCGTGTTGTCATTGTCCGCTCAACAGCCACTGGAGCAAGAGTAGGTTCTACAGCAGATGTATGTGTTAGACAAGGCTCGAGATCAATAGTTCCACCTCCTTTCTGAGACCAATAAAATGAATAACTCAAACAATGCATAAACCATTAGAAGCATCCGGCTGAAGGAATGTATAGGAAACAAGTAGAGATAGTGTTTTGCCACCTTAACAATGCAGCAGCGCTCAACATGGTAGCTACAGCCAATTCCAGCACCCCAAGCACGGGATCGTACATTATTTCTCAGCATGGATGTGTAGCCTGAAACAAAAATCAAAGGCTCAATATCAAAATCCAAATAGTTTTATAGGAATGTAACCAAGCTGTCTATTGGTTTATGTAGAAACTTGAAAGTAAGTGCTTACTATCTTGTGGAGGCAACACTCTGATTGTAGCACGCAACTCTTGAATGGCAGGTGGTGGAGTAGAGGCAGTGGGACGGCAGTAACCTGTATGCATAAGAACTGTAAAAAGATCGATAGATAAGTGTTAGTTTACGCACCCATTTGTCAAATTCTAAAACAGCTATATTAAGAAAAACGTAGCCATCAAATTCTACAACACCTATATTAAGAAAAACCTAGCCACCAACTCTTGTTAATATAACAAATTACCTGCCACAAGATCAGAGTCGTTTGTATATATATCTGTTCCCCATAGCTGGCCACCTCTTACCTGCTCACAGAATTTTTTTTTTTTTTTAACTCAGAAGCTGTGAAAATGTAGCAAAAAAGATGGCCAAGCTTGCAAACAAGATAGAATATAAATAACTATGAATTCCAGGCAACTTCAAAATCCATTAGACTACAGCTATGCCATGTAGATCAATAGAAAACAATTGCTCATAACCTTAAAAGTCAGAAGGATCAAACACACGGTGCTAGTTTGATGTTCAACAAACAAAGTTACCATCTACGACCACATTTTTAAACATTAACCATTAAACATTAAAAAACATAGGCATACTGATATACTTTTTCAAACATCAGTTCTCATCTGTGGAGCCGAGCAAAAGGTGTCATAAACATTGACCTGAACAACTTTTAACTCTTTGTCAGTTTCAAAAAGATCCAAACAGATTAACTGTTTGATCCACATGCTTACTGTCAAAGTGCCCTTCTTCCCAGTCAATAGTCTAGATTAGGTAGGGCATTGAAGAAAAGCACTATTATGACCTTTAACAAACACTTAAAGAACATTTTTTGGGTACCAATGGATGGAATGGTATGCCTAAATTAGGCTGTCAAGACTTTATGGGAGACTAAAGAGCCTAATCTAAAGCGGTTTGGTAAGCCACTAGTAGTTAGTAGCAGGAATTGATGTTTAAATTTTCGCTATTAAAATGAAACACGAAGATTTAAATTGACAAGCTAATCATCAAATCAAATTAAATTATGATCATAATCTTCTTATGAGCTATGACAAGACAAAAAGATGTTCCAAAAAAATGAAAAGGCAGAACACCAACTAAACTATAGATAAGAAATGACTTCTGTGCAAGAAAAGGGATGATAAAGCAAGCTTATGAAAACATAACAACATCATTAAGCAGCAAGTTCTTACTTGACGATTCGTAGCAGTAACATGCTCAGCTGGTATTCGAATTTCAAGAGTGGGTCCATTATGAGTGCTTCCACCATTGTTGTCAGATTGAGATGATACATACTCCTTCCACAATTTTATCAGATCTTGCATGCATTCACCAACTTTATAAACCACAGAAGATACCTCAGATTTACCTGAAGCACCAACAGCTTCAGATGCCATGCCCATGCAAATTAAACAGTAGAGTTTCCAAATTGCAATGCTATACAAAATGTTGTTTTTTCTTAATCCATATGAAGCATTAAGCAATCGCCACTTAATAAATCATGAAGTACCGACTCAGTTTTTATACAGTAAGAGCCAGTGAACCACACAAATCATCTTATTTTTATGTAATTAATACTGCTAGTATGTGAATATTGTGATAGGGTTATATTGCAATATAGAAATCTTTTACACTTATATACATATTATACACACACACACATATATATATACCATAAGAATTTGAGTGGCAATCATCAACAGCACAACTTGTTGATCACAGAAACTGTTTCGATAAATCTCAATTTTCATAAATCTGCACACTCATTTGACCCAGAACTTTTGCTATACGAAAGGATGTAATTAGCATACACACAAGCCTAAAGTCAAAATATCTTTGCAATATAGAAGTCAGAAGACGTAGGAAAAGTTAAAGTTGTAAAAATCTCTGTAATTTCTCTATAAGCCAGCATTGTTTGATAGTCACGTTCCCTCCTGTAGGCCACAAAGTGCCAACATCCAACTCAACATGGAATAGAACAGCTTACCTTGAGGTCTGCAAAATAAGAGCCAAGAACAGATGGTTACAGTATGCTTAACAAAGCAATTTAAACAAGTACGGGGAGAGTATTTGCAAAAACATTCATTGTGTTAGCAAACTAGAGTGGTCAGAGACATGACATAAGCAAATATGCTTTGGATTTTTCAATTCATAATTCTAAAATGTTGCAAGTGTTTTATACAAATATCAGTAATCTACAATATTAAATACTTCCAAACCATATTACTTTCAGAATATATCTTATCACTCGGAAATCAAACTAAGGTTGAGTACACCGTATACTCCACTAGCAGGTATCAAACTAGAAAGATGGAAAATCTTTCGTGGTAAGTCCCTCAGACAGAGTCATTATGCCGGCAGTTTAGCTAACTGAACATAAATTTCCTGTAATCAATAGCTTATCAGCGTGAAAGAGAGAAAAATTTATTGCCAGCACAAAAAAGAACCTAAGGTACACTTAGCTGTAATAAGCAGATCCAAAACTTCCATGTCCAGAAAAAGACAAAAAGGTATAGAACCTAGCTTCATATTATTATGTGCAAAATCAAAATATGTTTCCAAATCAATTGCCAATTGAAATCATTTGTAGGACAAACCCTTCATTCTCCTGAGGGCGAGACCTAAAACGGGGATCACGATTCACCATTTGTGGACTGCCTCTTGGCCGAAGCATCCTCTTCCGCTGCTGGATTCCATAATTGAAAACTTCCCTTTCCCTATCTGTAGCTCCTTCACCATCTGCACCTCCATCATCCATTTCCTTGTCATGAAGCCTATTGCGCTTATCAGATCTATCTCCTTCCAGATCAGCATCTCTTTCTTTTCTCCTGTCTCTAGCTTCACGATCAAGATTTTTCCAGTTATCAAAATCTTTTTGTCTTCTCTGCTCTGCAGATGGATTTTCCTGTTCAGGTATCTTAGATCCGTCTCCAGCTTCTTTCTCATTTTGCAAAATCTCCTTTTCTACTCCATTCCAGGATTCTCTCTTTGTTCGGTCCTTTTCCCTCTCTTTTAACCTTTCCCTTTCCCTTTCCCTCTCCCTCTCCCTCTCCCTCTCCCTCTCCCTTGAAAGATCCTTCCTCTCCCTCTCCCACTTGTCAGTTTCTCTCTCTTCCCTAGCTGATTCTTTGCCGTCATTGCTGGTGTTTCCAGCCTGCATATTGCTCCTGCGCTCACTTCTTTCCTTGTCTCTATCTGCCCACTCCCCATGCTTTATCTCTTTCCTTTTTCTGTCCTTGTCTTTAAATCTGTCCTCACCTTTTAGATCAACTTTGTTTTCACCAACTGCCTCATGTGTTTCGGTATGATCCTTTTCTTCAATGTTTGGACCTTCCTTTCCAATTTCAACTGGGCCTTGAGAATTACTCCGTGCTACATGCCAAGGATCTACATGGCCACCTGGAGATTCTGAATACCTTTTCCCTCTATGATATTCTTTTGGCTCTCTCCAATTCAATTGGCCACTCACCGGAGTAAAACTATCCTTATCTGCCTTAATGTCAGTTTTCAGATCATTATAAGCATCTTTATCAAATTTTGTTTCCTTAATATCATCCCCTCTACTCTCGAACCTTACATCCTTCTCGCCCTTAGTAGTTTGCGAATCCCTCCTCACCTCATTATGCATATCCCTCACTTCACTCCGAGGGTCTCGGTTTTCAACCCAATGATCTTTATGCTCCTTGGATTCTTTTGGATCCAACCTGCTTTCAGAAGCAACTGAATGAGGATCCACATGTAATTCAGTCGAGGATGAAGGCATTCGATACACAGACTGCAGAGGTGATCTTCTATCAACATCACGGGACTCACTGCGAGGAATTTTTGCCATCCGACCATCTGCACTCGTTTCATAGGCTGGCTGGAATTCATTTGAAGCTGCTGATGTCAACTTTGGATATGTACCTACATCTTCATGGCAGTATTTGGAAGAAGAGGAATGACCAACCTCTTCATGGGGTCTTTTAGGGGGACCACTCATACTATCAACTATAACTATATAAACAAACCACTAAGCAGCAACAAAATACAATAAAGGTGTATCCTTTATCCTATGATAATCAAAGAACTTGTTCAACTACCACCTGCAATAGAAATTATAGA
Source organism: Erythroxylum orinocense (assembly GCA_025531955.1). Classification (NCBI taxonomy): domain Eukaryota; kingdom Viridiplantae; phylum Streptophyta; class Magnoliopsida; order Malpighiales; family Erythroxylaceae; genus Erythroxylum; species Erythroxylum orinocense. Next base: position 259,650 of record JANZLX010000213.1, read on the forward strand.
AGTTAAATTCTAAAATGCAACAGATCATCTGCATAAATAGAGTCCAAATCCCTTAAACTTCTCAAGTAAGGAGCTTCCTTCAGGAAGGCATGAGATGCGATGTAATTGATTTTAACTAGGTATACATTCTTGAAACCCTAAATTATATGAGGAAAGAAAATTAAACAAAATCCTTACGAACAACAAAATGTTGAATCAGGTAAAATTAAACCAAAGTAAACAAGCACAAAGAGTTCGAAGAACAAATAGAAATATGTATCAGAGAAGATCCAGAGAATATAATAGATAAGAAGAAGATTGCAGAATCTAGATAAAGCAACAAACTCGATTTACTAAAAACTATTCGCATTAGTATTTGGACATTGAAGCTCAGAAGAACAACTTTCACCCTCCAACTCACTCTGAAAATTCTTCTAATGATGGTAATAGCAACAGCCAGAGGCCACAAACCACAGTTCTTTACACAATAACCAACCAGCCCACAACCCATTAAACTATCAGCCCCAATCCCCATTTCCAATATCAGTCCCAACTCATTAGATCCCAACAACTCCAAGAAAATGAAAAAGAAAATTCATATGAGGAAGACTTCACACCAAACATTGGGATAAATACATTCGAGAGAAATTGAGGAGAAAAAGAACTAAACTTTACCTTGTACACTCAAAATGCCCCGTCTTTCCCTCTTAAATCCTCAATCTTTTTCTCAAATCTCAAATTCATACGCAATTTTATGCAAGTAAAAGGATAAAAGACAATTACTTTCAATGGCAAGAACAGAAGAAGAAGAAGAAGACACGGAGGAGAAATGGGCGGAGCTCTGAACGTCGACTTCCGCAACACAGTTACAAGGTTGTCATGCGTATGTCTAAACAAAGTATGACAAACTATTCTATTATATACATATATAGCCTTGGGCTTTATGAAGTGGTTCTTCTCCTACTTGGACAAGTCAAAGGTTGAGTCTTGATCTATAAAGTAGAAACTTCATTTTGGCCCAATACAAAAAGCTATAAACTTTACTCGCTCTCTCTGGGCTTTGGTCCACTTCGCCCCTATTCCTATTACAGCTAACGAAGTAAGCAGAGAAGTAAGCAACTCCCAAAACCTAGAACCCTTTCTCGCGCGCTCTTGCTCTAATATGGAGCAAAAACCCCAAACCTATACATAGGAGAATATCGTTGCTTTGAGATCTCTTCTAACGCCGGTAAGCTTCTCCTCTTCTTTTTCAATCTTTTCTTACATTTTAAACGATAATCGTTCATCTGGTTCTTGTCTTTTTCTGTTCCCTTTGACAGAATTTATGGTACCTTGTTTCACACAATTTTTAGGGTATGCTCTTTGAAATGATTGATCGTTTGTTTGTGAGGAAACCAATTGTTATACGTGATTCAAAGATAGCAGAACTTAAATGAGAGGAACCCTTTTCTTTTCTTTTAATGTTCTTCGTTTTTTAACTAAGAAAGATTGGTCTTTGTTTGATAAAAGGCTCTTCTGGTTATGTATCATATCTCCTATTGAAGATACGGAATTCTTTGTTATTCTTTTGAGTATTTCGATAATGCTACCTCTTTAAGAATGATCACTCTGGCAATATCAACAGTAAATTTGGTTCCTCGTTAGTTTAATGTCGAAAAGAAAACCTTATGCATTCTATTGATACAGAGAAAGCTTTAAGAAGAGGATGGATAGTGACCATGGTGAGGTTTTCCTCGACGACAACGACATCATCGATGAAGTCCCCATTGATGAAGAAGGTATTCTCTTGTGTTTTCTCTTATTGTAATATATATACATACAGACCTATATAACTAATAAATGTGGTTTTGAATGGATATAGATCTTCCTGATGCTGAGGGCGATAGTGATTCTGAGAATGAAAATCCTGGTATGCTGTTTGTGATACTATATTTTGCTTTGGATATAGATTTGAAATACTTCTACTAAAAGAGGTGTTTAGAGTAATAGATGCTGTATAGAAGAGCATGGGAAATAAATAGTCTGTCCAATAGCCCATATTTTTTACCCCATTTTTCTGGTCTAATAAACAAATCAGAACTTTATTTAAGAAAAACTATCCAGGCTCTAATTAATAGGAACCGACTATCTCATTTCTAATATAGTTTTATGGAATTTCAACCACCGGGGGTTTTAGACTGCAATTCAATCCTTTTCAAACATCATTCTCCAGCTGAATCTGCTCCAAAACATGTTGGATTACTGTTTGAATCTCAAAAGTGTTCTATCTCGTAAAAAGAGTATGTTGAACTTGTAGATACTTGAATCTTACAATATTTTGTTTGGCATGCAGCAGATGATATTGTTGATGACTCAATTCATTTGTTCACTGGTCATACTGGCAAGTTTCCTAACATCTTTTTCCATTCAATTTAAAATTCATTGATTTGATTATGACTCTATAATTCGGAAGGGACTTCTACTTATTCACTGTACGAAAGTGGGAATAATTTCCAATGTAGTATTGAATAGAAAACATACAGCCATATATAGCCTATTACAAGAG
>JANZLX010000213.1:266614-281116 GCA_025531955.1 Erythroxylum orinocense
TATTTGGTTAGATATATTTTCATTTATGTTTCATATAGTTTAAAATTATATAATAATTAATATATTATGATTTGCATAATGTTTAATATACTTTAAATAATATTTATATGCATAAATAATTTTTATTACAAAATAAAATATAGTAAAAATTAAAAGTACTTATTATTTTTATGTTGTCAAACAGTTTATCGTACAAAATTTTATTAAAAAATATTTTTTTAATAGATATAAATTTTTTGGCAGCTAAAATATAACTTTTTAAGAAGTTCAAATTTAGAGCTTCTAAAAAAAAAGCTTCTCAAATGACTTTTTTAGTAAATTTTTCATATCAATTAATGAGTTTATTTTTAAGTCCCTTTTACCTTTATGTTTTACCCATAATTCTCACAATAGCCACAAACTCATCTTTTATATAATATTATTTGACTTTTTTATATGTTCTAATATTTATTTTTTATATTAGTTTTACTTATGTTATAATTCATATAAAAGATTTTGTTAGATATATTTTTATTTATGTTTCATATGATTTAAAATTATATAATAATTAATATATAGTGATTTACGTATTGTTAAATATACTTTAAATAATATTTATATGCATAAATAATTTTTATTACAAAATAAAAAATGGTTAAAATTAAAAGTACCTTTTATTTTTATATTGTTAAACTGTATAAAATTCTTTCAAAAAAATCTCTTTTTTAAATGACGGTCAAACAATCAATTGCTTTCTTAGAAAAATTCTTCTTAGAAAAGATCTACAAAAAAAAACTCTATTGACAGAAGTTTTACTGGTATAAGCTTAACCAAGAGTTTGAGATAATTTACTAATTTTAATTGAATTAAATATATTATTTAATTATAAATTATTTTATTTCTATAAGTATAAGGGCTGATAATCACAATATGGACATGTCAATACAGTAACTTACACGACAAAAGCTTGTGCGCGTGAAGATCGAGAACACGACCAAGCGCTTCAAGCCAAGATGTCCGACACGTCGGTCCCGTGGACGATACGTCTTGTTCTTTCCGTTGCCTCCACCATGTGCGACGCAGCTCGCCGCTCCAACGGCACCATTAACCGCCGCCTCGCAAACTTCATCGACTTCAAGTCTCCTGCTAGTCCCACCAACCCTATCCGCTCCATCTTCTCCTCCGACGTCTCCATCGGGGATCCCTCCCGCCACCTCTGGTTCCGCCTCTACACTCCGTCGTTAACACCTGTACCATCTCCTCTTCCCGTGATTATATTCTTCCACGGCGGAGGTTTCTCCTTCCTTAGCGCCGCTTCCAGATCGTACGACCTCGTCTGCCGTAGGTTCGCTCTCAAGCTTCCCGCCATTGTCGTCTCTGTCAACTACCGTCTCACTCCTGAACATAGATATCCTTCTCAATATGACGACGGTTACGAAGTCCTCCAGTACCTCGACCGCAATCGCCCCCCAAATGCCGACTTATCCAAGTGCTTTCTCGCGGGAGACAGCGCTGGCGCCAACTTAGCGCATCACTTAGCAGTCCGCGCTTGCCGAACCAGATTCGAGTTAGTGAAGGTGATCGGTCTGATATCGATACAACCGTTCTTCGGAGGGGAGGAGAGGACGGAATCGGAGATACGACTGAAGGAGACGCCATTGGTGTCTGTGGAGCGAACCGATTGGCTGTGGAAAGCATTCTTGCCGGAGGGAGAGGATCGAGATCATTACGTGGTCAACGTGAGCGGCCGTAACGCTGAGGATATAAGGGCGTTGGAGTATCCAGAGACGGTGGTGGTGGTGGGAGGACTAGATCCGTTACAGGATTGGCAGAGAAGGTACTACGAGTGGTTAAAGAAATCCGGGAAGAAGGTTACGTTACTCGAGTATCCAAACATGTTTCATGCCTTCTACGTGTTTCCAGAATTGCCCCTGTCCTCTCACTTATTTACACAAATTAAATCTTTTGTGGATAGAGTTGCTAAGTCGTAATTAAATTCAATTGTTATAATAAATTAGTCATTATTTATTATCAATAAATAGTTAAATTTGAATATTTGAGTTTAAAATCAATTAAAAATATATTTTTTCATTAATTTTGAGTCAATTACATTAAATTTTATAATTAATTATATTTTAAAAATATATAAGCTTCAAACTTAAATCCAATCTAAATTAAATACTCAAATCAAATTCGAACACGAAATATTACCATGTGCCCTCGCATCAAAACTTGGGCTTTTATTGTACTGTTCTGTTCTGTTACGTTCCTTCCTGGCTTTCAGGAACAAAGACATGGAAGCTACATTAAAGCAGATTTTGTGAGGAAGAAATAGATTTGTTGTGCGGTATGTTTTTTTTAACTCTGCGACCTCTAACGTTGTACCTGTGTCGTGCCATTATTTAGTAAAAAAGTTGTATGAATTATTTAGAAAAAGATGTGACTTTGACTTTTATTCTTCAAATCCAATCCAAATCAGACTTCCCTGTCCAAGAAGAAGAACAAAAAAAAGAGAAGGGATTCGATGGTGTATGTATATGGATTTGAGATGCAATTGGACTGTTGAATTCTTATCACTCTCACCTTTTCTCTCTATCACCCTCTTCTTCTGTTTCTCAAGTGAGACTCAAGCTTCAAAATAATCTCTCCTTTTGCTCTGGTTTCGTCGATTAACAACAAAGACCAAGTCTTTGGTTGAATCATAAGGTGGGTATTTGTTCAATCTCTCCCTCTTTTCTGATTAAGTTCGTTTACTGATGTTTTGGTGTTTGTTATGTGTGTTTCGTTTTTTCTGTTGAATACCCGTAGAATTGAAGAGAATATGTTTGATGTTGAATTGGGTATTGGGTTTGAAGGGGTTTGGTGATCATAGTAGAGCAATCTGAGGAATCTATTCAGAGCAAGAATTTCCCCTAAACCTCATGTTTCAGGTTTTTCTTGTTCAGTTTTGTGCCAACTGTTGTACTAAAATTCATTTGCTTTGTCTCTGTATGAAATCAACTAAAGGAGCTTGCACTTTGCTGCATCTTGTGCGCTGTTGGGCCGTATAACAAAGGATGAATCATTCTGTGAGGCCTTTGTATGGAAAGACCTCACAGAGTAGAGGTAGGTCCCATGGTTGGGCTGCATTTGACCTCAAACAGAGACTGAAAGAAGGTGGTCGATCTGAAGTTGTCACAGATTCAGACCCGTATCCGCCGATATCAGGAAGCGAAACCTCTCGGCCCGGTGGAATCTTGCCGAGGAATAATGTATTTACTTCAAAGTCATTTTCATCCGTACTTCAACCATCAGTGGATTTTCCTGTCTTAAATGAGGATGGTCTTATCAATAAGTTAACTCAAGGTCCTTGTTGTTGTGACAATATTGTTATTAAGGAGAATAATCCAAACTCTGCAATCAAAAAGCTCAAAGAGCATCATGGCTGGGCTGATGATAGCTTGATTGAGGATGTAATGGTGTCTGTGGATAATGATTTCGATAAGGCGTCAACTTTGTTGAACGGAATGGTTTCTGGTGTCAATTCTGCTGAGAATATGGGAGCACAATGTCGCACCATTCCCGACGATTGTCAATGCAACAAAAGATATGCTGAACATGTTTTGTTTCCAAAGAGTGAAAACCTTGTTGAAGTTGCTGCAGATATTGCTGATCTTAGGTCTACACTTGAGGATGCTCTCGAAAAGAATCAAAAAGGGCAACAATTGCATTCATCTTATGAGCCAAGGAATTCTGACGATGCTGCAACGAACATGAAATTGATTCTGGGACACTTGAAGTCTGTACCTGTTGAACCAGAGTGGGAAGAGGATGATTTTTACTTGAGCCACCGAAAGGACGCACTTAGGATGATGAGGTAGGCATGCCCTTTATCTACTATGTTCATTGAACCTAGTGCTTTAGGAGGCTGATGGTTTCATTAACCGTTTCAATATGCATCAAAAGATGCAAGTTATGCTAATTTTCTCAAGAAAAGATGCAACATGTTGTCAATCTTCTTTTCTGGCCACATATATCTAGTAATTTGATTCCAACAATTCTATGCCTTATATTGAATAGGTTGGCATCCCAGCACTCGAGGGCAGCTACAAATGCGTTTCTTAGAGGAGATCATTTTTCTGCCAAACAACACTCGCAGAAGGCTCAAGAGGAGTGGTTGGCTGCAGAAAGCCTCAACAGTAAGGCAGCCAAAGATATTTTAAGCTTAAGGAATAGTGGAAACAATCCCTGGAAATTGGACTTGCATGGTCTTCATTCAGCTGAGGCTATTCAAGCATTAAAAGAACATCTGCTAAAACTTGAGACCGGTTGCCTGGCAAGTCGGGCCGTATCTTCAGATAAAATGAAAACAAAAGATACCGATGCAAATTATTCCTCTTATGAGGCTTTCAACAGGATTGATAAAGCAAACTTGGATAAGGAGCAGTCAACATTCAGGCAGAGACCAACATCAGTTCAAGTGATAACAGGTATCTACTTCTTCAATCATACAGGAATGTGTTTGTTGAATTACTAATACAAAAAAGTCAGACAAAAAAGAGTAGGACGGTGAAATGAATGCCATTTATCTAGCTACTGCATGTTGCCTCCGGGGGAGAGTTATGTGAATCATAGGGGAAAAATTTTGCTTTTGCGTGTCCTGCTTGATTTTGATGTTTACAATACAATGAATTGTTTTCATGAGCACGCATGCATGCTCACACCCATCATTGCAATCAGTATCGTAGTGCAGCAGCTCTTGGATAGGGGATCAGACCTTCTGTGTCAGGTACTCTGTGCTAATTCTTTGCCAAAAGATCTTATCCACACATTTTTCTGTCCTCTTTGTTTTTGTGGATGAAATCTTCCGGCATAGAAGATCTCACCCCCTTGGATGGGAGTCATCTCGTGTGAAAGATGCTTGCTATGTGAGGCACTGTTGCATAACTCAGTAAACAGTTCGGGTTGAATGGTTTATTTATGGTACAGGAGTAGGCAATCACAGCCGAGGACAAGCTGCACTGCCAACTGCTGTCAGAAGTTTCCTCAATGAAAATGGGTAAAACCCTCTTCTGTCTTGTCTTTGTTAAGGTAGTCTAGAATAGTATACATGATTATCATCCATACTTTACTGAATTTTTCTATTTAGTGATGATAATTTCATCATCTAACTATAATTTCCATTAACAGCTATCATTTTGACGAGGTAAGGCCAGGTGTGATCACTGTGCGGACCAAATTTCGGGCACCATAGCTGGTACATAATGTTGTAACAATATCATTGCCCTTAAACTGTTGCATAATTTCTATGATCATAGAATTAGCAAATATTAACCTGTAATTGTTCAGTAGTCTATAGAAAAGACAAAAAGTGTTTTGAATACTTTTGGTTCAATAAATTTAACAGAATTTGCACTCTTGAGGACCTCTATCATTTGAACTTGAATGGGGTGAAAGAAGAATCACAATATCAATGTTTTATCACAAGTTATTACATTCCGCTATTTTGCTTTTTAATATCAAGAGCTTCCTTGAGTTTTCTTCCCAGTGCATATGCCAATGGTGGAGGAACAGCATTCCCAATCTGCCGGTGCTTGTGCTGAATGTTTCCAGAAAACCGATAACTATCTGGAAATCCCTGTAATAAAAGAAGAGGTTAAGGGCAGTGGCTATGCAATCAAACCAAATTTGGTCTGTTGACTTGGCTCTTTCTTATCTATACCTCAAAACGTGACCAAGAAGCTTAAACTTGTTCAATAAATAGGAGATTCAACATACCTGAGATCGTGCACATTCACGAACTGTAAGGATTCTGTCCTGTTCAGGATGAAAGCACATCCCTACCTTGCCCATGGGTTGAGGATCCGTAATTGAAGTTGGGAAGTTCCCTTCCCAATCCAATCTTCCAAAGAGGCCCTTCCACTGGTTGTGACGCTTGGCTGTATTTGGTAGGCACCAAGGTATGAGATCAACCATTTGCCCAGTAGACAATTTAACCTGCATTTCGGAACAATTATCTCAAGAACTACAGAAGAATCTAATGACATTCAAACAAGAAGTCCAAAGTATGTACCTTTTCATCTGGCAGGTCGCGCCAGTCTGCACCTGGCCTTTTTGGTATATGCTGACATCTTATGAGATTCAACTCATTCATTTCTTTTGATATGTGATCAGTCAGCACAACCATGTCTCCACGAATTTTCTTTTGGAACCATGAGGTTGGATCATCATTATACTGGACAAGAAAGGTTTAGATGGTGACAAACATGATCTGCATTTTACTTCTTGTCAAGAAATGCCAAAACTAATATTCTAAGATATAAATGTACCTCCAGATTCATCTTAGAGGCCCCATTTCCAACAGTAGGAAGATCACCAATTGTATCCCTAACAGTTATGGCACGGAAAGGCGCTCCACCGGCTGTACTTTGAACAGCAGCATACTGTGAACCCTCTGACAATGTGATCTTCAGCTCTGGGACTGCAAAGACATGCATGGGTTCTGGCCATTCTGGAAGTACCTCTTCAGGCGAAGCTGCCCATATAAATGCTCGTTTTCGTGACTGAGAAACTCCGAAAGTTCCAGCTTCCAAAATACCGAACCGAACCTAAAATGTAAACAGTCACATGATCATAGGCAATTTAGTTCCTTCCTGTTATGTGCTCCAATCTCTGGCTTTTCTTGTTCTTCCTTTATTTTTTGGTTTAGTTCTTGGGAAGTGTATGTAGAAATGAATGACAGCATTTACCTGATAACCCATCTCAAGCAGTGAAGCCAGAGTTAAACGAAAAGTTTGCCCCTTGTTAAAGGAGACAAAGTTCCTCACATTCTCTAGTAGGAAATACTTTGGCCGGAAATAATCAGCAAATGATAAGAACGCTAAAATCATCTCGCATTGCACTTTACTCCAAGTGCTTTGATTAAACCTATTCATTCCAGAAAATCCCTGCAAAGAAGAGGCTCTTTTTTTCTTAAGCTTGTCATCCACAAAATAGCACACACTAAAGTTTTAGGAAAGTCAGAATTCACGCATGCCTGGCATGGTGGCCCTCCGTTGATAAAATCAACCTCTCCTGGAGAAGGCAAATCGCTAACCACCTTCTCATCAAGTGCAGCAGCCAATTCAGCGGCATCAGAAGTTGATACACAATCATCTATATCTCCACATTTTCCCATTATGGCTCTGCATTGGAATCCATAAGTAGTCCTTTCAAACTGATTACAAAGGAAAATGCAATCGTAACCATGATGCAATTTACCTACCTAAGCATAACATTGCAATTATTCACAAACACTAAGGACTCCGGATGATTAAGCTTGAATGCTTCACCAGCAGGTTCTTCATATTCAATAGCCCATTTGGTCGATGAAACACCTGCAACGTCAGAATCAATGGATAATCATCAAATTCAAAACGATAGATACCCAAGTTTTGTCAGTTTGAGATTCCGTATAGTTGATGGAATTTACCAGCTTGTCTCAACCCCTCTGACAAACCACCACAACCAGCAAATATGTCCAATGTGGCCAAACAATTATCCTGAGATGCTTCTTTCTGTTCATTAACGTCTATATCAGGTTCTCCCTCTTTACACTTACCCTTCTTCTTTCTAGTTGCAGAATCACAATCCCCACTCCCAGTTGAGTACCTTAACCTGATATGAGCTGACAACTGCAAGAGTATAACACAATTCAAATGAAGAGCAAAGCCAGCTTGAGCACCATTTTCACAGGACAATTTGATTAGATGTTGGAATGAATAAATAAATCAGCCTGAGTCAATAAAATAGGGACTTCTAAATTTACCTGCTTCAGAGACCCTTTAGCTGGATCATACAGATGCTCGCAAAAGAAAATATGATCAAAATTTACAAGAGCATTGCATGTAGGCATATCATTTTTCTTTCTGACCTCACACTTTCCTTCTATTGTCTCAACCGAAAAAACATGTGTCTCTTCACTGTAATAGACCTGAAATTATAAGCCATTAGAACTATTAGTAAATGGGTCCATAAGAATATAGCCAAGAGTCTCTCCACAGAAGATAATCAGGATATGTTTACAGATAAATAAGGCACTGGTTAACAAGAACTTTTACTTAAATATTTTCTGGAGTTTACCTCACGGATATCTGAACAATATGCCTTCTCAGCTGAGATGTCCTCAGGTCTAAAAAATCTTCGGATTTTAACATTTGTTGAGCTTGCTTTGGCTTGTTTGCCTTCCACCGGACCATTGATCTCCATCAATTGGCACACTACATAAGGTTTTAAACCAACATTCCTTCCAGCCTTGAAAACTTCATTCTCTTCCTTTTCCCAAGCAAACTGATCAGGGCACACATATACAAAATCATGAACAAAGTATTCAGTTCCCCTGTATATAAATCGAGTCCTAGAGGGATCCACTTTGAAAGTATCCTTGTCCCTTTCAGCATCTTTTAAGTTACATGAGTGGCATGTACCAGTACCAAGACCCATTGTATCAAAGGAAAGACTGAAGAACGCACCCCTCTCAGGCCAATATAAGCTTTTGCAGTAATATTCTACAGGTAGCCCTTTCCTTTCTCTCTCTTCAGCTCTTGCTCTATCAATTCTATCAGCATTGGCATTATTTTTTCTATGTTGATGTCCCCATGGTGTTTTTCGCAATTCGAGAATAACTGGCTGTTTAACATCCTCCAGTTCATAATCCATGCACTCATTTGTCAAGAATAATTCTCTTTCCTTGGCTGTATTACCAAGAACAGTCTGGGATCCTCTTTTCATCTGCCTCCCATGGAACATTTTACTTCCATCCAATGCCTCAAACATGTATTCCACAAGACATATGAAAGGAAGTTCTTTTGATTCATCAACCTCTAATAAAACAGCACTGCCAACATTGATCACCTCTCCATGAACAATTGCTTGTCTATAAATTGTTTTATCAGTACATGTTTTGCTCACAGGTTTACCTTCCCATCTCACTCCATTCTTTGCAGACTGAGATTTAGGTCGTCCTGAAGCTGAACAAGGTCTTTGTGCTGTATCTAAAGGTATTAGCTGCTCCTCATCAGAATCATCTTCATTTTCCTCTTGATCCTCAACCTGATCATCTTCCTTAACTTCACCATTAGTTCCCTCTTTTATATATTCTGGTGAGTAGTTGGAATAATATTCACCCCAAATTCTGTTGATCAACCGAGTTGTTGTTGCCTGCATAACCTTCCTCTTAGATACAGCAGAGCCAATAGCAGCCATTGCTGCATGAGGATTTAAATTTGGTTGATTCTTCTGCACAATTTTCTTTTTCTTCACCAACCATTTGGTATGGTGTCGTTCCTCCATTTTTTTGGTAAGTCCAGTGACAAATGCACATCTTTTGATCTTTGCATCAGGATATTCAGCAAAAAGTTGCAATATTATCTGTCCATGCACAACCACATACCGCTCAACAGCTGCAGGATCAGAAGAAATGTAAGCACAATGATCTTTCTTGAACTCGGAAACTTTCCTGATTACATCTGAAAAAGAAAGCCTTGACACCCGGGTTTGTTCCTTTAGCAAAGTGATGATGCTTATTGCAACTTGTGCTGTTTTGAGAACTGGCTTATACCATGACGCATATTGCTTCGATGGCTTTCCAAGTCTATACCTGAATACATTTTTTCAAAAGCAAAAACATCAAGATCAAGAAAGGAAGACAATATGTAAATATCTTCAAAGATCATTTTAAAGTATTAATGTATGTACTGTGCTACTAACCAACAATGGGAGATTACTTGCCCTACACCTAAGAGAATCAGAGATTCTTGCCTACCCCTCCCCCATCCTTCAAACCAAGTTTCTAAAAGTAATTCTACTGTTGTCCCTGATAAATGCTACTTGGTGCTAATAACAAGCTTAGGATAAGTTACTCTTGAGCCATCCACCCTTCAAAAATGTATTAGTTAACCAAAACCTTCATAGACTTCAAAAAACTTGGTGGTCAACTCTTAAAACAGGAATAAAGATGAATTGCAGTTTAGATACAATAACGAACATGTAAACAGTACCATGCCATATCTGTCCGGATGGAGACAAAAATCATTGATGAGCCAAATTCAATCATCCACTCCTTAATTGCACTCAAAAAAATTGGTAGACCATTCTGATCATGTGCCTCAAAAGCACCAGAAGAGGACTGATTGGTGTCATTCTCCAGACAGAACCCACTTCCAACATCTTCAGACATCAGTCCTGAACCGAAGATTGTGACATCAATATCTTCACATGGCCTCATTGGGAGAAGCTCCAATGAGATCAGCCTAGAGTCAGAGTTATAAAGTGACCAGTTATTGAGCATTTGCTTAGGTAGGTCATCAGGATCAAGAGTATCTTCACTGGCGATAGCAACATATTCATCAGTTTCTTCATCAGAGTGTTTGTAATATGCAGGAAGCGGGTAATCATTTGCAATTTCATCTTCATTAATTTTGATGTAGATAGTGTTTGAGGCAGAGGTTGCACTTTGATTTTTTCGTTGCCTCCTACTAGAGTGCCAATACTCTTCTTCTTGCAGTAACCTTGCCAACTTTGCATCTTCATCCTCCTCAGCCACAGTGGGTGACGGGTCAGAATGATTAGCCACTGCCTGCAAATCTTCAAGTTTGGGACCAATTTTCAAGCTCCCACCACAATGTGCTGCCTTTGTCAGCATCAAACTCCCATGTTTTTGGCTTTCATCCCTTAATGCAATCAGAACTGGCATATCTTCAAAGTTCTGGTCATTCTTTTTTGAGGTCTCGTCTAAACCTCTTAATTGGTTGTAAACAAATTCACCCTGAGAAATAACAAAATCTTTAATGGATGCTGCAGTGGAGAAACACTTGCTTCCACTCATTGATCGAACAATTCCAGCAAGCAACTCATCAAGAGTTAAATTAGGATTTCCCCCAAAGGATTTTGAAAGTTTTTTGTAAACTTCAATACAAGCACGAGCTTTTTCAAAGAAATGATCATAGAACTTTTTATAGCTAGTAGCAGGTTTAAGGCAATCATAATCAGCAATATCTGTTGTAAGCCACACAACTGGAGAGCCATCTTCATAACCAGAGATGTCCCATCCTTCTATCCTTCCAAAGCCTTCACATCTCACACGTTTTTCATTTTCTTTGTCAAGATTCTCGTCAAGAGGTAATATGACACCAGAAATGAACATATCAGAAACTTCAATCATCTCCAGTGGCTGAGGATTGCCATCGGAATCATGCAAGATGAAATCAGTTAGCCTCCGGTTTGCATGACCTTCTTCTTTGCCATCAGTCAAGCGAACAGCTAATAACTCTTCATCAACAAGATGATCTTTTTTTGACTCAACCATCGAGGACTTTTCAGACAACTGCAATGATTTCTCTTTAAAATCTTTGCAAGCAGCAGCTCGTTTTGGTCTTTTACATGCACCTACAGATACATCATTGATTTGGTGAGAATTCCTTTTGTTGCCTTTCCTGTTGTTTGTAGCTTCCTTCTTTTTGTCAGAAAAAGTGGAACTTTTCTTCCCTTTGTTGTTCTTCATTTCTGTTACAGAGCATAGGTTTATAACATTAAAAGAATACACATAAAACTCTGGAAAGAATATTAAAAAGGCAGCAAATCACTGAACAGGACGCATATACATGACCAACTACTTGCTTAAGACATGTGAACTGAACTATCAACAGCTAGTTTAAACCCAAAAGGAAATAGGAAGGCTTGTATTTAATATTTACAAAGGGCACGGGAATATGCACCAGCCATCTGACATGAGTACAAAAAACCCATTTATGAGGACATCCAAAATACACACAAGCCAACAAAGATGAAAAAAAAAGGTGAAAACACTGTACATGAGGTCAGTGAAGGGTTGAAACAAGTAAAGAAAGTCATTAATAAGTAAGAAACGTATCCAAAAAGGAAAAAGGATTCGACTAAATGGCTTCCAACAAGTTCATCAACTGGGTTGCTTATCTGGTGGACACTATGCAGACCAATTACAGTCCTCTTTTTCAAAATGAATAAACAATGATACTGTGCAGTACACATCTTTGAATCGTACTTGAACGAGATACAATTTTGCTAAAGACACCAGAAATGAGAACAACATACAAACACTAAGAGCAAAGACCACGAATCTTGACTAGCACATTACACTAAGGTGCATTCTACACATGGAGACTAAAATGAGTAATGAAAACTTCTGGGCTTTTCATGTTAATCCAAATATCACAAAAACAAATAGATTAAAAAAAACATGAATCATATCTGGGATGTAAGGAGCAATCTAACAAAAGGCATAAAAGTCAACATGCTACAGAAAAATAGCAACAATCTTGATATCTAATCAGCACGGTAACAACCCAGAATCCACAATAGCTACAAACTTGAGTGAACAAACAGAAGTGGGGTTTGCATACTTTCAGACGAAGTTTTACAATTTGAAGACTTGGGGACTTCTGGGGGCAAGAGGAGTGCAGAAGATCCCATCCTTTTTATGCCACAATTCTGGAAAGGCCACGCCCAAATCCAAACCCTAGACCTTGGCTGTCTTTTCAATCTTTGTTTGGGAAGGAACCTTTGTACAAGTGGCAGAATTTGCAGTGAAATCTTCAACCATATACTCGGTAAGGCATGTTACTTATGTTCCAATATCCCAACTTTGGTAAATACAGACAATGATTAAGAGGAAGAGAAGACGAGGGAAAGAGCGGGAAAATCACTGACACCACTTTCAGTTTTGGCACACAACCTGAAAATGTTTGGCGCCCAATCCAAATTGCCATTGTTTCAACTCGTTTCATCTTCAAAACAAAACAAAACCAAAAAAAGGTCAAATCTTTAAGTCAACCTTCAATTTTTTAATAAATATATAATCCATCTTGCAATTTTACAAAGCTTTTAATTTTTAGACTTACTTTTTATATACCTATTAATAAATATTTTATTTGCATATAATGTATCGATTCACAAATTTACAATAACAATATCTACCCGATAAAAATTATAACCTAGAAAGATTCATTAGTACGCAACTTTACCCTAACTGCTAAAATTATTGTTTTAAATGACCCATATAAAATATATATATATACATATATAATAATAATAAAAATAAATATATATACACTAATAATAATAATAATAATAATAAACTAGAAAAATCAAGTAATTCTTATAAAGTTTGATGCGAAATCTCAGTTTTCTTGTTAAACAGGATCAAATTAGACCTTAAAGTTTGTATAAATTATGGATTGGACCCTAATGAATACATTGGGCCACCAATTAAAAAGTATATGATATTATTTTTAACATAAGTGATGTTTAATCTTTAGGGTTGAGATGGGGTCGAACCAAATTAGATTCAAATCATACTCGAGGGTTTCTTACTTCATACGACTTTATATGCAATTGCCTTAATCTTTTAGTATTGCAATTATAATTATTTTATGTAACTCTGAAATATAAAGTACATGAAGAGCCTTTTAAGTTTTAACATTGTAATTTTTTTTTTTGGTCTTTGATCAGGGTATCGACCGGCGGATCCAGTGACTAATCCCCTCGCTGATAGGAAGACACCTCATAAGGTAGGACAGCTGGCCCAAGAATTTAAAGCTGCTCCATACCCAAAGCCAAGGATCCATCTTGCAATTTTATAAAGCTTTTTTTTAACTTGTTTTTTATATGCTTATTTTATAAATATTTTTTATGCATATAATATACTAAGTAAAAATTCAATTGAAACATTAGATTTAAAGAAGTCTAATAGTATACAACCTTACCCTTAACTAGTAGAAAGGTTGTTTCTATATGCACATGTAATATACCGTTCTACAAATTTATTAAACTTAAATTAGGTAACTAACTAGAAGAGTCGAGCAATTCTAACAAAAATTATGTGAAAATTATGTATTAAAAAAAAAGGAGAGCTAAGTTTAAATTAAAATTATTGTGAGATCAGACGAGACCTAGGCCCTATTTGACAAATAGCTGATTGCATTAGATGTTAGTTGATAGCTGAAAATTGATTCTATCAACTGGTTTGATCAGCAGATTGCATTAGTTATTTGTTAGAGAAGTTTGATAAAATTAGTTGTTTAGTATTGTTGTTTATGTGTAAAATAACTTATAAGAACGTAACTTTTAAAAACATCATAAGGGTATAAATATTATATATCTTAGTATTTCGTTAAATATTTTTATATAAATTTAAATTTTAGATATTTAATTATACAAAAAATAAGTTTATAACTTTAATAAAAATCATAGAATATTTAATAATGATGATGATGATGATGATGATGATAACAACAACAATGATGTAGCGCCCCCTCACCGTAGGGTACACATCGGGAAACCCGAAGGTCACTCCGACGAATATCCCCCGATAAAGGTGCACCACCAGAACAATACTACTAGTAATCCACATGGCATCGCAACAATAAAACCACAATAACAGAAACCAGTAAATTTTAAAACCAAAATATCAATCTATACAGTCATCCAATAGCAGAATAGACAAGTCTATCAGTCCCCTAAACAAAACCA
>JANZLX010000213.1:281216-293010 GCA_025531955.1 Erythroxylum orinocense
AATGAAACCTATCAGTCTGACCCAATATTACCAGAATACCCTTGCTACAGTAACAAACAGTAACGGGATGTTACAAATGATATATCCAAACATAAAATAAAACAATTCAATTGAAATTTAACAACACAATTCAAACATAGCAAAAGAAATGAACACAAGTTTTGTATAAATTATGGATTGGACCTTAACGGGTACATTGGGCCACCAATTAAAAGGTAAATGATATTATTTTAAGTGATGTTTAATCTTTAGGCTTGACAATAGTTTAGACCAACTTAGATTCAAATCATACTTAAGGGCTTCTTACCTCATATAATTACCTTAATTTTCAATGATATTATTTTAGTTTAACCTCTCAAACCGTCATTTTTTAAACAATGTAAACTAAAATCACATTGTTTTAGGAAGGAAGTTCAAATCAAATGTCAAACCTAACATCAGATCCAACTCAAAACTTGATTAATTTAAATTTAATCTATTAATTTCAGGTCGAGTCAAATTGAATCCAACTTAATTTATCAAGACTATGCAAATAGAATCCTCAACAATTCAAAGCATTGTCCTCGTGCTCTTATACATACAAAGGCTTAAACTATATATAGATATCCAAAGGCTTAAACTATATATTTGCTTTTATCAATATTCTCAAAAGTTCACAAATAAGAAGAACTTTACATGTTTTCACAATAACATCCCTTAAATTTAAAAAACATGAGGAATTAAATTGCCCATTTTGTACGCTTTATTATATATGAAATAAAGTTTAAAGGAGAAGAAATTAGCATAAACACAACAAAAATATAAATAATAATTTTTCCACATTTATTGGTTATAACCCTAAACATCAATAAAGTGAAAATTGGATTGCAATACGAAACTCAAATGATCGATTGTTCAAGTAAATTAAAAGCGTCGTATGATCTTCCGATATCTCCAAGTTCACAAGTCAATCATCTAAACTGTAAGAAATAATTTCATCAACAAATCAAAGTTTCAAGAGAATGAACTTTTGATATGTTTTACAAGTTTGCTAAAGTAAATTAACCTCAAACATAAATTTTCCTTTTATAATTTGAAACTAATAAAAAACAATTCCTTAAAAGGAACGTATGATAATTATAATTTACAATAACAAAAACTTACCTTACGAAGAAAATAATAAAGTTGTATACTTTTTTTCCTTTTCGAGAATAAATGTTTATATGGATATATATAATGTTAAATGTCTATAATACCATTGATTTTTATTAAAAATATTTAATGTAGCCATTACTTTAAAATATTAGGTTAATTAAATAATAATACTATTAATAACAAATTTAAAAATGGTAAATCTTTCATTTTTGAGATTTTGAATCTTATCAAAATTAGAATTTTAATTATGATATACTTTAAATTTAAAAGTTTAGGTTAAAAATAAGTAAAAAAAAACCACTTAATTGTATTTTCTCAATATTATTATTCTTCAAGCAAGTGTTTTCAATGACTAATTTCAAATTATTTGTTGTTTTTTAAACATAAGATAATTAAAATTCCAAAAGTTATATTTTTTTGGTTTTCTAGGCTTAGACAATATTACTCGGCTCAATTCGGTCTAATCCAAAATCAATAAGCCTAGTTTGAGTTGATTGAACTTTAAGTCAAGTTCGATTTTTTATAAAAAAAGGTTCAATTCCTAAGTTGAGCTTAAGTTCATGCTATTTGATTCATCCAACCTAAAATTAGGGATGACAATTACATCTGGGCTTGCTTCACCCTACCTCAAGGAGTTAACAAGTTAGGTTTGAGTTAATCAGATACAAAGTCGGGCTAAGGTCGTACCATAGTAAGTAAAATGACATCGTTTTTATATTTTTAATTTTAAAAAAATCTGATCGGGCTAAGTTCGGACTCTAGCACCAAAGGCTAAGGTTGGGCTCAAGCCCACTTCGGACTTATTGTCATCCTATCTAAAACAAAAAAAAATTTAATGGAATGACGTAATTTTTAAAATTAAATTTAATCAGAATTGGGAAATTTTATTGGATAAAATTAGGGTTTCTTGGGTCATTCGATTCGATCCCAATTCGCGTAAGTTTTAGGCATGGGGACATTGGGAATTTGGACAGTAGAACCCTAAATTGGAAAATTGTGTTGCTTAAAATTTAAAGAACAAGAAAAGAGAAGAGTTCAACCATGAAAATTAACAATAGATGAGTAAAGAAAGTTTCTTCAGGAAGACTCGGGATTTATAGATCAGAGGAAGAAGTTGGAAGAGTGAGTGAGGCTGCAATCGTTTTTCATAACTTACAGGTAATAGTCAAACGATGACTACGCGAAGTTGCATTATGTTATTTCCTCTGGAGATTAAATTACTAGCTTTTACACCTGTCTGTTTTACTTTTTGACTGAATTTTTAAAGAAATCGCAGTCTTTGTGTCTAATTGATGACAAGTTCCTTCAGTACCCATGTAATTATTGTTATTGTTAATGCTTGGTGTTTTTGAAGAATTTGAATTGGTGGTTGTTGGTTATGTGAGAGTAGTTTTTTGCAGGTTGAGGAGGGAGGAGAGTGAGATAGATGAGCTATGCAGAGTTCATGTGAAGCTCTTTATAAGGGAAAAAAAGCTTCTGTTGCTGTGAATTTCTACATTTGCAGGTGTAGTAACTTTTATTGCGAGAAGAAGAAAAAGGAGGTCTCATCTCTTCTGGTCATTGTTTTTGGGTTGCTTCTTTTCTGGTTCGACTTTTGTAGTGCTCAGCTTCAACATGCTCACTCAGGTGTTCTATCTTTTTATACTTTTTTTTTCTTCCAATTTTGACGTATGTTTTGTTGTTCCATATGATCTCTATTATTATGCTTGCTGATATATCAAAATCCAGTTAATGAGATGTGCTGGCCCAGAATGGAATCAGATATCTTCGGAATATCACTTGATGGAAATGGAGGAGGTGACAATCTACTTCCAAATGTTTGTAAGTACCCAAATTGGAGTCCCCATACTTTGATTGCTGACCCGAGGAGTTCCATTACTGAGGCACAGTTGAACCAACAACAATGTATTTATAACACAAAAACCATTGGAGAGCAAGATGATGATGAAAATTGTAGTGCAGGGGAAGGACTGCAGAAGGAAAAACCAAAGCCTGATAGACTATCTTATGACGTGCCATTGGGGTTTGATGAATTTAAGCATAAAGCAGTTAATTCAAAAGGGAAATCTGCAGTAAACCAAACAGGAAGCATAATGCACAGAGTAGAGCCTGATGGGGAAGAGTACAACTATGCTTCTGCATCAAAGGGAGCTAAGGTTTTGGCCTTCAACAAGGAAGCAAAAGGTGCATCTAATATATTGGGCAAAGATGTGGACAAGTACCTTCTCAATCCATGTTCAGCAGAAGTAAAATTTGTGGTAGTAGAACTTTCAGAAGAAACTTTAGTAGATACCGTTGAATTAGCCAACTTTGAACATCACTCATCCAACTTTAAGGATTTTGAGTTGTTTGGCAGTTTGGTTTATCCGACTGAGAATTGGGTGCATCTTGGAAATTTTACTGCTAAGAATGTGAAACAGTCACAAAGGTTCTATCTTCAGGAGCCCAAGTGGGTGAGATATCTAAAATTGCAACTTCTTAGCCACTATGGTTCAGGGTTTTACTGTCCACTAAGTAGTTTGCAAGTATACGGGGTGGATGTTGTTGAACACATGCTGGAGGATTTGATATCTGATCAGAATGATTTGTTTTTACCAGAGAACTCAACTGATGGAGGGAAACCACGTTCTTCACAGGGGATACATTCACAAGCTGATGACTCTTATCCAAATATTCAAATAGCACCTGATCATGAACCTAAATCTAAAGATTCGAAACCAAAAAGAGAAGTTTCTGAAGGTGACACGAGTAATCTATTTGGAGATTTTCGGCCACATCCTGGGGGTAGAATGCCTGCGGACTCTGTTCTTAAGATACTGATGCAAAAGGTTCAGTCTCTTGATTTGAATTTATCTGTACTAGGAAAGTACCTGGAAGAATTGAATTCTGGGTATGGAAGTACTTTTAAGGATCTTGAGACAGAAATAGAAAAGATGTTTGTGCTGTTGGAAAGGATGAGATCTGACGCAAGTCTTCTTAACAGGGAGGAGGGAATAGTATGTGAACCATTGCCAGCCGAACTTGTCATTTCTGTTATTTCATTTGTTCCATTCTTTTGTCTTAAACTTTTTTTTTTGGTTGTTGTTGTAGGCCAAAGATGTTTCTGATATAATTTCTTGGAACTCTCTTGTGTCCTTGCAAATTGAGAGTCTTAAGGAAGAGAATACATTACTCAGGTACAGTTAATCTTAAAACTTCTTGTATTCGGTTTCATTCTTCTCCACTATTCCTGAGAGTCAAAGGCACATTCCCAAGAGGCTGTGTAACTAGGAGCATTCTTTTAGTGGTTGCTCAGATACAGATTATGGGACAGAAAACATGGCCATGCATAAGTGATAAAGGGTGAATATTCTTACTGTTCAGACGGTCGACAAATCAGCCTAATATGTTTACAACTTTTACATTCCAGTCACTATCAAGTAGGATTCTTACATGTCACCAAAAATATCTGTGATGATGTCCAAGAAAGTTTCTTCTTGTTAACCTCTGTTTAATATATGAAGCTTGTGATATATACACCAAAGTTTAGAAATTATCATTTGGAGCGCAATTATTTCACTGGCAGCTAACATTTTGTTAATACTTAATACCTAACTATTCTCCTGTCAACTTTAATTGATGTTGTGAATTAATCGAATCTTGTTGACGGGTGTCATTCTATTCTCCCTGGATGATTTTAAGCGAGTTTATCCATTGTTCATTGTTCTGTATGCACTACTGCATAGTTTCCTCTCTCATGGATCTTTTCTTTGTGCATTAAATCTGTTCTGAGGATGTATCAATTTGCAGATCAGAGGTGGAAAGCATTTTGGAGAATCAGACACATACGGACGAGAAGTTGATCGTGGTGTTTCTTGTAATTATGATTTGCTGTATCTTAGCAATCCTCAAGCTTTTGGTAGGTATGGTGGTGAATGTTTGTAGGGGAAAGCAGCAACTTGAGAGATACTGATGGACTAACTTCTTATGGATACTTATAGCGGTTAGTTTTAGCTTGACAGGGCTTATTCTTTTGTTCTAATTTCACCAGTTAGATCAGCATACCATATACTGATATTGCAGCGCCTGGAAGCAACTTCACCACTCGTATATTTTCCAAGTTAAATTCTGCTGAAGAATGTTGGTTTTGCTGTCCTACAATTTATGCCGAAAACATGGCTCCTACCTTATTTAATTAGTTTTAATCCAAATTTAAACTTATTATCCTTCTCTTGATCCAAAGATATTGGTGCTGGTATACTTTATTTTATACTTTTGTTAGGAGTTTTTATTGAGCTTTGTCTATATTTTTATTTTTATTTCTTCCATAAAATGAAAAAAAAATTGTTCTGTTTATACGGAAGGCATCAAGCCCAACTCTTTGTTTCTGTTCTAATTGTTATAGCTACAATTAATCATCACATAATTCCAATTTAACAACTTACATGCCCAAAGTTATTCCCTACCTCAAAACTTCACAAATTTCAGAAAAACTGGAACAAGAATGGAAGCTTTAGTAAAACTCCAGCTTAGTTTCTACTTCGAACTGGCTTGGCCTTGAGACATTTCTATGAGTTAACACGAGGTTCCAAGCTACAATGGTTCATATGGTAGACACATAAACGTTGTCATAGAGAACCATAAGCTCCTTAATTCTGCAAAAACATAAGTTGGTCATATCAACAAGTTATCAGTTTCACTCAGATCAGGCTATTGTAGATCAATTTCTGACGGAAACTCCTCTGATGCGTATGTGCTACTGATTAGTTGACTGAACCAACCCTAACCCACAAGTGGAGCAATGCAAACTGCAAGGAGGAAAAATAAAAGATGATATGAGACAGCAGAAAGAAAAAAAGTTCACGTTAAATAACAGACGAAGTCATCAAGAGGGATCTTCTCATCTACATTCAAGTTGTAGATGCACCTTAAGGCATATAATATACCATGAAAGTAGTCTGAGTCCGAATGATGCATCTAAATCTTTTCGCTTAACAAAAATAACTAATTATTTCATCTGTCAACTTAAAAATAAAAAGAACACAAGGTAACAAAGCAAAAGTTCAAGATTTAGGCCAATAAGCATATCTCAAAAGTTAAGCTTATGCTGTGGTAGCCTTTATTATATCTCATATCGGGTTTGATAGATGATATACCATCATCGATAAGTTAACTAGCATGTCTTTAGAATACTGGTATTCTGAAAGTTTTGTATGAGCTTCCTGGATGGCATTCTAGTAATGAATTAACTTCTAATCACAAGTTTTAAGAATAATGAATGACGGCAACAGATCAAGGACAAGGTCATGGCAAGAAAAATGCCCCACACCAACAGACAAAGGAAAAGGTTATGACAAGAAAAATGCCGGACAACAACAGAAAAAATAAAAGATTATGACTGTTCGTTTGTTTTCAGTGCCAAAAAGTCTATTTTTGACAGCAAAATGAACCCAAATCACATGAAAACTGAGTAATTCCATTTGCCAAAGGAATCACCTTAAAACATCAAAGCTACCACCTATTTCCAGACAAATTAAGCAAGTCTTAGAACTTCCAACAATCCAACTCGAGATGATTATAATCACAACAGATGAAGGGAGAAATGAAAAAGACAGAAACAGAATCGCATACACTTTTGGCTGTACTTGAAAAGGCAAATTCACAGGTCATGACTGGAAATGAAAATCTTCCATTGGTTTTTGCAATGTTGATGACTAGATCTGCATTAAAATTAGAAAATATTAGGTTCAATGATCCCTAAAGAAAACCATATCTGTATGCATATTATAGATCAGTATATGCTGAGAATTGAAAACCAGTAAAAGAGATCAACAAGCAGTTCTTACACGCAAGAAACTTATTAAAGCATACTAGGCGTAAATTAAAATACTCGTCCTAAAGGAAGGCAAACTTAAAAAGAGAAGTAACTAAGTGTTTATAAAACCATAATCTCAAACTATACATTGATATCCGAGTTTTCTGATTCGTTACCTAGAACCTGCTGACTAGAAAAATTTTACCAGAGATCTTGGAGGAAAATGATGAAAGTAGTATGTAGTTCTGTCCTCCGCGGAAAACAGAACTAATGAAAAAGAAATCCAGGAACTGATCATCTATGTTGATGATATAAGTAAGCTTAAGAAAATATCAGAAGGTTCATTTAACGTCAACCGGCTGATATGTGGAACATAATTGCATCCTACATGGACAAAAATCTAATGAGGAAAATGAAAAGAAAAACCATGAAAGCAACTTAAGACAACATTTGAATGACAGATTCATTAAAAGGAATCCAACATGAAACTTTTGGCATTTCTTTCCAATCAAATAAACTAAGTATACTTCAAACTTTAAAGGAGACCTCTCCCTCACCTGCTAACAAGACCCCAGAAATCAAATAGCACTAGGCCTTTTAAAGTAATCACAAAGAGTATTAACCAGAAAACATAAAGCAATATCCCAAATTCAAGGAAAAATAGGCAGTTGCCAATTAGATTGGAGTGATATCATTAAAATTTGACTCTCAAGAGAGTTAGCAACACAATAGCTGAGCTTCAAAAATGCTACCAACTTCTTACAATTGGCTAGTAAAAGAGGAAGCAAATTGCTTAACCAATAAAACAAGAGAGGTTCAAAAGAATAGTTCAGAACCTTTGGAAGTCTACAGCATTGCTAAAAGTTTCAACGGTTCAAAGGACCATGCTATCATGGATTTCAACTTCCAATAAACTAAAAGCGCATTGCATAAGGGAAACAACTATACCTGTTTTTAACTTTTAAGATTGGGTCAGATAAGAGAAAAGACATGCATAAACAATGTATTTCTCGGTGAATTTATAAAACATTCCATTATGTATATTGACTTTGAAAGTCAATATAGATAGGCAACAGCTTTTGTGTTAGGAAGCAAAGTGTATACAATCTCAGATTTGAAATCTAACAAATACTAATAATCAGCCAGACCATATGAAGCTGAAATGAAGAGAACACTACGAAAAGGAATCATACAATTGAAATAAAAATAATGCATTTCACCAACCAAAATGTTATTGATGGTGACAAACAACAGCCGCACAAGAAGAGTCAGCATCCAAATCCCACATTCCTAATTCTTCAAGCCTTTTTTGTATCAAATCTGACCCGATCTCTGAGGACCAGTAAATTATCTTCTTCCCATCCTCCAAAGAGGATTTATTAACACTTTTGGGTTCAATCTTCATCGCAAAAGTTGTATCATCTATCCTACTAATTTCTACGCCATTCTCGTTCAATAACTTGTCCACTATGTAAACAAAGCTTCTGCCCTGCATCTGCAATAAAACTTGATCATTTGTTAGAGCAAGCTTCTTCAAGAAACCATTCCAAACATTTTTAGCAGAAGAAGAGCCCCTGGCAAAGAACAAATCTAAGCTCTTTCCTACAGAAAAATCATTCCCGTACTGAACAAGCCTGTGAAAAGGATTATTCTTGACTAAAAGCATATTTGCATCCAAAGTCCAAGAATCATAGCCATCTTCAATACACTTAGCAATTACATACGCTTTTAATAAAATGCTCAGCATCAACTTTGTGTTAGGGTTTTGAGATTTCAGCAACTTTTGTGCTCCAATACTGTTGAGGAATTGTTCTGCTTCAATTACAGGATGTCCCCTTCTAGCAAGATCAAAAACAAAGTCCGACTGAAAGCCCAGAAGTATATAATTCTCTATATCAAGCTTCTTGAAGTGGCAGAGTAGATTTTTTATGACTTCCTCTGGAACGCCAAATAAATTCACAAGGAAAACAGCCTTTTGACTCTGCACAGGCACCAGAACAGATCCTAGTTCATCCAAGCTCCTTATCACTCTTCCAGGATGAACTTCTCTGAAACAAAAATCATACCATTTCAGGTTGCTTAAAGATTGTTTTTCCAGACAGCTCAAGTCAAAGTAACTGCTGTCTATCAATTGGGAGTCTGGTCCGACATTTTTTCCATAATTAACACCAGCATCTCTGTGAGAAACACTAAGTGCTCTTTCGTGCTCAAAGTTGGTGTAGATATTAAAATAGCCCCTAGAATGAATAAACTTTATGAACCAAGGAGTCCAGATTCTTTCTCCCATTCTTTTGTACCACCCTGTGGTCACCTACATGCAGATGTCAAATTAATCAACATTTCAGACAAGAGTTTCAAAATATTTCTGAAAAGAGAACAAGCGCGAAAAAGAAACAAAGAACACACTGGATTACCATTCCATCAAGAAACGGCTTTATTCCCTTGGCCTTGTGCATGTCATACCACAATCTGAACTCTTTCCAAGGTCTAGGGAAGAGAATCTGACCCCATGTGCCAACCAACTGGTATAAGAAAAGTTGTGTTCCATTATCCAATTTTATTTTGTTTCCATGTTTTCCTACAATCATGAAGCAAAGAAATTAGGGATGGACTTCTAATAGCAAATTGCATTTAAGGAAGGACCACAGAACTAGCAACAGTTTTCTAATAAGCAAATGAAACGACCAACTATGTTTTCATACAAGCATTGCTCAAGTTCAACATTTAGGAAAAGGTTCTATCAATTTTCCATACCCTAAAACATATATCATAATAGCTGCAGTTTGTTACCACTAGAAATTTGAAACACATACATATAGCTTTTTATGCATGTACAATGAGGATAGGCGGAGGAGATTACAATAGCTTAAATAATTCCAAGAGAAAGAAAACCTTGAAGAGCATTATTCAGCACAACTTATTTGAAATCATTTCACCTGTCTTAAGTTGCAAACTACCCACTTCCCAGTAATTACTACCTTGATTACCCACAGATATTTGGGCACCAGATTCAACTATAATTTTCTTAAGACAATAATGAAACACTAGTTCAAGCGCTAGATCAAAAAATCACCATAGGAAGCATTCCAATATGATGATTTCTGAAAGTTGAAAGAACTTCATGGAGTCAATTGGTTTGTAAATCAATGATATTACAATAGCATCCAATCATTGATTCTCAATTCTAACATCATAAAACAGCTTCAACATCAAAACAACTGCCAAAAGCTAAATTATTGTTACTTTTACCTTAAGAAGTATAGCGAACTAATCATATCAGTTAATATTGGTAACTGTGAGGTTCACTTATAGTCAAATTTGAGTTGGTTTAGGTAACACAAGGAAATCAAAGAAACAAATCACAATAAGTTTCCAACATTGCGGCATATCCAGACAGAGCAACACTGCTATAAGAAAGCACATAAGAAAATAACTTTATATCAGTGCATTAACAAAAACGTCAGAAAATAAAATAGGTACCTGGGACAAGCCTCGGACGCTGGAGTGAAACACCATAGACAGAAGGACTAAAGTTGGAAACATTGTAATAATAATTAGCAATCAGAGCTCTAACAAACTGATAAAAGACTGGCGACACTTCCATATCATCTTCCACTACGAACGCAAACTCATCATCAGAACTCGGCCACCAAGACTCCAACCACTGACCTTGCAGGCCCAAGTTAGTTGTCCGGTAATGCACAACCTTATTCCCAAAATCCCACTTGAACCCATCAACAAACTCCAGAATCCCATGTGCAAGATCCAACCTTTGATCCAAAACATCGAGAGAATCATTAGATTGTAGAAAATGGTCAACGTAGATATGGAGATGGACAGTGTCGTTGCCATAGTCGACGGTGGCAAGTGAACGTAGGCAACGAGTGAGCGAGTCAAGACGATTAAAGGTGAGAACTTTGATGAGGAATGTGAAACGGGAATTGGGTTGCTTTTGTGCTTTATCAATGGGAGTGAAGAATTGACCTGAAGAAGGAGAAATTGGGTGTTCATAGAAACGGAAGTGGGATAGAAAGAAGAGTGCGAAGAGGGAGAGAAGAAGAAGAAGAGGAATAAAGTGCTTTTTTGGTGGTCCAACCATTCTTGGTCATTTAGGTTGAGGTTTCAGGAAGATGATTGAGACGAATATTGACATGGTAGATGCATCCCAAAAGGAGGAGCTCTGCTTTTTCTGGTTTTGTTCTGTAGTAAAAAGTTAAAACGTACTAGTTATTATTATTTTATTATCAAAAAAATCAAATTCTATTGAATTGAAGATCATTTTACACCATCAAATTTAGTTTAATTAGGGTACGCTTAGTTCATAGAGGGCAATGATAATGGAAATGAGAATGAATATAGTAAGGAATGAGAAATGATATAATTATTGTAATTATGATGGTTGGTTAAGATGAAGGAATGATTACCATTAGCATTGATAATGGTTGGTTTACTAAAAATGTTGAGAAATAAAAATTTGTTAAAAATTTGTTTTATATCAAAATTTAAATATATTTTAAATAATTATTTTTAATTTATGCATCCTAATTATAATGATAAAATCTTTTAAATCAAGTATATTGCAGTTTTTCCTTTGCAATAGCTCTTGAAGAAAAAAAATACTATAGTATTCTTGTATCAACATATCATTAGTCAAATAATATCTTCAAAATATAATTTAATTATCCAAAATATTGTGCAATTCATTGACACAACCATAATATTCACCATTCAATTGTTATAGTAAAATCAAGTAAAATAGTTTAATATAATTTACATTCTTCTAATAATGCAAATGATGTTATATTTTAAGTAATTAATGAATAATATTTTAATTAATTACATTGTAATTAACTAATTAATTAATTA
>JANZLX010000213.1:309399-371195 GCA_025531955.1 Erythroxylum orinocense
TGCGCTATCTTTACTTCAGAGATTAGATACAACCCAACATTAACGTGTCTTTCTCTTCTTTACACGTATAATCTATTTTTAACGTATCTCTAGGAAAATCTTTTTTGTTTCACTTTATAATCTTTGAGTACTGTGACTGATTTAACACAGATATTTCTTGCGTACCAGACAATCCATCCACACCTCTATATTTAAACTTTTAGACTTGTCTTCTCTAACTTCAATCCAAAAATTTTAACTTTCTTCTTTTCCCTTCTTCTTTAACCTAAATAATCAAAGTTACGTCTTCTATTTCAACAAACAAAGAACAACCGTTCAGGTCGGTAAGCAATTCTTTTGTCGATCACTTTTTTTTTCCATTTCAACAAAACCGTTTCTTTATCTTTACACTCCATTTTTTATAGATTTCCTCCTTATTCTCTGGTGCATTCTTCCACTACTAAGGTAAACCACCATTCGTCTTACTTTTCTGTACAACCTTCCGCTTATTTTTACTTCTCGTTAAAGTTATGAAATAATTTTGACATTTATAGACCAAGTTTATTATTTTCATGGCAGATATGAATTCCAGCTATTTCGAGCGAAAAAGATATCTTAAGAATGCCATAAAGGAGACATATCATCGTCAAAATGAGTTAGATGATTTACTTATTGAATACCATGCACGGAATAAAAAGGCACATAATAGTTCAGAAGATGGTCGCTACATTGAGATGTATCAAACTAGTCGAATGATAGAAAGAGCCAACAATCTCAAACAAGTACTCTACATGTCTAGAAGATTTTTTGAACGACAAATTAAAATGCTTCTAGACTAAACTATCTTAGACATGTAAAATGTTAGACACCTATCTATAACAAAGAAATTTCATCTTATTTCTTCTCACACCCAATGTTAATTTGATTATGTTTTCATATTACTGAGTTATGATTTTAAATTTGCTCCTCCTTATTATGCATTTTAAATATTAACTG
This sequence comes from Erythroxylum orinocense, assembly GCA_025531955.1. NCBI lineage: Eukaryota > Viridiplantae > Streptophyta > Magnoliopsida > Malpighiales > Erythroxylaceae > Erythroxylum > Erythroxylum orinocense. The sequence goes on from JANZLX010000213.1 coordinate 310,375, forward strand.
ATTATTTCATTAGTAAAAAATTACTTTATATATTTTTACATTATCAATTAAATTTATAAGACATTATTACTGCGCATTTGCACAGTATTATTCTGCTCGTTAATTATAAAGCTCTTGGGTTACTATCCAAGGTGTTAACGAGATCTTTCTTTGAGTCATACGTTGAAGATATTGCAAACTTCAAGTCGGCCTATAAACCCATGGCCCAAAACTATAGATCTTAGTTCAAACCCATCTTTTTTCTTGGAATTGGATCGGTCAGCCCTAGTTGCTTGTTTGGTTGTGATTTTTGTTTCGACGGCGATTATATATGTGAACCATGTTTCATGGGAGGAGATCGGCTGTTCCCAGTCTACTGTGCTCGTGTGCCGAAACCATCCCAGCCATCCAAATCTGAAGGCCATATTTCATTGCGGCCGACCCCGCTGCTGCCGCGCCTTCTGGTTCCGTCACCCTCAATCTTCGATGCCATTTATCGGTGGCGTCTTTATTAACCGAGAAGGAAGTGACTGAGCGCAAAGTTCCAATCTTTTTCGAGAAGCAAAGGCTCAATAGCAAACTCCCGACTTGCTACGACCTGCAGTTTTGAAAAAGTGAATCGGTGCCTGGTTTAAGATTGTCCATTTAAGGGTTAAGGAAGTTGTTAGCTGATAGAGAAGCTCGGTAGTGAGAGCCTCTATGCGTCGAACTCGTCACAAGCTTGGTTGGTGAGTTGCTTTGCTACTTTGTTGATGATAACGTGTTCGATGATGTCCTTGACTTACATAACATTATTATGATTTTGAATGTATGGAATTATATGTGTAGCTGTGAAGTTCAGATAATGCGTGGAAGTGTGTTAGATTGTACTAATGGTTTTTTGACTTACATAAGTTGAGGTTTTAGATTCAGACAGGTTTCATGTGTAGCTAACGAAGTTCATGGAACTTGGCACCTGGGATTGTTCCTCAATAGGAAAACCACTTACAGTGTCCTATTAGTCTTTCCAACAGTTTCATTTCTGGGAAGAGAACAAATGTCTTGATTAACTCATCGGCTTAAGGAAGTGAATTCTGAGACTAATTTAGTCTCTCCTGTTCTTTATCTTTTGTTTAAACATGCATTTGCGGTTCTTGATTTTCGGATGTAGGAGATAGTAGTTCGGTCTTTTAAATGATTATAATTGGATACTATGGTGGTCTGAGTCTCGTTTCATTGACTGTTTCGATAATTTGCCATCATTTAGTCTCCCAGAAAAGCTCTTAGCTTGTTTTTGGCTTGTCAAAGTCCAAAGTGAGAATCGTTTAGCAACTAACTTTCTTCAATAACGAATTAGTTTATTTTTGTGAATAACAACTTAATATGACAGACTTTCTATTTCTACAATCTTATCATTTCATTCTTTCAGCTTGCTCATTATGTCAAAGCATTAGGGTTTTCATGTTTATGAAATATTTTCATTGCCCTTTTAAGACATTTTGTGTTTTCTGGGTACCATAGATTCTTTATCTCTATAGGTATGTGAATGCAATCTTGGGAAATATTAATCTCTTTTGTAAACATGGAGACTGTACATGCAGTTGTTTTATTTATATCCAGTTGAAACTGTTCCTTGGCTGCTTAAAATTTACTGCAGTTTATTCTTATCAGATGAATATATGTTTTTCAATAACGAGTGTTGTGTTAGAGGTACCATTTGGTTGATCTGAATGGTATTTGGTTCTCAAACCTATGTTCTATGGGATGGTTATTCTTTTATTTGCTAACAAGTGATGCACTTACATCAATTCTGTGTTAACTTTTGGAGTTTTGTCTGAGAATATAAGTGATGTCTGATGTCATGTATGCTTCATTTGGTCTTATATGTGATCAACCTTGTGTTCTATCTTATTAGTGCCTTTTTTTCCCCCCCATTTTTGCTTAGTTCACGAGTCCTACACCCATTTGGGTCTCGGCCTGAACTTATTCTCCCTAACCAGAGTCCAGCCGAGTCCAGATCTTCTGTCCAGTTTTATGGTGTCTTATTCTGTCCCATAAATCTCAGCCATTCATTCGTGTGGGTCCTACGTTTATTTATGCGAGACCTACGCGACACCCGCATAAATGAATGACTGAGATTCATGGGACATAATAAGACACCATAAAACTGGACAGAGGATCTTGTCTCATTCCAGCCTAGCCCCTTTGTCACCCTGTTCCTGATCTAATTACCTCATCGAGCTCGAGCTCGATTGCACGCCTACTCCTCTCTCTAAATCCAGCGCTAGTGTCCCAACAAATTGGAAATTTGAAGGCCATCCAAATCATAAACACATCAGAATTTCTTAGATTTGGATAGTTCTTGGCTTCTTGTTTTCGCGGTAAGTTGGTTATTCTTTCTCGCTCTTCTTTCGCTCATTTCATTTTACACTTTCTCCAAGTATTCGTATATGGAATCCTTCATCTCTCCTTCTTTCTCTTTCTAGATCGTGTCGATGCAATCTCATTACCCCATCGCTTCTCTCTCTTCCTCACTTCTAATCTCGGGTGTGTTTCTTCTTGGGCATTTTGAAATTTCAATCTTTGTATGTTTGGTTAATTCCTTTCTCTCGAGTAACTGTCATTGATTCTTGCATGTCATTTAGGGTTTTCTTCTCGTTTGAATCTCTGTTCTAGGTACGTCTTCTTGGTTTTAATGCGTTTCGTTGTTATTTCCTGTCTTGGATGGTTAGTTCAGTTGATCACTTTGGTATCTTTGTTCTTCTTTGGGTCGTCAAGAGATGACAAAGAAAATGTTCATTGATGTGATATTTCTATTCATGTATTAGTTAAGCAAATGAGCTCACATTATGAGCGTGAGTTTAGAGGATTGCTTCATGGGCTGATCTCTCTCTTTATCTGAATATGTGCAATTCGTTTGGAATGTATATGTCATTTGAGTTTTTATTTTGTAGGCTGCTTGAATGAGGGCATAATTCAATCAAATTTTAATCGATTGAATATAAGGTGAGTTTAAAGAATGGGAAGGTATAGGCAAATGTGGTTGCAATATACCGCCGATTGCTTGTTCTGCTTAGAAGCCTTGAGAAAATCTTCCAGATCTCAATGCATTTTCTTGTCAATGTTCTCTTCAAGTGTTCCTCATACGAAAGGAAAGACTGCCCCGCTACAGGTTTATGTTCCTGTGAACTTCTACTCTCTGATACCAGGCATATTTAATGTTCTTTCTGTCTTTAATATTGTTAATCACAGTGTTTTGGGATATTTTGCAGGAAACTAGAATGAGAGATAGGTGCACGTTACATGCTAAAGGTGGTGATGGTGGCACTGGTTGTTTTAGCTATCGACGTAGCAGACATGATCGCCGAGGCAGACCTGATGGTAACTTTTTTGTTCAAGTTCATTGTTAATTACCAACATTTGGGAAGATTGAGTGGTTTGTTCTTTAAACTCCAGCCAGTAATTTCTTGCTCAAGTTCAATGTTAATTATCAACATTTAAAGACTTGAGTAGTTTGCTCTTTAAAGTCCAGCTTGTGAAGTTTTCACCTGTTTCATCAGGAGGTTAAGCTTTTCAGTGATATATATATATATATATATATATAGAGCTTAGGCATACTGTTCTTTTGGATAATGATCTATTTATGGAATAATGATCTATTTATGGATTTTATGTACTTAATGCATCTGGTTGTCTTAAGTGAAACGTATAAGCACACATGAATTGATGTTTGTCAAATTCTGTTTATGGCTATGCTTGTTTATTCATTTATTGATCCAGTAATGCAGGTGGTAATGGCGGAAGAGGCGGGGATGTAATTCTAGAATGTTCGCCTGCAGTCTGGGATCTAAGTAGTTTACAACCTCATGTTGTATGTAGTTCTTCATTTTCTAGCACTTTGTTACCTTGCAATTTGAGTGTTTTAAGGCCCTGAGCCACGCTTTTGTTTCTTGCAGATTGCCTTAAAAGGTGGTCATGGGGCTCCCAAGAATATGACAGGAACTCGAGGTGAAGACAAGGTTACTTCCTCAAAACTTTGTAGTTCTCGTAGATGGTCTGTTGATCTCTGTTTTACTGGAAATCAGACAGCTTTGTCTTATTGAGCAATGCTTTTTTTTTAATAGGTTGTTCAAGTGCCTGTTGGTACTGTAGTTCATCTTCTGCAGGGCAAATTTCCATCTGTATGTGAAAATGATCTGTCAACAGATATGGATCCCTGGGATCTTCCAGGGAATCTGGGAACTGATCAGTTAGGGTGCGAGTTAGAGTCAATATCTAAAAGACCAAGTGTGGAAGAGGATGTTGAATCATTTAGGAGTGGCAGTGGCTCACCGCCACATGGTGAGGAAAATGAGGAGGAATCGGCTAACAGCATGCAAGCCACTCAGATGAAGTCTGAAAATACACAGCGTGTAGAATATAATGTGGCAGAATTAACACGACCCTGCCAGAAAATAGTTGTTGCTCGTGGAGGCGAGGGTGGTCTTGGTAATGTCTCTCTTTCGAAAATAGCTAACTGTAAGAAGTCGAAGGTTGGTAAGGGTAATGCATCTGATCCCGAATCTTGTGATGACAATGAATCCGCTACCGCAGCTGGCTTGCCTGGTTTTGAGGCAGTTCTCGTTTTAGAACTGAAGAGCATTGCTGACGTGGGACTAGTGGGGATGCCAAATGCTGGTAAAAGTACCCTTCTAGGAGCAATATCAAGGGCTAAACCCAGGGTTGGCCACTATGCCTTCACCACTCTCCGGCCAAATTTAGGGAAACTGAACTTTGACGATTTCTCAATCACAGTAGCTGACATTCCAGGGCTAATAAGAGGTGCTCATGAGAATCGTGGACTTGGACATGCTTTCTTGCGGCATATAGAACGTACCAAGGTTTTGGTTTATGTTGTTGACTTGGCTGCTGCATTAGATGGTCGAAAAGGAATTGCACCGTGGGAACAGCTGAAAGACCTAGTCTTAGAGCTTGAGCACCATCAAAAGGGTCTTTCTGATCGGCCCTCCTTGATAGTAGCAAACAAGATTGATGAAGAAGGAGCTCAAGAGATTTATGAAGAAATGAAAAGGAGGGTGCAAGATATTCCCATTTATCCAGTTTGTGCTGTTTTGGAAGAAGGGATAGCAGAATTAAAAGCTGGTCTAAGGATGCTTGTAGAGAACTTAAAATCAGAGTGACCAAATTTATAGATCAAATGGATTATCTGTGATATGTATGACTATGTACGTTTCCATGAACTTATATGAACTCCTAATGACTATGTTAGTTCATTAGGAGTTCATGTTAACTCCTAATGAATTTTGTTAATCTTAATGTCATCCCTAATCAAATTAAACATCACAAGGTCTTTTGCTCATATGACAATTTATTATCAATCTTTATGGTTGATCTATTATTTTGTGTCCATTTTTGGTTTGTAAGGTAAAACAAAAAATAATATTTAAGTATTTATTTTAAATTGGGTATATGTAATTTATGAATTTTATATTTTAAATAAGCCAATACATAATTTAATTAGTATTTACAAATTTTGTTGTCTTTAATTTGGATAACTAATATAATAATAATAATCCCCCTAAAAAAAATATAATAATAATAATAATACCATATTTAGTCCAATAAAAATTGAATTTTGATAATAAAATAAAAACAACTAATATATATTTAACCTTTTACTACTACAGAACAAAACAAGAAAAAAAAGACCACGTCTTCGTCTATATCCTTGGAGTTCCAAAACTGCTGCACTTTCTTTTCCTAGACCGTATCAGTAGCACCCCATCGGTTCTTCTATCTTCCTCACTTCCGATCTTGGGTTTGTTTCTTCTTGGGTCTGCTCAAGATTCAATCTTTGGGTGTTTGGTTAATTCTTTTCTTTGGATTAACTGTTATTGATTTTGGCAGGTTAATTAGGGTTTTCTGTTCGTTTTAATCTCAGTTCGGGGTGCGTACTGTTAGGTTTAATTGTGGTTAGTTTCTAGATTGGAGATGGGTATTTGGAGATAGAGTTAATAAGGGAATGGAATTGATAAAAAGGAGTTTCTTTTATTTTATCTGTTTAGTCGTTCGCTCTTACTAAAACACATCGGTTTTACTTAATGTATTTTTTAACAATAAAGCCTTCTTGTTTTTATGCAGAGTTCAGGGTCAGTTCTGTTTGATGAAATTGGAAGAAGCATGGCTAGTTATTCAGTTAAAGGACTGCCTGCAAATGGGTCTGTTTATATCTGCAATTTGCCCGAGGGAACAGATGAGAATATGCTAGCTGAGTATTTCAGCACAATTGGATTGCTCAAGGTAAGGAGTTTCTACATGTACTAGTTGGTTTTGCCTTTCTCTATTTCTATCCTGTTGACAGTGAGCATTTTCCATTCTGCATTATGGGTTTAATTTCTTTTCTGTTGTTTGATTCATAGAAAGATAAGCGAACTGGTCGACCCAAGATATGGTTGTACCGTGATAAAGTTACAAATGAACCCAAGGGTGATGCTACTGTTACATACGAAGATCCATATGCTGCTCAAGCAGCTGTGGAATGGTTTAATAACAAGGAATTTCATGGTAGTGTCATTGGAGTTTTTATAGCGCAATCCAAGAGCAAAGATGACCAAGCATATAACTCTGTTTCTGGCCTAAATGGTAATGGTGATTCTGGTGGATTGGACGAAGATGCTAAAGATGTTAATGGAGGTGCTGGGAGTGGTAGAGGCCGCGTCGAAGCTTCTGGCAAAAAGTGGCAACAGGAAGGAGACTGGTTGTGTCCGAATACAAGGTCTGTGATGTGACATTTGGTGAGCAGCTCTTTCTTGCTCTTTTCTAATGATGGCTCACAATTAGTTTTCTTGGTCTATGATAATATCTAGTAAGACAGCTCCTCATGCTGTATTCTTGTAGCAGCTGTGGCAATGTAAATTTTGCTTTTCGTGGTGTTTGCAATCGCTGTGGTAGTGCTCGGCCCTCTGGTGCTTCTGGTGGTGGTTCAGGGGGTGGTCGTGGGAGGGGTTCTAGTGGTAATGATGCTGCAGCTCCTGGGCGGTCTGTTGGTGTATCTTCGAAAATTTTTGGTCCTAATGATTGGCCTTGTCCTATGTAAGGCACTGTAACACCTTATTTTGTTACTTGGTACACTTACTTGGTTCTTGGTAGATAATAGTTCATGCTCCAACAATTTGTAGACACTTGAAACTGGATGCTTTTCTTTGTGCCGAAATTCGAATTTGTTTCATTTTTCATATTTTTTCCAGTGAATAGGGTGACTGCAAACTTAGTCTGATAACCTTAATCAAGAAGACAATTGCTGACTTGTAATAAGTTCCATCAAATTTATAAATTTACCAAAGCCCTTTCTGATTTAGCTTCTATTTTGAAAGAATTGCTTTTCAAGATAAATCTTTACAAATGAGCTTTAACATGGAGAGGACATTTCAGTTATAATATCCTTGAAGAGTTTTTGGTTCCAAGTTATGTTAGCACATCATCTTTTCTCCAAGAGCACGAAAAGCTTATAGTTAGAGCACTTAAGGTTCTAAATTTCTACTCCCAAGGAAACTTGATAAAATAATTCTTTGAAGCACTTGTAGTATCTTTTAAGGTGCTGCTTTTACATGTGACAGGAACTAAAATGGTTCTTAAATCTATTTATTCATAGTCAAAGCTGATTAGAACTTTATGTGTTTTAATCTTAGTGATCTACTTACACATCCAATTCAAGACACCATATCCTTTATTGTTCACATTCGTCATTCTTGTGTTTTGAAGTTGAGGCTTCATTTTGGAAGTTCTGCTATAGTTTATTGATTTTTAAGTCAATGTTGGGGCCAATTTTTTTAAAAATGTGTGTAAAATGCTTTTTAAAATTTTCTCCCCTTTCTTCTTTTCCTTGATTCTAATTTCTGCACTACAGGTGTGGCAATATAAATTGGGCAAAACGTACGAAATGCAATATCTGCAACACCAATAAACCTGGTCACAATGAGGGTGGTGTGAGGTAATGTCTGAAATTTAGATATTGCTGTTATATGTGTCTCTATCTCTCTCTCCCCCCTTTCTCTTCTCTTCTGTTCCTGTCTTTTCTCTTCTTCTTTCTCTGTTCCTCTCTTTCCCCAATATGATCAGCATTGCTGTACTTGGAGAAGAATTGTTCTTAAATGGTTGGCGCATTGCCGCCGGAAGAAAGTTGAAGATTACTTTCAACTGTATATCCTTTAGTAGGATGTAGTGCATCCAGATGTGAAGATGAGCTAGATATTTTGATGATTCGTGCTGTATCAGCAGCTATGACTTGCAATTATCTCTTGTAAATGAATTGCATGTTTATTATGGCTTCTATCTAAGCCTCATTCCTCATGCAAGAATGTAATGCCTGTAATTTAATAGGGGAGGAAGAGGTGGTGGTTATAAAGAACTCGATGAAGAAGAATTAGAAGAAACTAAGCGTCGCAGAAAGGAAGCCGAAGAGGTAAGATGCATTCTGTTGTCATGGCATTAAATTCAATGTGACTTCATAGTTTTACAGTTTAAGACAATCCTATGACAGGATGATGGTGAACTATATGATGAGTTTGGCAATCTTAAGAAAAAGTTCCGTGCCAAAACTCAACAAGCTGATGCTGGTAGAGGGCTTTCTGGTGCTGGGCGAGCAGGATGGCAGGTCGAAGAACTAGGTATGTGATTTATTTTCCATATTTGACAAATATTTTAATTTTAACATATTCACTGTAAAGAGGAAGTCTTAATCTTTAGGTGGCTGTTGGCATTGACTAACCTAGACGCTTATTAATATGATCCCTAGCTTTAGACCTCAGGTGTCTGCTCTTGATAAGATCAATTCTTTACTTTTTGAGATACCACTTATCACCCATTAGCATTACTATTGTTGGCTTGAGGGTACACTTGGTTATGAGTTGTGCTAAGTGCATTTACTGTGCTCTAAACGTTGAAAAACAAACGAAAACAGCTCTGCTAATATAGTGTTGTATCTGCAGGTGTTGCTGATAGAGATGGCAGAGAGAGAAGCAAAGAAAGAGGGAGGGACTATGATGATAGGGAAAGAGAAAGCAGCAAGCACAGAGAACGTGATGACAGGGATAGACGTCGTAGCCGAAGCAGAGATAGGGATAGAGGGAGAGATAGAGAGCGAGATTATGATTACGAGCGAGACAGAGACTATGTCCGAGATAGGGACTATGGCCGTGATCGGGATCGAGATAGGTATCGCTATTGAGTATTGATGCAAGGTTCTGATTATCTGTTTTATCGACTGTCTTCTCCTGGAATAGAGTGCCTTGCCCTCTTTCTTGGCAAGGTTTCTCTTCTTTTTTTTCAAGTTGGTTTAAGTTGACATTTTCTTGTAGCTGTGGAATTTCTGCACTGAAATTGTTATTCTAGATTTTGTTGTTCTTATGATATTTTATGAAATCGTGAAGGAGATGGATTACTGTTGAAATTTGAGCTTCCTTTCATTATTTGAAAGTTTTTCTTTTCATTTAGAGATTCAGTGGACCTCGTAGGATTACAGAACAGAGTGCCCCCTTTTCCCACGATTCCATTTAACAACAATAAATTGGTATTTAACCTTCAACAATAACATAAAATTCAAGCAAAAACCATTTCATTGAGCTCACTAGTTGATAAATGAATCAGTGACTTGATGAACAATACACTATCAGTGATGTCCATCGTTCTCATTTTGGATCAAAGTTTCAATCTTTTGGTTCTTCCGTTGCTTCTTTTGTTCTGGTTGTTATTAGCGGTCCACTTTCTTGACTTTTTCCCGATCTGGGCCATGGTGGATTGGGAAATATGGAATGAGAATTAGTCTTTATCGCTTTACTACGGCTTGGAACTGAGGCTGGCCATGAAGAAGTCAAGATGTGAGCTTTTATAGCGAAGTCATAGTTGGGAAGGGAGTGAGTAGTAGTTTAGAGATGTAATGAAGTTGAAATGAAATGTGAAGAAAGGTAAGGCCATTAATTAAAAGAGCATCTCTCGCAACTTTCACCGAACACTTAGCGTGCGGATCAATTTGGTTCTCTGATTATGGATTGGGTAGTTAACTGGTGTAACAGAACTAGTAGGAAAAGAGAAATGGTTAGGGAATCAAATTTGCCAATATATAATTAACTTTGAAAACCTGAATGAGCATAGATTGACCTCAGATGCCTGTTTTAAGAGGCAACTTCTAAAACTAATGTTTCTCACTGCATCAAGAGATTAAGCATTAAGATGCATGAAAATCAGAAAAGGATTACAAAAGAAAATTGATTTTCTTTTTGTGCACTTGAATATGATCACTTTCAGGTTCAGTTGCATATTACTTCAACAGCGAGTTTCCTGATTTTCCCAGAACACAAGCTCTTCCTGAAGTTATCTTCAGTTAGTTCTACGGCACATTCATTTTTGTTCAAACATACCTGAAAGTAAGTTCCATCATGTGATTAGTACGTAAAATGAGGGAAAAAACGAAATAACATGAAGAAAGAAAAGAAGGGTTTCTTTCAAAAAGAAAGATGCAAGTCTGAAATAAGCTTCAAATAAGTGCAGTAACCTTTGAAATCCAAAAGATGATTCTTTTCAAACCATAGTATATGAAAGCAGATTGATAAAATTTATCCACCAAACTAAGAGCTACTAAAAATTGAGTTCTGAATGCACATATAACCATTTTTGTTTGAGCAATAAAGTGAGGAGAGACAGTTTGGCTTGCCTTTTCAACCACTGAAATGGAGTTGGCATCATGACAGTCTCCCACACTGAATGATCCACAAGTTCCGGCGGGAGTTCCGAAACTGGCAAATTTTACGGTAGATATATGCTTATGAGCAGGGCACTTGAGATGGACTGAAGGCTTCCTATTGCTGCTTAAATTTTCAGATTCTGGTAATGATTGATCAACAAAAGGGTGATCCTCAGCAACAACAGAGCACACATTAGAGACTTGCCGTTTTACGAATTGAACTCTTGTGGGATCTCCTCCTTTCTCCTCAAAAATTACCAAAATGTTTCCAGATGGCTTGAACCAAGACCGAGGAACATGATACCTGGTTAAAATGCATAAAAAGGTTACTGTCACACAAGAACAAGATGGGTTCTTTCTCACAATTTGCTTCTAGTGAGTATAGATTTCTAAGACATAATAGAAAAGCGAAGCCAAATTGATTAACAAGTCTTGTAAACATCCACTAGACAAATAGCTGTCATTAGTATAGTTAATGGTTATCAGATGCAGTTTTCATCATTCCGATCTAGCATGATGCAGTTTTTGTCATTCCAATCTAGCATTTCATACTTAAGAAGTTTAATTGTCAGATTACCATTGTTGAGTTGGTTCTCCACACCCTGTTGAGCACTTGTCTGGATTAAATTTTCCTCTGTAGTCACACTCTTTCATACATTTACCATTTATGGGACTCTTTCTGGGCCAATATCTTCCTATTTCTTCTCCATTCAACCAAGCTAGGCCTTTACCCATAAGAAGCATATCCAATCCAACTGGTTCATTCCCCGACGGCACATCGACAATAGCCTATTTTCCAGGTATTTATGGTGGACTTAAACTTCCAGGCAATTTAAGGTTACGCTTTCCAAATACAAAACAGAATTGCCTCTAATAATACTGACCTTATACCATGTTAAAGGCTGGTTCTTTGGCGGTTCAGCAGTAGCAACCCACTTAACCTTATTCACACCATCAGGTGTGAATATACCAAGCTTTTCTCCTTGTAATCCTATCTGTAAAATCAAAGAAAGGAGCAATGTTAGTTTGAGCAAGCTATATATGAACATTTCACCATTAGAAAAATTCATCTTGAATTCATGTTTCTAGGTCGAAGTTAACTAATTTTTCTATTAACTAATTTTTCTATCTTTTTAGATCAACTAATTTTTCTATTAACTAATTTTTCTATCTTGTTAGATCAATTGTTTTGTACACATGTATTTCTCCAGTAACATTGTTGTATGGAATAGTTCGCTCAAACTAACATAACTCAAACTAAGAATAGACTGTGACTAGTATTTCTTCAACTAGCTATTAAATGCAAGATCAGATAGGCACTGTTTTACAGTTGATGCGAAGAGACTTGCAAACAATGAACAGGTAAAAGAAAGATGCAAGGATACCTTATAATACCAATCATTTGAGGACAAGTCCACTGTCCCATTATTGAAGCCCTTAATCTTGACGCTCGTCAATCCTGCTCCCCACCATTCATAGCGCAGGCCTCCATTCTGAAAGCAGTGAAAAACACTCCAAGGTTCTTTAAACTCTCGTTTTCCATGACAGGAATAGCATGAATATAGGTAGACTTGGTTAAACTGTGAAACTAAGACAGCCATTGCACCTGAAAATGAATCTAGATTCCTGATGTGATGTAAATTCATTTGTCGTTTTGGAACACTAAACTAAGGTGTAGAGTTCAATAATGTTCCATTGGTAGATCCTTAACAAGGGGACTAAAAGTTCCAATCACTAAATAAATGTTGCTGGCTGCAACTATTATACCCTTCCATGAGATGGTGTTTTGGAAACCGACCAAAAATCATGTAGACAATTATCACAACCTAAACTGTAACTCCATGACAACGTTATCACAAATCAAAGTTCATTAAAATGCATCACAGGCTTAGACAAATTAAAGCAGGATATTAAGAATGTTAAAAACCAAATAGTATCTTACCTGCAGACCGACGGTCATGCTCAGGAGAGCAATTTCATTTTTCCCTGCTTTGAGCGGTATAGGTTTCTTAAATTTGTAGGGGGAATGTGTCCCATTTCCAGATGCACTACCTGATCGAGAGTTGACAAAACCATACAGAATCATTGTTAATCACATTAGCTAGTTCAATAATAAAACTTGAAGAATAAAAAAACAATCACACAAAATCACATAAAGGACCAGATAATAACCTTGCAGCTGCTGATTCACAAAAACATGCAGTGCATGACCTTTTGAGTCAATAAATAGAACTGGTTGAGTTCCATTTTTCAAGAACTTTTCATCTCCACCAACAGTTATGCTGCAATTTAGGTAAACCAAAAAGGAAAAACTTAGTTCCCAAAAGTGAGTGAAGGCAAGCTATATTATACTACAAGGCCATTACACTTCAGAATGACGATTTGCGCGGAAATATTAAGAAAAAGATGAGACCAAAATTGAGGTTTAATTAGAATTTTCAAGAAAATTCAAAAAAGTAAGTTATGTTAACACATGAGCAAAAGTGTTAAGGGACCATTCATATTGTCAACATCTATTGACCTTTATTTACTCTGATACTAACCTTGTTGTATACCAGAGGTAGTCAGTAGTATCTTGCGTGGTATTGATGTGATCGACAAGTTCATTGTTAACAAAGTCAACTTCTCCCCAGATCCCAACATTTTCTGTGTATGCTTCCCATTTAAAAGCTTCTTTACCGCTGACTGATGACGTCACAGATGGCTGCAAAGCCTCAGGCAGCATCTCAACTACAGAGGTTTGTGAACTTACCTATTCAAATTTTCATGTGAAAGAGCATAATCCAGTTAAAAGTAAGACTTACGCAGCTACGTAAAGGAATATTACATCACAACCTTGCAATAAAGCGCATAATACTTCTATTCTTAGTAACACTGTTGGATGACAGAACATTGGACATTTTCAGTAAGCAGTGATTGTTTTTATTTCTTTTCCTCTTCCTCCACTGTATGTTTGCATTCAATCTCTATTGTTTTGTAAGAACATAGTAAACAAGGGAAAGAAAATATGATCTGATTGCAAGATGCTTATCAGACCAACAGAATTCTGTAGCATGGATAAACTTAATCATTTGGTCCAGGATTGTAAAACTCAACAATTTAGTTCTTGATGGATCAGACTAGCAATTATTGTAGAAAAACAACTTTTAACCCATATGACAAACGAGCTGATTTATTGAAACCTCAAGAACATAAGGATTGGGATCATTGGGTCTTAAGATTTGATACTTAACTGGATTTTAGAACAAGAATTAAGAATTACCTTTGCAGTGTTAAAGACAACTTTCTTGCAGTCAGGCAGGATGCTAACTGACCATGCAGGCAGGTGATAGGACACATTCCGGAATATCACAGTCTTGTCATTTTTCTCATCTGAGTTTGAAAGGAAAGCAGCACATGCTCCCGATGCATCATCATAGACATGAGCCTATAGATTTAGCAGTAATTCAGTACGGGTTTTGAGAAATATCCAGCTATAGTGGATCTCAAATGTCAGATGCCCCAGTACATTACTAGTATGATATAGATCAAAGGAAAGCAAACGTTTATCTTCTTCATTTATAACAGATGAAAAGTCAACAGAGAGAACAGCCACCTCCAAGGAAGGACCTAATGATATGGTAGTTGGCTCACTATTCAGCAAAGCATGCTCACACAGGTGTATAGCTCTATGTAGATCCTTCAGGTGTCCCCATTTTGGAAGTCTGGGTAACCCTTTCAATGATGAAATTAAAATCTGTCAGAATTACATAATGTTCCAAGGATTGGAATTCTCTGTAATAGTATTCACTTTCCAAGTGCTCACCGTATTCATCTATTGGTGCATCATAATCATAACTTGTGGTAATGAAAGGTCCTCCTGAAGTGCGGCCAAAATTTGTTCCACCGTGATACTAAATTAAAGAAGACAAACCTATAGACATGAGATACGATAGAATAGCAACAACAACAATAGCTATTAAGAGAAAATAACAGATAACAAGCAAGCTATAATGAGATTATAGGAGTAGTGATAACAAGCAAGCTATAATGAGAAAATAGGTGTAGTGATATACTAGCAAAAGAAACAGTTAGGTAGAACTCATATGTTTAGGAAGTTACATACCATGTAATAATTCTGTAAGCTACCACCTTTCTGGAAAAAACGAGCAACAGAAAATGCAATATCTTCTGGTGGTCTGTGAGGGTTAGGGTCCCCAAATCTTTTGAACCTGAAAAAATTATTATATTCAGTCTGTTAACTAGGAGAAATGGCATGTTTTCAGCCAGTGCATTTAATGGTCTGTTATATCTTGCGCAGACAACAAGAGCAGCAGCTCAAATAACTATGCTTTAGAGAAATTGGAAAGTCTAGAAACAAACACTTCTGTTAAATGAAGAAGAAATTATATTGAGCCATGCAATCTGCAACACAGCTAGAACGGCCTCAATAGTGTTGCATTGATTGGGTCTACATCATCATGCCTACAGAAATTACTGCAATTTCTCTAAACACATCATCTTCCTGGAATAACAAATCTAGGAAAGATTTATTCCACTAGTTGAATGAAATTAAAGTATCACCTAACAACTGGTGGGATTAATCCCAATATGGCACATCACTTTGATAAAACACCAATGACCAATATATACTTAATGGCATGATCCTATCCTTATCAAACATCCCCTTCGCTGTTGATATTTTGGAGTGGTAATGACAGCAGCTTATAAGGTGCAGATTATGAAGATCACAAACTCCAATCTGATTTCTCTAATATACAAGGGCACAGTATAGCTTAAGCGGTAAATTTGATTCATAAAAGTTATTTCTGATGAACCATAAATATGTTAAGTAAAGCTGCAATGAAAACCTTACCATCCAGGCCAATTCTCAGTCCAAAATTTTGGCTTGTCTGGATAAATTGGTTTGAAATCATCACAGTAAAAGGAATTACAGGTGTTGATCTGCATAGAAAAGGAATGCATAAATAAAAAGAGAAAAATGTCAAACTTTTGCGGACTGATAGAATATTTTGTCAAAAATTTAATAATTATCCTCATGCACACACACAATTGTTATACTCAACTTGTGTGAAACTAAGATTATGTTTTTTTTCATGAATTACGTAGGGAAGTGTTGAACATACAACTGTAGGAGGAGCATCGTACTGCTGACACATTATCCAAGGAACACCTATATTTTGAGAAACAGCCATTTGAGCTGCCCACATGGCATATCGCTTTCCTCCAGCTCCGTATGCATTCTCAAAGAATCCATATTCATTTTCAACCTGCAATTTAAAGAAATCTGTGCTTTGACTTCTCATTCATTTGTAGCAAAGAAGAACAACTAAATGCGGTTGCTTTTTAACTGTGTATAGGATCGTAAAATACAGTAAACATGGAGGAGGTGAAAAAGGTTTCTTCTTTCATCAATGTTTTGAGGGATGAACTTAGATTTAATCATGTGAATGGAATTAAATCCCAGGAACATTATCTACTTTCTTTACAACAATATTTTCTATTCGTCCACAAACTTTGGGGATCTGAACAGTTGAATTTTCCATTAGCACTCATTTCCACAAAAGATAAACTTGGAGCAAAGTAAGAGAATAAACCCTGGTAAGAAAGCTGCCATTGTCTTGTCAATACAAAAAATGTGACTAATGTTTTAGGGTGAATGTTTACTGATAAGGAAATGTCAAAAAGACTTAAAATACAGAGCCATAACCTCTTTGTAGCCCATAAATTGCAGACTAAAAACAAAGAGAAAATGGCACTGTTAATCATTTCACCAGTCATAACATCTGCAGTAATCTGATGAAGATGAAAAATAAAAAGAAGCAGACATCTAGTTATGCTTACCTGAGCCAAGATGATAGGACCTCCCTGTGAAGCAAAAAGGTTCTCTTGTTTCATTAGGTTCACCGTGTATGTCAAGAATCTCTGCATGTAATACTGCAAAATAGCGAGGAATAGCTTGTTACCAGCACCCACAATTTATGAAATTCCAACTCTTCTAAAGAGAGCATGGAGATCTCTTGCAAGTGATACACTAAAATGTGCCATAACCAGATCTCTTACAAGTGATACACTAAAATGTGCCATAACCATACCTTGAAGTTATAATTATCAGTTCGAAATACAGTTCCAGGAACATAGTGTAACCAAACTGGTAAACCCCTAAATTGTGATAATAAACAAGTTATTAGTAGCAAATCTGGATATAAACTGGAGTTTGAAAAGGAATTTCTGTTCTTTAAAGAAAATCTGAAATTTCACCATCCACCATTGGCTTGAGTCTCCTTTCAGCACCATGGCTTAAATTTAAAAAGGAGACGAACTTACCCAAAATTCCATTCAGCTGCAATATATGGACCGATACGAAGAATTAGATACATCCCAGCCTGCTGAACTATCTTTACAAACTTGACCAGATCATATCGGCCCTCGAAATGATACTATATTTTCAGAATTACAATCAAAATAGAGGAAATCAAAGGACAGGAGAGGATATATAATGGTAGAATACTAATTCACAAAGATAAAAATTCAATTTCCTAGCAACATGTTCTATCTATCCAACTAACCTGGGAAGGAGCAGTCTCATGGCCATTCCAAAATACATAAGTCTCAATCACATCCACCCCTCCTTCCTTGGCCGTCTGTACCAGTTGTGGCCACATCTGCAATGTACCTTATTGCCATTAACACAATATGTTTGCAAAACCAAGTTCATAGAGATAGCAAATGCAGAGTCCTTGTTGCTAATCTAACAAATCCCATAAGATGGAAGCAAACTAAAGAGTTCAATACACAAGTTAGAAGCAGACGGCCGTCGAGGAACCAGTGAGTGAAACCTGAAAAACAGCAAATAGCCCACACTTTTGGGAGAAGTAAATCCAACCCAATTGAGCTTTTCACATCTATTCTCAAACAGTAAACCTCCCTCTCCCACCTGAGAACTTACTAACTTTGCCCTATCCTCACTCACACGCCCATTCCCCACAAGAAACTAGTTAAGTGGAAACACAAAAGAGTTCACATTGAATGGCACAAAAGTAAGTTTTAGTTAGATCTATGTCCTGCTAAACAATCTGGTTCGGTTCCTCCTCGACATAACATTTATCTTTTCAACTATCATTTGTGTAATATACTAATTAGGTAACCAAATAAAGAGTAAGATGGAGTGAAGGTAAGAGAACTAACCCCAGGGACGCTGCGGGGATAATGAATGGAGGCGGAGATGAGAAGCTTTCGCTGGCCATCGATGATCAAAGAACGACTGTCATATGTCACATTTGCTGCTGAACACATATTAAATGACAAGATCAGGAAGAGGAGGTAGACAGGCAATGATGAAGACAGTATGTGCTGAGACATTGCAACGGGCATTTTCGAGGAAAGTTTCTTCATTTTCTTTGGCTAATCAACATAGCTCGAGAAACTCCATCCTAATACAAGATCCTCATAGGCTCATAGCCTCATACACAATATAAAGCAAGAAGAACTAGACTTGCAGCATTTATAAGTGCAAACCAGAGAGATATTAAAAAATATATAAAGAAGGACAAAAAGCAGATAAAATGACAGAGCATTATGAGATCAGCAAACAGAAGGACTTCTTGACAATATGACCGACCCTCGAGGACCCATAATTTGTTGGTACCTGTGAGAGAGACCTTAAAGTTCCATACTTTATCTCATACTGACTTCATTTATACTGCATAGTTAACCGTGTTCATTGGGTTTATTATTTCCCTTTATCTATAGATCTCTGTAAGAAATTAGAAAAAATGAAGAGGAGAAATGTATCCATTCAAGTTGGTGGTCATCAAGAACAAATATCTCCATTGATGTGTACACTTGATCTTCACCTTCCTCTTTCAAATCTAAAATTCTTAAGCAACCCATTTCACATAGTTGATGTGTAACTCGTTATCTCTTCATCCGGGTAAGAATTAAGAAAGAAAAATGGAATCTTGACGAAGTAAATTAGAAAATGTTCATGGTCCTCTTCCATTAGAACTGCTTAGAACCAATCATCGTCTTAAACAGTTTCATTTTGAATACCCTTTAGCTGCAAAACTAAGTCACTCCCAAGTTGGTTAGTGTTGCTCCAAAATGGTTGCTGTTGTCCTAATGAATTACCAGTTCCAATTTTGTGGGGGTGTTCCAACTTCTATTATACGATTAAAATATCAACCAGTAAAAATTTAGAATTGCCTAATTTTTTTAGTTCAATTTTTTATTTTTTAACTCGAATTTGTTTAATAATTTTTATTGTTAAAAATGAAACAATTTATAAAAAAATTATTAAATTTTATTAATTAATAAATTCTTATAAATTAAAATAAAACCATTATTTTATATTTAACAATCTCTTCTTTCAATTAAATTTCAAATTTTTTTATGAGTAAGAGCATTTTTTAATAATATTTCAAACTTTTTAATTTTATTTAATATTTAATCAAATCTATGACAATTTAATATTAATTAAATTTTTTAAACCTTAAACCTTTTATCTTATCAGTTTAACTTTCGGTGTTATTTTTAAAACATTACTTCTATCAGGTTAGTACCGACCCACAATAAAACTTGGATTATTGTAATGTAGTTCTTCTAAAACTATGTTTGGTTTGGTGGTTATTAATGAAATAAGATGGAATGTAATAAAATGAAATAAGAAGGTTTCAAGTTGCATCTCATTTCATCCTAAGTAGTTAAAATAAGTAACTTTCCATTTTGAAGGTTTATGATGAAATGTAAAATGATAAATAACATTTCACTATATTACATTATAAACTTTTATTGTAAACAACATTTCACTGTATTATATTACGAACCCTTCGCTTCTCTCAAACAATAATTTTCTAATATTAAATTCATTTTATTATAAATTATAAAACTTCATGTCGAATGAAAAATATCCTAAAGTAAAAGATCTCATCTTTTGACAGCAGCAAGAAGAAAAATCTCATCTTTTTACTTATGAACCACAAAAGATATAGCTGCTTGTTCACTCATGACACCATATTAATGAAAAAGTTTGATCCTTTACTATCTCTTCGGAAGTTAGAGTCACTTAATAAAATGGTGTCATTAAAAAATATAATTTTTAATTAAATTTTACATTTTGGTATTGCTAATTTGGCATCACAAGATCAGAATTTTTTGAAAAATGTATCCTCTGATCTTGAAGTAAAAATAAAACTGGTAGTAAATCTTAGAGAAGATTGGGATCATGTCACATGAAAGGTCGTAGAACGTGCATGGACCGGACATTTTCCATATGCGACCATGCCTTGATTGTCGGTTGCTTCATTGATTATGTTATTATCCAAGGTGTTAACGATATCTTTCTTGAGTCATACGTTGAAGATATTTCTGGGACACATGCTGCAGACATGTGTTAGATCTTATGTCATGATTCCACGTGACAATGTGGTCTCGTATCTTTGCGCTGTCGGGTTTACTCTTCATAGATTGGGGTCAAGTCTAATTTTTACTCTTTTACATCACGTCGGTGACTTACCATGCACATTCGTACCTGCAAAATTCAAAGTCGGCCTATAAACTCATGGCCCAAAACTATAGATCTTAGTTCAAACCCATCTTTTTTCTTAGAATTGGATCGATCGGCCCGAGTTGTTGCTTGTTCGGTATTGATTTTTGTTTTAATGGCGATTATACATGTAAACCATATTTCATTGTCGCCGTCCCCGCTGCCGCTGCGCCGTCTGGTTCCGTTACCCTCAATCTTCGATACCATTTATCGGTGGTGTCTTTATTAACCGAGAAAGGAAGAGACAGAGTGCAAAGTTGCAATCTTTTTCGAGAAGCAAATGCTCAATAGCAAACTCCCGCCTTGCTACGACCAGCAGTTTTGAAAAAGTGAGTCGATGCCTGGTTTAAGATTGTCCATTTCCGGATTAAGGAAGTTGTCAGCTGATAGAGAAGATCGGTAGTGAGAGAGCCTCTATGCGTCGAACTCCTCACAAGCTTGGTTGGTGAGTTGCTTTGCTACTTTGTTGATGATAACGTGTTCGATGATGTTCCTGGCTTACATAACATTACTATGATTTTGAGTGTATGGAATTATATGTGTAGCTGTGAAGTTCAGATAATGTGTGGAAGGGTGCTAGATTGTACTAATGGCTTTTTGACTTACATAAGTTGAGGTTTTAGATTCAGACAGGTTTCATGTGTAGATAACGAAGTTCATGGAACTTGGCACCTGGGATTGTTCCTCAATAGGAAAACCACTTGCAGTGTCCTATTAGTCTTTCACTGAATTTTCCAACAGTTTCATATCTGGGAAGAGAACAAATGTCTTGATTAACTCATCGGCTTAAGGAAGTGAATTCTGAGACTAATTTCGTCTCTCCTGTTCTTTATCTTTTGTTTAAGCATGCCTTTGTGGTTCTTGATTTTCGGATGGAGGAGATAGTAGTTCGGTCTTTTAAATGATTATAATTGGATACTATGATGGTCTGAGTCTCGCTTCATTGACTGTTTCGATAATTTGCCATCATTTAGTCTCCTATAAAAGCTCTTAGCTTGTTTTTTGGCTTGTCAAAGTCCAAAGTGAGAATTGTTTAGCAACTAACTTTCTTCAATCAACCTAATTGATTATATTAAAGGAAATAATTGCTTTGTTTGGAAGGACTAGTAAAACGTATCATAAAATGCATTCTTCAGGAGGCAAAATTGTCTTATACTCTTGGATTTCAAATGACTTGTCTATTTTTATTTTGGTCATAGTTCTTCTGTTCTGTGTTTTTAGTAAAAGAGCTTCTGCACCGAGAAGTTACCAATAACGAATTAGTTTATTTTTGGGAATAACAACTTAATATGACAGACTTTCTATTTCTACAATCTTATCATTTCATTCTTTCAGCTTGTTCATTTTGTCAAAGCATTAGGGTTTTCATGTTTATCAAATATTTTCATTGCCCTTTTAAGACATTTTGTGTTTTCTGGGTACCATATATTCTTTATCCCTATAGGAATTTGAATGCAATCTTGGGAAATATCCATCTCTTTTGTAAACATGGAGACTGTACACGCAGTTATTTTATTTATATCTAGTTGAAAATGTTCCTCGGATGGTTAAAATTTACTGCAGTTTATTCGTATTAGGTGAATATATGTTTTTCAATAACGAGTGCTGTGGTAGAGGTACCATTTGGTTGATCTGAATGGTATTTGGTTCTCAAACCTATGTTCTATGGGATGGTTGATCTGAATGGTATTATGGGTTGCATCCTCGAGGAGTTCTAGAGATTAAATGTCCATGTCAGTGGTGACATGAGTCAAGCTCCACCATGGAAGCGGATTCCCCTTTACTGTATCCCTCAAGCCCAGGGGTTGATGGAAATATTGGATAAGGATTGGATGGATTTTTACGTTTGGACTCCGAAAGGAAGCAGTTTATTCAGACTATACCGAGATGTAGAGTACTGGGATACTCTAAAGACGGCACTTTCTGATTTCTGGTGGAAACATGTCCTTCCGGCAAGAGAGGAGTACAAAAATGTCACCATTTGAGATCCTCTCAAGCAATTGAAGCCGCTGGTGCCTGCTCCTAGACATGAATCATTGTACTGCATTATTATTAAAAGCAAAGCAGTTGTTGATGGTTCCAAGTTACTGTGGTGTGAGATTGATTGGATATTACAGGATTGATGAATCTTGATGTCTCAATTCACGTGCTTGTTGATTTGGAGTCACTATGTAAGTTGCTTTTTAATTGATATGGAAGAATTATTTCCTGAAAAGGACATACTTGTCAAAATTTTCAGGAGATAATGGGTTCAAATACAGCGGACTAGCTATAATTGCCCTCTTCTATCCATCTTAATTCGAATCTCATGCTTCTCGTGTACCGAGCTTATCATGCACATGCAACTTGGTTAGGAGTTCTGCTTTTCATCCGGAATGTGAGTAGATGGTGCTTGCAGGATTTAGCTGCATGTAATTTTATCATTTTGGTTTCTTATTGTTTTTGTTTCAATTAAAATCCGTAATTTTATTATGTTTGATTCAGTATGCTGGGAATTCGGTTTATCAACATGAAGGAAGGACGAGCGCTTCAAGATGTTGCCCAAATTTTTTGTGCCCAACCCTCAAACCATCTCACTGAGTTGAGCTTCGAGATTGAGGTTGGACTTGGAGTAAAGCAAGTGAAATGCCATACCCAGTCGCCACCCACAAGTTCGAAGAAAAAGCATTTTCTAAACAACTGATCCACAAAGTTGAAAAACATGGCTAAAGGATCAACCTTTGAACACTTCGACTTGGTGTTGTAGTATTGTTCGTAATATTCCTTGACGTGGTTGATGAGGGCATTGAAAAGATGGTGTGCTCATTATCATGGTTTTCATTTTCATGCTTCTTAGCAGCTGAAATAAGCTTGTTGAGGTATTGTTATAGCTCCACAAGCCAGTGCTCGAAGAACTCATTGAAGGTGTGTTGATCTGGAACAGATCGCGGGCAAGAAAAACAGAGCTGCTTGGAAGAACCGACATGGCTGTTCATATATCAGGTACTGACACACACACACATATATATAAATTCAGGCTTGATTTTGGAGGATTTGCATGTTCATGATAGGGTAGATTAGAACTACACATTGTTTAGCTCCAGCTAATATTAGTTGTGAAATGATTTATTGACTTTAGTAAGAGGCAACTTATTTACAAGTCAAATTAATTGTACATGGAATGAGGAATCGTTCTTTGTAATAGCAATGGTATCCAGTGAGATTTGCTGAGGATCTCCACTTGATTCTTCTAGGATAACTAAAAGGTTTCCACTCTCTTTAAGAAAAGCTCTTGGAACATGGTACCTGCCAACCAACATTAGTTGATTAATAGATGGTAGCATTAAGCAACTAAATCTTGTATTATCTCTTCAAGCATGGAACATTCTGTTTATATGAAAATATGAGTAAGGATGGCAATGGATTGGGCCAGCCCTTGACATCTAAGGCCTGAGCCTGAACTTGAAGACTTTTTGATAGATTAAAGTCCAAGTTCAAGCTTTAAAAAATGGCAGATCCAAGTCCAAGATCGAGCTTGTTCAAGATTCTGGCATTTAAGCTCGAGCATGTTTGTTGAATTGGGTTTGAGCTTTTTTGGTTTGAAGCTGTAGATATATATATATATATATGAAGATATTTTGGACTGAGCTCTGACCGAAATTCTAGTCAAGCACAACAGTGCCTGAAGTTCACTCTGGACCTGAATTTTTTTCAAGCTTGGTCTATTGATTTCGGATTGCACTCGCCCTTTTGCCACCCCCATTAAGATTGTTTTAAAGTTTAAGGTGGCAATAGAGGCTATACATTGCTCTTTTACTTGTTCAATGATGTTTTGACTGGGTTTAGTTCCAAGTTGGTACGGCCTCCACCTTATGGGTAAAAAAGAAAAGGGCAAAGGATTTTGAGAAGATACATACAGTGATTGAGATGGTTGGCCTGTAGATGTGAGAAATGAGACCCAGTAACGACCAATGCTTTCTCCATTTACCCATGCTTGACCTTTAGCCATTGAACTAAGGTTTAACGCCACTGGATCGTTTCCTGTTGGCGAATCAAATTCAGTCTGCCATAACCATTAAACTATCTTTAGTACAAGGACATAAAAGATTGTCAATTATGTGTTTATAACGTGCTTCCCGTGCTTGTTTTTTTTTTCTGAAACTAAAAGAGAATCTGTACCTTAAACCAGGTAAGTGTGTTGTCAGTAGAAGAGGTAAGTTCAGTCCAGACAACCTTGTCCAAATTTTCTTGTTTGTATATTTCTAGGTTCTCTCCTAATATCCCTACCTGCACGTGAAAAAAGAAACTTCATCA
This sequence comes from Erythroxylum orinocense, assembly GCA_025531955.1. Classification (NCBI taxonomy): domain Eukaryota; kingdom Viridiplantae; phylum Streptophyta; class Magnoliopsida; order Malpighiales; family Erythroxylaceae; genus Erythroxylum; species Erythroxylum orinocense. The sequence goes on from JANZLX010000213.1 coordinate 334,908, forward strand.
AGACCAGCTGTATTCATATATAAATATATTATTGCATTTTTTCAGGTTCTTCATCATGCATAGTTGAGATATCTGTTGCTGAGAGTTGTTTGCTTTCTAGTGAAGCTAGGCATTGCCTCCCGATTCCAGGAAGACGGGCATGAGGGCTCGATTCTCTTTTTTTTTTTTCTCAAGTTTTTGGCACAACCATGCCATTTAGATAGTAACAAGGACTAACCTGATAACCCCATTCATGGTTTTTAGTCAAGTCATAGAAGTCTCCTCCATTGCATTGAACTTGAACTGTTCTTAACCCTGCATATCTCTTTTCCATAAAAGCTCCAGAATCCTTCCATGGAAACATAAAAGTAAGAAGCATAAGGGCTAGGCGCTATCTATGATGGCAAACTTGGTGTGGGATAGAAATAAGATTACCGGCAGTCCAACCATAACACTCATTATAGAAATGTTGTTCTTCTCTTCGTTTAAAACCGCAGGAACTTCCAGGGTGAAAGGACCAGACCTGAAACTTCCATGCGCTGATCCTGGAAATGATCTTAAGGTTTTAAATTGCATACTTTCAATTGTACTGCCATTGTCAGCAATTGTGACAATTGCACATAATGTGGGTATAATTACACGAAATCCGACTGTGATTTGCTGATCAAATTTCAGAAACAGGAGTAGTGAAAAGAACCTGCGTAAGTGTTGTTGACAAAAGCATATGCAACATGCGCAGCAGATTCCACATGAAGCGTTGGAGTCGTGCAGGATGAATTGGGTTGAAAGCTGTTGATAAAGAGAGTTTTATGATTCTCTCCATCAAATCTAGCTAAGCAGGAGAGACTAGTTCTACTTTGTCACCTACCTTACAGTATACCAGAGGTAATCTGATTGATCTTTAGTTGTATTCATATGCTCTAAAATTGTATCTGATCTTAGTGAAGTATCCAAGAAATTGGGAATGACATCTCTGTACTCTTCCCACTTTTCAGCAGCATCAAACGTTAAATATGGTGTGCTGATTCTCTGGTTATGTTCTGTATTCACCTTGGTACAAGAAATACAGTAAAACCCTACCACCCTGAGAAAGTTATGGACAAGATTGATTGAGAAGGCAACATCATAAACAGGAGCTTACCTCTGCAGTGTTAAAAGCTACATTCTCACAGTCAGGTAAGATGCTAATTGAATGTGGAAGCAACACGAATGATCTGTTCCGAAACTCAACGATCGAGTTGTTTCTCTGGTCATTACTTACCAGGAGGGCAACACATCCACCACTTCGTTCTTCTTCATAAACATAAGCCTGAATCAGAAAAAAATAAATAAATTATGCTTTTAGCATTAAGATCATGAATGAATAAAAGGGTATTGTTCATTTTCAGGAAAGATTTGATTGGAGTATCATTACTTGCTGAAGTTGGCCCAAGGAGAAGTTGGTTTGAACTCCTTGCAGTAAAGTTGCAGAGCAGTTCTTAATTGCCGAATGCAACTCCTTAAGATGCCCCCATTTTGGCTGCCTGAACAATCCTATAATCTTAACAGTAAGTGAATGAATTGTGTTCCTGAATTCTGAGAAATCAATTATCACTCACCATATTCATCGAGAGGAGCTTGATCATAATAGCTTGTGATCATATATGATGCTGCTGTTCTTCCAAAGTTGGTGCCTCCATGATACTAAAAGCAAACATTCGCTTCAGATCAAAAGATCAGTAACAAAAAAGAAAAGAAAATGACATACCATATAATAGTTTATGTAGCTTCCATTCTTGGAGATGATGAAGAGAGTGACATGAAAAGCAATGTCTTGAGCTGAACGTAGGTATGGTTCATCTCCAAACACTTGGTAGCTTTATGGAAAGTTTTCAAGACAAATTACTGTTAGAACAGTTTCTGGTGTAATATTTAATGTCGAATGTATGCGTTCACAAACTCACAATGATGTCCAGTTCTCTGTCCAAAGAGATGGCTTTGTCGGGGAGTTTGGCCCTGTAAAAGTTTCTCCACATTTCATACCATTGCATGTGTTTATCTGCAAATTACATTTTGGATTTCCTATCCATCAGTCTTTGAGTTCATTGGATACATCTAAGAATATGAGTCCATATCTTCTGTCCAGTTTTTATAGTGTCTTATTAGGTCTAATGAATTTCAGCCATTTATTTATGCAGGCTCTATGTTTATTTATGTGAAGTCTACATGAGACCCGCATAAATAAATAGCTGAGATTTACTGGACATAATAAGACACCATAAAACTGTACAAAAGATATTGTTCTTAAGAATATACCTAGGTTGGTCAGACCCATAGGCTGACTTAAGTTTGATCAGAAGCTCAGTTGAGCTTGGACCAAATGGTTTGACGATCAATAAATATTATTATTTAAAAAAGAAAAAAGAAACAAGGTTGAAGCTTACTTACTACAGGATCAGGAGCATCAGTTTGCTTGCACATAATCCAAGGCACACCAGTATCCAATCCAACGGCCATATTTGCTGCCCATTTAACATACAATGGCCCTTTCTTTCCAAAAGCTTTTTCAATATTTTGATATTCATTTTCTATCTGTATAAACATGGAAATTTAAATACTGACTCGTCTATTTTTTAAAATTAAATGCAAATATGTTTTCAATTTAATGGTTATTATTTTAAAATTCATATAAATTAATTTAAATTATTATTTTTACTGACATGATTAATAAATAAATATTTACATAATATTTAACATGTTCGTATTAGTAAAAATAACCTTTTCACTTTATTTATATAAATTTTAAAAAATTAATCACTAAATGAAAAACTTTAGAAAATTTAGTGATTTGACTTTAATAACAATTTTATTAAAATAATTTCAAGAAAATATAATAAATTATTTTAGAATGACAAAATTAAATTATGCCTAGGTAGGGAATTACCTGGGATAATATTATGGGGCCCCCTTGAGAAGCATATAAGCCTTCCGACTTCATCAAATTCACTATTTTTGTGGTGAAGTTTTGCATGTAAAACTACCCAAAAAAAAGTAAATTATATTTTTATTAAATTAATAAGCAATAAAAATTAGGGATGACATCCCTAACATTTTTAAAATAATCTTTTAAAATTAAAAGTATAAATCGTGTTTTTTAAATTGAGTCTAAAACTGAGTCTATTTGAGATCTAACTCTTTTAAACAAAACGAGAAGAGTTGGGTCTCAAGCCGATCTGGGCCTGGGCTTAGCCTATAGATCGGTTTATTAAAAACACCTGAATTTGGACTTATAAATCAACCCATTGTCATCTCTAATAAAAATTTAAAAAATCTCAAAATTTATTCTATATAAATTTATCAAACGTACCTTGAATGGTTCATTATCTGATCGATAAACGATATTTGGTATGTCATGCAACCAGAATGGAAATCCCCTGACATTTCCATTTAATCATAATTATCAACCAAAAAAATTCATTTATAATGAAAAAGAATTATCAAATTTTACAAAATATTATAATATTAAGATTATTAATTAAGGGTGAGAAATTTAAAAAAATAATGATATTTAAAATTCTTTAAAAAACTTGTTCTAATTTTAAAATTTCCAAAAAAAGTCTATTTTTTACTTTAGTTCAAAAATAATGACAAAATACAAATAATATAAACAATATATATAGACTAATAAACTATTATTTTCATACCAATTTTATTTAATTATTAAATTCAAATGGCTCTAATTAAAATCAATAAGTCAAATTTAATTAGTTCGGACTATGTGCTTAGTTGGGTTATTGTATCAATGATATTTGATTAGTTCGCGCCTGATATCTCGTCATTATTTTTAACCCCTATTATAAGAAAATTAATTTTATTAAAAATTTAAAAGTAAAAGAAAATTTGTCCATAATTTCAAAAGTTGTAGATTTTTTAAAATTTTTATTTGTATTTGTTACCTTTAAATTAATATTATTTGATAGGTCTGTAATTTATTACGATTGTTTCTAAATTACAATGAGATGTTATAAATTTAAGAATAATAATCACGTACCCGTAAGTCCATTCACCTTCGATAAACGGTCCAATTCTAAGACATGCATAAAGACCTTGTGCTTGAATTTCTTTGATGAACTTCACCAAATCGTATCTTCCCTCAAAATCATACTATAAGAGCAAGAAAAAAAAATTAATAAATTCAAATATGTAAATCCGAACTCAAAAAGAATTTCAAGTTCGATCTCAAGTCTCTCTCTGATTTGATCAATACATACTTGTCCTTGTCGGGGTTCGTGAAGGTTCCAAAACACGTAAGTTTGGATCACATCCAACCCTCCCTCCTTTGCTTTGGCTATCAAAGACGGCCACATCTACAAAAGAGAGAGTACGCGTAATTTCTACCTTTTTTATTTTTGGCAGGTAAAACCGCAAAGCTCGAAATAAATCTCTAACTAACGAATATAAGTAACACTAATAATATATTTCTACTTTTTTTAAAGGATATCAAATAAGAAATTTTTATTTTTATTTAATTTTTTTAAAAGAACTTTGAGATATATTTTATTTAATATTTAAAAAATCATATTAAAGTTAAATGAAAAAATAAAAAATAATAAAGTTTAAAAGACTTGATAAATATTAGATCATTTTAAAACTAATTAGATATTGAGTAAATTTTAAAATTTTTGAACTATAATTAAAAGATATTTTCTAAACCTATCAAAAAATAGGGATGGCAATGGGTTGAGGCTAGGCCTAGGATAATCATGGTCCTGCGCAGCTTGCTGCCTGGCACGGGCTAACCAGCTCATCATATTTATTTTTTAAGAAAAAGTAAAAAATAACTTCATTTTTAAGGAATAATCAAGCTACAAGCCGGCTAGTGGTCGGCCCATTTAAACAGAGCCAAAATAGCGTCAGGCCAGTTTTGTTACTCTTATTAAATAATTTGAAGTTTAACTGAAAAAAGAATGCAAAATAACGACTAATTATTTAATTTTAATTTATAAAAATTAATTAGTTTAACAAAAGTTATTAAAATAAATTGAACCAAAAAATTAAAAATTAAATTAAAAAATTGACTGTTCAAAATTTTTAAAATTAAATCAACCGAACTTATTCAATTTTTAATAATTAATTTTATTCCGTGCATGTGTTTGTTAGGAGAAACGACATAAAGATAACATGACAAAGTAACAAGGACAATAAAAATAATGTTTCCCACACCTAACTCTAAAATGAAGATCACATGATCTAAGACAACACTTAGCATGAGATATGAATGTGCTTCAATTTGTCACCTTCCCTATGTATGGATCACGGGGTTTTAATTCCAAAGTCTAAATTACATTGAATGACTTTGATATTCCAAAACGTAAGCTTTTTCTCGAAAATTTAGCTCTATTTGACAAACAACTGATTGCATTTAGCTGATAGCTGATTCTATCAGCTAGTTTGACCAGCGGATTGTATTAGCTGTTTGTTAAAGATGTTTGGTAATATTAGTTGTTTAGTCGTAACTGTTTACGTGTAAAATGACTTATAAGGACATGACTTAAAAAATATATGAACATGAGACTGTGAGAGAGTTAAACGAGGACAAAATAGAGATTTGACCTAAAAATTATAAGCTGGTAGGAGAAAATGCTTCTATAGAGGAGTTGATTAAAAATTAGCTAGTTGGGTTGAATCAACCAACCCAATCAGCTGTTTATCAAACAAACTTGTTAGCTTTTTTTGAAAGTCAATAAATTAAAGTGAGTTGACCATCTAAAAAAAAGCTGATTAAAGAATTGACCAGCTAAAAAAGAGCTGATCAATTCTTCACCAAACAAGGCCTTTATACGTTTTTACAAGTTTTAGTCAAAATTTTTGAATTTAAAACTTAACCTAACATTTGAGAAGTAGATCTGATGTTCTTGAATTGTTGTATTTTATTGTACCTATAAAATATTTATCATTCAACTTATTATAATAAATCGCCGAGATTTATTTAGGCAGTACGGGCACAACAAAACGGAAACAGCATATCTGGTCCTTAAAAATCCGAATCATTCTTAAGCGTAAAGGGAAAACCTTGATATGGATGTACTGTTTGTTTGTCATCTTCAACAAGCAAGAATGATAGCAGTTGGTGATTTGTAGTTTACCTCAGGAGTGCTGCGAGGATAGTGAATTGAACCTGAAAACAGAAGCTTTCTCTTCCCATCAATGATGAGGGACCTTCCATCGTAGCTTACATTTCCGCCGCTTAGTACTCCTCGTGATATTGCCGTCACCGTCCCCGCCACCGCCACCACCGTCAGCACAACACAATGGAGCCACCAGTACTTCATCTCTCTGCAAAACCTTAAGCAACTCAACGTGTGTTCAACCTTCTCATCAGTTCGCCACCTTAAATACTATACACGCAATGGCCAAGGCAAATCAAGCAAATCCTGATCATGGAAGTCATGACCAGTTTAATAATGGAGTCGATTAACTATATATGTGCGTGTATATATGTGTGCTTGCCTTATAGTTCTGGATACTCTCGAAAAAGACATTTATGTATATATATAAATTTTAATTTACTATGATTTCGAATCTTTTTATTTTTTAATTTTTTATTTACGCGTGACAAATTAAGTGGAATATATAAATAAAATTTGGAAAATTAGGATTAAATTTCATAATCTAAGTATTTCCTTTTTTATTTATTAAATCAGGTAGACAAATTTTCCACTAAATTTTAAATAAAAATTAATATTAGAATTATCTTAATTTGACATTTTTATAGTATATTTTTAGGTATTTTATAATATTAAATATTTCACTTAATGGGCTAAATTTTGATAAATGCATATCGTTGAGGGATTAAATATTTGTAATGCCATCTAATTGAAAAAAACAAAATTTTCTTATTCTTATTTGGATCTTAAAGTTCGAATTAAGTTTAAATTCATAAGTATTTTTATTAGAAGTGACTCTGTTAAAAGAGACCGTTAAATTTTATTTTATTCAGCCCAAAAATTGTCGTATTCGATTCTAATAAGAATTCGAATTGTCTTTAAACTCAAAATTAAGTTAGATTAAATTTGACCCTTTATTATATTTAATTATTATACCCTGATGAAGATTGTATCAGTATAAAATTATTTTAATATAATAATCTCATAATATTAAATTAATGAATTAAAAATTAAAAATTAAAATGTCAAATTCAATATAATCAAACTTATTTTCAAATACAATTAATTATAATAAATTAATTAAATTTAAATTAGCTCGACTGGATAGCGACATGTCACATTAGATCAAACTCGAATTTGAAAATAATAAATAATATTCGAATTCTACCCAATTTTTTTTCTTAGGTAAAAAAGAAAACTAAAAGAATTATATATAATATAACTAGGGATGAGCATTCGGGTAATTCGGGCCGGATTTTCACTGCTCGGGTCGGACCCGAATTACCCAAAAAATTTTTGAACTTACCCGCCTTGAACCCGAAATTTCATTACCTGAACTTATTCGGCTCAAATTACCAAAAATTTTGTTCTGGCCGGCCCGAATTATCCGAAATTTTGTTTGCTTCTCTTTCAAAAATTACACAAAATAACTAAATACTTGAACTACATTCTCATATCTCAAAAAATTGTTGAATTCACTAATAATATAACCAAATATTTCAATTAACTAGCATAATTAATATGTTAATTCTACAAGAAAAATAACGAAATGTATTTTCATAATTTTTTTAAACCTAATTCGGGTAATCGGACCGGCTCGAATTTTTTTGAAGTTATCCGTCTCGGCTCAAAAATAATTCGGGTAATACCCGGACCGGCCTGAATTACCCAAAATTTAACATTTGCTTACCCAAATTAATCCCGACCGGCCCAAATAATGCTCACCCCTAAATATAACTCAGTGACGGAGCCAAGAATTTTAAATAGGAGTATCCAAATATTTAAGATTTTAAATTTTGAAGGGCCCAATATATCACTAAGCTTCAAAAAATTCTATCATTTTTTATATATATATTAAAAATAAAATATTTAATTTTTATAAATTTTAAAGAATCCAGTGCATCGCTAGGCCCAACTAGCTTCGTCTATGATATAACCACACAAATATTGCTCTATGCTTATAGTTGGGTGGCAAGTCATGTGTCTTGAGGTGGCCGTGGCTTTAAGGTTGAAGCAAAGTAAACACATAGTCCTTACAAATATAAGCTAATGTTTAATTAAAAATATCACATCAAATTACCTAAAAATTCACAAGTTGGGTGAAGTAGAAAGACTTGTCTTTTGTACAACAATTACCACTATAAGAAATAACGTGCCTTAGAAGGCAAAGTGACCTTACACCATAATTTTACGTTACAAAAACTCTACTTTTAATATTAATAAAATGATATTTTTTTTATTTAAATCTTAATAACACATTGAATAAAAAAGGTTTCGAATGGTGTCGACCGGTATTCAAAATATTGGCTTACATTGAAAATTTTTAAAAATAAGGAGATTTTTTTGTTAAATTTTCAAAAATTTTAAACTCTGCTTTCCTCTCTCTCACCTCTCCTTCTTTCTTCTTTTTTTCAAATTTTTTTAATTAGTTATTTTATTTACTTCTTTAATTTTTGTTTTTAAAATAAAAATAAATATTTTTATTACTAATAATAATTATAAATAAAATAAAATAAAATATAAATTATTTTATTTAAATTTATTTTAAAATAATTTATTTGTTAAAAATAAATAATTTAAAAATTATTAGATAAACTAATATTTATTATATATTTTTTAATTATTGAATCAAAAATTAATTTGAAATATATATTTTAAAAACATATTTTAAATTTAATTATATTTATTAATAATTATTAAATTAAAATTGTGATTATTATTTATTATTATGATTTTCGGAGATATATAGTACAACTGTGTAATAGGGTATTTTGTAATTTTTTTTAAAATTTAGGATTATTTCATAAATTTAAAAAATTACTTAAAATAATATCCAGTATTAATTAATAACGATATATTACTCTATCATAATCTAATCTGATACGGTATTCATTACATTGGTTTATAGTTCATATTGTTAAATTTGAAGAGCAAAAGTTTTAGTAAAAATGACATTCGATGTAAAAAAATTAATGTCTTTTACATTTAAATTAAAAAGATTGAGTCGGTCCAATTAATCCAAGAGCTAATTTTTAAGTATGGTTTCTGTCAATCGAGTGGATTGGTGTAGGTGGTACATGCCTTCATTGCTTAACCAAGTGGTTGGGGGTTCGAATTCTACCCTTGGAAATGCACCAAGCTCCTGGGCCAGCTGTAGCCCTCCCATATTAGAAATATTCTCGCAACGAAGAGATTAGTCACTAATTCCGTCGGTGGATATTTTGATTTTTAGGTTTTCCCGGCTCAAATCGAAGTGTAATCCATAGAAGCGTGAAAAAGAATCAAAATTTACCGCTTCTTCTTGGACCAAAGGTTGATCCCCAACCCCAAGGACCCCCAGTCGCAGGCCCGACCACCGCTGGAGGATTGAATCACGGTTTGATCTTGGGCAATCCCCTAGCAGAGCGGTCACTTCCTCCCGTTACAAGGAGTCGAACCTTGGATCTTGGACCAAATGACCCTACTAGTTGGCCACCCAAGCTCCCCGTGCGGCCACCCAAGTACCGCTTCTTCTGAATTCATACGATGACGCTCCTCTTTATCAAGCAGCAGAGTGTGGCCATAAATAAACATTTGATTTTCTTTTGTCGGGTGACCGATAATGAAGATCCGTTTCTATTCTCCGGGGAGCGAAGGTGTGAAGCTTCTCAATTTCATCTCGTAACTGCGGATTTCTTTGGTTAGTATAGTCATCGTGTTGTTGCTTATGTTAGTCGATAGATTCATCAGTTTCCTTATGGTTTAATCGACTTGATTGTGTTACACCATAGCCATCTTTCTGGTCTATAACCGCTTGCCGCCGGCGGATATGGAGATGTATAAATTTCGTTGTGGAGATTTATCGAGTCGTTTCCTGTGCATTGTAGTTGTTTGATTTATTGACGAGTAGGAGTTTCATCTATAATGTTTGTTTGATGTTTTGGTGTTAACCTAATTACATAAGACTATAAAACTCGCCTTCCCCGACATTCGGATTCAAACTCCATTGCCATTCGTTTCCTCTCTCCATAGTTCCAAATTCATCCTCTTCCCGAGTTCATCGGAGTTACACGAACTCGACTACTTTACCAACCCGACTTGACTCAACTCGAACCGACTTGAATTTTTAAACCCGACCCTTCGCCTGCTCTTTTCTATTTAGCTCTTACAAACAGGGCAATCAATTATTGGGTTTCCCGCAAATATTCGGAGAAGTTGGGCCCAAACTGGGCAGTCATAAGAAATGGCTTCTCGGCCCATATGACCATAACCGATCCAGTTTGGGACCCACCCCAACCCGATTTGCCCACTACAAAACCGACCGGCATCACCGAAGTATCGTCATCTTCGACTTTCCAAGCCTTTTGTGTCTTTTGTTAATTCCGCATTTTAAGCCTTTCAGGGGTTTCCTTCCTCCTTTTCTAGCGTCACCGAACGATCCTGTTCTTCAATTCCTTATACTTGTACTTGGAAAACCCGAACACTCCCTCTTTATGCTCTTTCCTTTCGAGTCCCATCTTGAATTAGGGTTTTGCTCTGCTTCGTCTTCCATCTTCGAAACTAGAACCCTAAATCACTCAATCTCTGCCAACTGCCCGTTGAAACAAATTTCCTACCGATATATGCCTCTTTCTAGCTGTTTATCAATTCAGTTCGATGAGGGCAAGGCTGTGGAGGAAGAGAAGAAACAGTTGGACAATGATGGAGAGTTATAGCTACTGTTCTGTGGTGTCACGTAATGGGTCGTGATTGGTGACAAGGAAGGGGTTCAAGAATGGAACTTGGTCTCTCCCAATAGACTTCGCCTCTGGACGGAGTAACTTCCGTAATTGTTGGTTGCTTCTGTTTGTTTTCTTACACATATTTACTTCAGATCTATTTATATAACATCTTTGGGTTTGTTTCTGATATAGTGCTGATATGCTTAAGTTTAACAGATGATACGCATATGTTTTTGTACCAACCTGCGCGAACTCTTTATCTTCCTTTCCTGTCTGTGAGTCTGGTGGCTACATCGAGGATGGGGATGGGGCAGTGGGTGTCCACATTACCCAAGTTTGAAATTTACTAAAATTTCTTCTCATCAGAAGTAATTATGGTTTCTTTTGTGCAGAGAAAACTGATGGCTGATGCTGCATTTGAAAATTTTAGGCTGAGGGCACGAAACAGAGCGTATGAGGAGCATGTGAGGTCAATGATAGCAGCAGATTGATGCATAGGAAATGGTGCCGAACATATGAATGGGAAGTGAGCATAGGTTGGAATTAAAAATTCTGATCGGTTGGGGCTTTGTGATTACTCACGATTGAACTTCAGCCAGGTTTAAGAGCTATCAGTGGTTCAGCAGGCTTGGTAATTTGCTTCTTGTAAAGGCATGCATGTAAGTCTTATTGTTAGACAAACATCGTAGTTTTTGGGAATGGGGGTTGGTTGTTCTTATCGTTAAAGTAAAATTAGTTTAATGTTAAACTTTATGGACAGGAGAAACTGATCAAGAAATGCAGTGAATGTTTAATGTTTGAGTTTTGCATTTTGTTTGTTTTCTTTTCTTGATGCAGCATCGTACCATTGTGTGGACAACACTGTACTTGGGGGAGAAATTGAAAACAAGTGAGAATTGCCTCGTACAACAAGGATGAAAATGGCTAAGAGCTTAGGAAGGACCTGAAGAGAAATTCTAGTATTCTTACAGAGTGAGGAATGTGGAAGCGATGAGGTACTGGGTGTTTTTCAGAAGTTAAAGGATACTGGAGACTCCTTTTCCTCGCTGTATTTAATTCTATGCCAGGTATGAATTTAATTTAAAATTTTGAAATTGATAAACATGTTAAGAGATATTTGGCAGTGACTTACTTTGTATAATCTTACTTTGATATACAATTTGTTAAGACAGGAATGATGAGGAAAATAAAGTGAGGAATATGTTATTTGAAGTAACATCAAAACTCTATATCATCCCCTAATGTCAATAAGAGGAATAGGAAAATCACCCTAGCAAAATTAATATTTGACGATAGCTCGATCCAAATTCATTTCTTGAAGAAGATATTGGTGATGTTTCTGATACTCTGATGAACTGGAGAAGGTAAAGCCAGTTCCTAGATCTCTTGTGAGTTCTCCACCTGAAACAAAGAATTTATTCGTCAGATATTAGTTTCGCTAGTGTGGTTTTGCCTATTCCTCACATTCCCTGGAGATGATACAGAAGTTTGTTGTTGTTTTCAATAATATATTGTTTTACTTTTTCTTTCTGCTCATCTTTTGCAATTTGTTTATCAGAGTAAGACCCTGTCAAATACCTCTTGACATTTGTATGAGTTTGTCTTTCCACTAGGTTGGTGTCTGATTTTTATTCCTGGCAGTCACATAAACCTTTGTTTGATGTCTCTTATCTTGCAAGTTACTACATGGTGCAGACCTCATTTAAACTTAATCTTCTTTGCCAAGTGAACTTAATCTTCATCTTTCTATTGGTAGAATGTGATATTTGATTCCAGGTTGGTCACATGAAGCTTCTTCGAGATCAAGCGGTCAGCTTGTATTTAGGGATGGCAAAAGAGATCAAACTTGACCCGAAGTCACTACAAATATGGAGACTGATCAGATTTTGCATTCAGGGATATCTCGAATTTTTATTCTTGTTTTATTATGGAGGGTTTCAAAATTTTTCAAAAAAACCTTGACTTGATCAAAATTTGTATCATTCAAATTTGATCGAACTTCAATTTGGGTTATAGGTATCGGGCTGTTTAAACTGATCCAATTTGAATCCTTAGCTTGTCTGAAAGTTGTCGGGACAGGACTGATTGAACTTTTATTTTTGTTTGTTTGTTTGTTTGTTTTTTTTTTCCTGTTTTGGGTTCCTTTCCTATTTTAAGAAAGGTCGCCGAGTTGAGCTTCGAGCTGGAGACCGGACTTGGAGTAGAGCAAGTGAAACGCCATACTGGGTTGCCACCCTCCAGTCCAACAAACGCTTTCTCTAAAGAACTGATCCACGAAGGAGAGAACATGGCCAAAATATCAAACCTTGGAACACTTGGACTTGGCACAGTAGTACTGTTCGTAATGTTCCATGACTTGGTCGACTAGAGGACCAAGGAGATGGCGCTCCTTTGCGTCATCGTGCTCTTTAGCAGCCGATATAAGCTTGTCCAGGTACTGGTGTTGCTCCACGACCCAGTGCCCGAAGAACTTATGGAAAGTTTCTTGTTCCGGCACAGAGTAACGAGCAAGAAACGCAGCACTGCTTGGAAGAACAAACATGGCGGTTTCTTCGTACAGTGTAGTGATCTAACACACAGGGTTTTTATAGGGGCATCAGATCTGATCCACTTTTTGTGGACCAATTCTGTGCCACAAAAAGTGAACTGTGCCACAAAAAGTGAACCGTCCATTTATATGAGACTCACGAAAATGGCCAGAGAATCTGGCTCCTTTTATAGGGGAACTTGCTTATGGAGTATATGGAAGTTGGTGGTAAAGTCCAGTTAAACCTAAGAAAGTGCTGCTGTGTTTTGGTTGGGAATGGCAAAGTAAGAAGAAGAAAGACGCTATGTACGTGGGTCTACTCAAAACAAATTTCTTTATTATATGAAAATAAGGTTGTGTAATATCAAATCTTTGCATACTTTGCTTTATCGTAGGATTTTAGACTGGGTGTGATAATAATGATGTATTATTTAATTTGGTTTATTAAAAAAAATTTAATAATGATGTAATGTTAACGGTTAATTTGAAAACATAAATTTAAAATAACAAAAAATAACTAATAAAAAGATAAAATATCTATTATTTTTCAATAACTACATTATTATTATTATTATTATTATTACTATTATTATTATTATTATGATGATGGTTAAGTAATTATATGGATTTTTTTTAAGATATTTTTATTCAATATATCTTTATCTTTATTTTTAACCTAATAGAAATAGATAAAAATAAAAAAGGATGAGTTTTACTTATTTCTCAAACATAACCAATAAATAAACCATTGGATTATTTATTCCGTATGTAGCTCGAACCTAAACCCGACCTAAAAGTAATTAAACCAATCAAGTCGGGCCAAATTTGTCATCTTTAAATTCTTAATCCTGTTTATCTAGTTAAATAATCTTTTATTAAAAAAATTAGAGAAAAAAATTTGAGGACGAAGTACAAGGCTACAAGCTTACAAGGATGTGAAATAGAGCATTGAAGCAACTGTAGCTGCTCAGCTGTGTGTGGCAATTAGCAAGCACGAAGCTTTAGGTTTTGTGACTCAAAATGGCGGTAACTACGACGGCGGTTTGGTCTACTTCACCCGCTACTCTCTTGCCATTCGCTCGTACGCACTCTTCTCTTAGCTTTGTGCAATGTGTGTATGTTTGCTTGCGTGGTGATTGATTGGAAGTTCTTGTAAATTTTTAGGTTTGAATTTAGGGGTTTGTTTGGGGAGTGAAAAGCTGCTTGGTGGCTTCTATCCGAAACGCAATCTTAATTTCTCGCGCTTCTTCACTAATTCACGATGTGGTGGAGGACCCATTTTTGCCTCAACAAGTCCGGCCAATTATGGCGCTGTTTCTGAGGATTCAGGCGGTGAGACGACGGGGCATCGCTTCTATACTTGGTCCGATAAGAAGGTCGTCCAATCCTCTGAATTGGCTGCATTTTGTTTGTTTTGATATAGCAGAAAACTTGAGACTTGCTGCCAACAAAATCCAGGACAAAGCTTCTAATTTGGGTTCTACTTTTGGGGTCTAAACATGTGATCTTCTTTGTTTTTTTTCCTTTGGGGATTACAGAAACCAAGAGTCTGCATTTTGGGTGGCGGATTTGGCGGCTTGTATACTGCTTTGAGGCTGGAATCGCTTGTGTGGGATGATGACAAGAAACCTCAGGTCAGAATCTCACTACTTGCAACATAATGATTCTTTTTGGTTTCCAATTCCGTGCCTTTTACCGATTCAAAGATCACAAAACACCTATTGATTTACTGTCACAGTATTGGCTTTCCATTATCTTTGAGCAGGTTCTACTGGTTGATCAGTCTAAACATTTTGTTTTCAAACCATTGCTATATGAGCTCCTATCTGGAGGTACGTGGATTCTTTAGATACCCAGGTAGTTTTATTGTTGAAGCTGATGGTGCTCCGCAGAGATTTTTGTTACAAATTATGTAGCGCCGATATATTTTTGCAGAAGTTGATGCATGGGAAATTGCTCCACACTTCACAGATTTGCTTGCAAATACTGGTGTGTTGTTTTTGCAAGATAGAGTAAAACAGTTAAATCCTTTAGATCACCTGGGTGTGAATGGGTCTAAAGGTTCTGTTTGTGGAGGAACAGTGGTTCTTAAAAGTGGCCTTGTTGTTGAGTATGACTGGTATTATTTCTATATTTCTAATTAAACTTTTGGCTTTTTCCTTTTATAAGTTATCCTCTTCTGCCTTCTTGTTCGATGCTTTAGATTCTATTTCTGGACAGGTGGTTGCTTCTGTTTGTTTTGTTACATGTGTTAAAAATTCAGTTGCATTTGTGTAACAACCTTACGGTTGTGTGTGATGCGATGCTGATATTTAAGTTTAGAAGTAGGCATATGCTTTGTAGCATCTGCGTTAACTTTCCACTGACGATGGGGTTGCGGCAGTGGTCTGTTTTGTATCACTTCATATTTCTTTCCTTTCAGTTTTGGGTTTTGATTTTCTTAAGAGAATGCTTAGACGTTAGGTTTCATGAACTACAAAATTGGACACAGTGCCTTGACATTTTAACCCGTGCCAGTGTCGAGCTTATAAAACCGGTTGGGTATATTATTATGATTAATGATAGAACTCTGATCCAGTAATTGGCTAATTGCCAAGGACCCCATTTTACTGGTAGATAGTGGTGATATATGGTGGTTAGGATAGTTACCAATAAGTTGTTCTTATGAGAAATCTAACTATCAAAGGCAGCTAGTTATAGATACTTTGGTATTTTTCGTTTTTCACTGCAGTTGTGAAAACATGAAGGTATTGCTAGTGGAAAGGAAAATGATTGTAATTAATCAGTCATGTTGGATAAAGAATTTCAAATAGGCTTGCCCTGACTGATTTTTCTTTATTCTGGACAGCCAGGTTGGTTCTTGCTTTGGGAGCTGAAGCTAAACTTGACATTGTACCTGGTGCAGGAGAGTATGCATTCCCATTCTCCACCTTGGAGGATGCATATGTAAGAGCTTGGTCGATTGATGATTCCAGTTTATTGCATTGCAGAATGATTACATTTATAAACCACACCATATACTTTGCTACTCTCTAATGCAGAAAGTTGACAACAAGTTACGAGCATTGGAGAGGAGGAACTTTGGTAAGGACTCTCTAGTCAGGGTGGCAATTGTTGGCTGTGGTTACTCGGGAGTGGAGTTGGCTGCAACTGTATCCGAAAGACTGCAGGATAGGGGAATAGTGACTGCTGTTAATGTAGAAACCACAATATGTCCAACTGCCCCTCCCGGCAACAGGGAGGTTGCTTTTAAAGTAAGACCACTGGAATATCACATATCAACTATCTCATTTCATGGAAATTCTTTATGTCCCAACATTTGATGAATCTTTGTACTTTGATTCTTTTAGTAGAAATAAACACGTGGCGTCTAATTTTAATTAATAATAATACCACATGTAATGTGTCATGAAGATCTTACAAAATACCATAATTAACACAACCTTACCCCTACCTAGTAGAGAGGTTGTTTTCGATAGAGCCACATATAATGTGCCATGAAGATCATACAAAATACCATAATAAGTATTTTGTAAGTTCATGGCACATCCGCTTCAGCGGGACTTCAACTGAGTGTTGATGATGATGATGAATATTATTATTATGGTAATAATTTAATAATAGTGATCTTACTTGCCATTGCATGAATCATGCATTAGTAGCACTCTTAATTGTATATCATTTTTTGTTGGAACTAGGTTCTCAAATCCAGGAAAGTTCAACTTTTGCTGGGTTATTTTGTTCGGTGTGTTCGGCAAGTGTGTGACTCACAAAATCCCACCTTCCAAAGTGAGACTGGAGAAGTTCAAGATATTGCTGTGAAGCATTCTCCTGAGAAATATATTTTGGAACTTCAACCTGCTGAGAGGGGATTAGAAAGTCAAAATCTCGAAGCAGATCTAGTCTTATGGACTGTTGGTTCTAAACCCCCACTTCCAGAATTGGAACCCAGAGATAAGCCCAATGAGCTGCCTCTAAATGCAAGGGGGCAAACAGAGACAGATGAAACCCTTCGTGTTAAGGGCCATCCTCGTATATTTGCACTTGGGGACTCTTCTGCTCTTAGGGACTCTAGTGGAAAGCTTCTGCCGGCAACAGCTCAGGTACCACATTACTTCGGATTATTCTATAATGTTTCAACATTTTTGATCTTGGAAGATATGCCTTTTGATATCATCTATAGGGACCTGGTTATAATACCCTATTGTTATTTGGTAACTTTCTGATTATGCTTCACAGGTTGCTTTTCAACAAGCAGATTTTACTGGTTGGAATCTGTGGGCAGCAATTAATGATCGTCCTTTGTTACCTTTTAGGTTGATAAAACTCACTCTTGTTTACATTATTATTTTGCTTTTCATCTACCTCTTAAGCCAAAGCTTTTCTTAGGTAGGTGGTACATGTTTTAATGCAATTGTGGTGGAATAATCTATTTCACCTAATCTGACCTGACATCTCTGTAGATAGTATATGCAAGTTGTACTCCTAGTGAATGCAGTTGTGATGGAATAAATAATTGATCAATTCTAATCTTGCACTATTCACTTACCCTCTTGTGGTCCATACTTATGGTAGTGAATGCAGTTGTGGTGAAATAATGCATCGATCCATTCTAATCTTGCACTGTTCACTTGCCCTCTTGTGGTTCATACTTTTAGTAGTAAGAGATGTAATATTCTCAGCTGTCAGCTGTTACCCACCTTTGCCTGCATGAGCTTCTAATAGAAGCACTAGTGTGTAATGTCCTTGTCCAATGTCATAATGACATTTAATTTGGGTGCTTTTTGCTGTTGAACAAAATTGTCATTTAACTTGTTTGACTATAATTTGGTTCAAAACTGTAAGTGCTTTCTATGGTATCATCGCTTATTGCATATCAGTTAGCACAAATATGTCCCATTTTATTGTTAATGTTTCTCGTGTTGCAACTTAATAGGAAATATTCACCATAACTCACATATTGTGTTTCATAGACGTTTTTGTCTTTTAATGCCTTATTCTTAAGTATCTCCTGGAATATTTTGCTCTACATTATCATTTAAAGGCACACCAGTCACATTTTTCCCATACGATTGATTGCCAGATTTCAGAATTTAGGTGAAATGATGACCTTGGGGAGAAATGATGCTGCTATATCACCGAGTTTCATTGATGGGCTAACTTTAGAGGGTCCTGTTGGTCATGCTGGTAACATCTCTTCCAAGGCTTTCGAATCCCTTGTTTGTCTTTGCTATTTTGTCTTAATTTTCCTGTGTTTCCAACCATTCCAGCGCGGAAGTTGGCATACTTGATTAGACTTCCAACAGATGAGCACCGCGTTAAAGTAGGTATCAGCTGGCTTACGAAATCAGTCATAGATTCAGTCTCATCGATCCAGAGCAACCTTAGTAAGGTTCTTTCTTGAGACAAAGCGAACTAGTATACTGGTCTGTTTGTTGTCCAGTTCTATATTTCACAATTCATAGGATATCACATGTTTATGTTGTAAGATCTATTGTAATTAATCTTCTAAAGTTTTTAAGTTGAATGAGATTCTTGATAGTAGTCGGAAAAAATCATTTGAGATTTGAGACGCTAGTCTTTCAATAGCCACTGGACCCTACCCTCACATGCATCCCTCAATTCTAAGCTTATCCTTCATAATGATTGGGACATAGTTGGGTGTGCCGCGTGGCTGCCTATGCAATCCATTGTCATGCAACTTGACATTTTGTGTTTGGTATGGAGGTTGGGCAGCATATTAAAAATTTCATCTATCAGGTTAAGAATTCTTGGAAGAATTTTTTACAGAAGAGCAACGGGTTCTTTCTTTGATTTTACTAAGAGCCTCTTCTATTTTAAGAAGGGTATATAAAATGCGGGTGTAGTCTTTGGATATTTTTTGTATCAACGATTTTTTGTTATGAAAAGATGTAATTTTGCTTTGTCCAACCACATCCTTGCATCACTTTTTTGTTGATGATTGGAAGATGAGAAGCGTATGCCAATGGTAGTTTGGCATTCTGAAACTAAGGGTTTCTCAAGTTCAGGAGATTCATCAGTAAACTGGTGAGGAAGCTGGCAACTTTCAAGTGTAACTGTGCTTTTTCCTATTATCCAAAAGATGAGTGTAGTTGAGTGTCTTCGAAAATAGTAAAGGCTATTTATGAAATAGGGTTAAAAATCACATTCATAGCATTAATGCAACATATCACCATCAACTTTCCCATCCTTCTAACACTGATACCTATTTTTGGGAAGTCTTACATTCCAAGCATTTTTTTTTCCACTCTAGTTATTCAATGATGTAAATCTCAACTATTTAATGTGATGTAGTATTTCAATCAATAATCATGATCTATCGAGTCCGTCACTTGATTTTGAGTTGTAGATTTGTTGGATGATTTACTTGAAGCACGTGATTTGCGAGCGCGACTATAAATTCTAATGCTACAGATTATGAAATCAAACAGGAATAGATTAGGATGTTTAATCTTAGCTTTAATCTCCCAACTGCTCTAAATGATGTTCTTAACAAAAACTTTGATCCCATTGAGCAAAGGAGGCAAGTATCCAAACAGATGAGAAATGGCAATCAACTCATTACAGAGTAGTTGAATCCATAACACCAGGTTGAAAGAATGAGTGTGTTTTCCAATCAATCAGGCTCTGTCCATTTTAGGTCAGTAACCCTAATTGTGGAGTCATATTCTGCAGTCTCCATGATAGAAAAAAGACAGTTTTTATAATATATTCTGATAAATAAACTTGGAATAAAGAATTGTTATTCCAAAAAACTTGATCTGTTCACTAATTGTAAGGTATTATTACCATTCTGATTTTAGTTTCAGGATACATATAATGTTAATTTCACAACGTTAAATGAAGCAACAGTTAGTGCCCAGTTAAGCAGGATCACACTTTAATGACTTTGGAAAAATTAGGTTTAAATCAGCATCTAGAAGCAAGATCTGATCATCAAGCAACTGGCAGTTGGATACTGTGATGACCCATTTGCAGAAAGTTACAGGTCAAGTATGAGATGGTTTCTTGAGTACTCTTGGTCTTTCAGGCCTTGAAAAACTCTAAATAGTAAATACAGTTTTGAACAGAAGAAAGAGAATAGGGGTTGATGAAAGTGATGTTTAGCAACTAATTAGTGTAATCACCAGAAGATATTGAGGTGACATGTAAATTTTTGCTTGTTGTTGGCCATTAGGACTAAGAATTTAAGATCAAGAAGAAACCTTAGTAGATTCTAATGGTGCTGTATCTCTCTGTTTTGCTCCTCCAATCAGACCAATCCTCTTCCTATGTCTATAAATACTGGTATATGAATGTAGCCTTCTCTATCACTTGTGGATACCCTTTTCTTCTAGTCCTGTCCACCATTGATTTTGATTAACGAATCACTTGGTCCTCTATCTTTCTCTCTCGTGATACTTCATCTTTATGCTTGGCTCTGTTTTTGGTAGTTCAAAAAGCTTCTCTGCTTGATCATTTCACTACATGGGTTTGTTTAAAGGTGATGGTGTTGTTTATAAGCCCGCAGAGGAGGTTGATGTTGGCCCTGACAGCCACGAAATCTACCTCCAAGCTAATGTCAAAGGTTTGAATTTTCATTCTGAATCAGGATTTTTTGATATGGGGTGGTTCTGTTTTACTTTTATATATATATATATAAATTTCTCATTTCCAAGCTTGTCAGAGAATGTTGTTGATCATGTGTCAGTGTGTGAAATGTTATTTGAAATCTGAAGAACAAACCTTAATATGCAACTTGATTGTTGTTGACTTCTTCACCTGGTAATGATACAATCTGAATTTCCTGTTGGTGGGATCAACTTCTGCTAATAGTGTTAATGTGGACAACCTTCCATGTCCCACTCTCTCTGGCAATTTCAGATATTCCAGGGAAACAAACACAACCAAAAGAAAAATCTTTGCATTGTATAGTTCTAAAAGTCTTTCATCTGCAATGGTAAACATTTTTGGTCCGCAAGGTTATAGATAAAGAGTTTCTAGCATTGGGACAGATACTCCAAACTTCTATGATTTATATCTTTTCCTGCTTAGATCAGATTGAAAAATCAAATCCTTCAATCAATGAGGAATCTCAACCCACTTCACTGGGGATGGCAAATTAGTATGGGACGGTATTGGTTCAAGTCAATAGGTCAAGTTCTGCTTAACTAGGTTCAGGCTCGAACTCGGATATTCAAACTCGATTGGACTTGCACTTTAACTTAAACTTGACAAATTCTTATAGACCTGATTATTCATGACTTATAGACCTGATTATTCATGACTTATAGACCTGATATTCATGGTATATTAGTTTGGATTCAGGTCAACCCGAAATTAACTAGTCTACTAGATTTAAGCAGGCTCGAGTTTGGGTATTCAGGCCTAAGCTTAAACAAAAAGTATTTTTGAAGCCAGTTTCTAGTCCTCACACTTGCATCATCTTTTTTATTACTTGAAGTTTTCTTCACTGATGCAAAGTGACATTTGTGGTACTGAAAATCCTTTGTTGGAAAGCTCCTCGCCTGGCTGGATTGCTGCTGAAAATCTGTTTGTGGTTTTTGGAGTTGAGGGTGCTTGGAACATTTATTGTATACATACTGAAGAGAAACAATCTGATTTACAAGGTGCATTTCTTCTTCCTTCTTCTTTTCGAGTACATACTATGTAAATTATGGAATGCACGTAACAGTCACAAATCACCTGATAAAAATGAACCAGCTGCTCAAAAACCTGATAATGGGCTTAACCTTGTTGATATTAGTAACGATTCCTTGCACAGAAAGGTTCCAAAAAATTACCGTTAACGACTAAATCAGAAACCTTTAACCTATCTGAGCTTTAGTGTAGAAGCTTTAAAGATCCTGGTCCTGTTTTTAGTATAAAGAATTCAAATAGTATTCTGATTGGGTATTAAAATTTATAAAATAAGTTGGGTAGACTCCCTTTTCTTTCAAATATTTTTTTTTACATAGGAAAGGATAAAGGAGGTTATATCTGAAATTCATCTTCTTCTCTAGACAGAAAATTGCATATTTTTTAATATCTGACCATGTCTGTAAATTTTGCAGCCGGTTAGTAATGCAGAAATGGTGGAGTCACCTCTCTATGTCCCCTTACATTCTTTTGAAGGTCAGGTTCCAAAAACCTTATAAGTTCCTGACATTGTTCAACAACCTGAACTTGATCTTGCTGCAGAAAAAAGTTGCAGTTTAAGTTCAAGATCATATATGCAGATAGGTTTTTTCTAAATTGTGTAAGAAAGTTAGACTAATGACCGAATCAAGAACATTAATTTCCAACTTATAGATACTGATTCATCAAGGTTTATAAGTTATGTACTGTCCATTTTGTGTTTCTGATGACAATTCCTTAACTTCAGAGCTCAATGAACAAGAAGTGAAGCTTGTGGATCCTGATTCATCACCACCTGAGCGAGTTCAAGTAGCCATTAATTGTCTTCCTACATCATCAGAAACTGTATCAAGTGATTCACAGTCTTCTTTTCATCACTGGACTATCATGGATTATTGTAACGCCTATAGTTCAGGAGAAACAACCCCTTCTATGGTACAGCATTGAAACTATTTAAGCAGTTTCTGTTAACCCTCTTCCTGCGAACTGAGTTGATTCATCAAGTTTTGAGATTTATTTGTTACAGGTTGCAGAGAGAATAATATCTGCCATTAAGCATTCTTCAGCTGGTCCATCTGACATGAAGTTCTTTATTGATTCCAACTCCAAAGATATTCTGATTCATGCTGCAGAATCAACTTCTCGCTATCAAAGAGGTAGTCACTGATCAAACTTCAGGAGGATCAAAATGCACTATTCCTGTCTCCTTATCAAGCTCATTACATTATCTGAACATCAAAATTATTTTCCAATCTTAGAGCTGAAGATGAAGATAACTATTGTAAGTTTGCTATGATGAGACAAAATGCTAGAAAAAGAAAGAAACGTGTGACAGGTTCCTTAGTCTTGTCAAGAACCTGTGAAATCCTAATAAAAATGTGGAATCTGATATCAAGCAAATTGGTCCTGGACTTAAGTTTCAACTGACAAAGTATGATTCAGGGAAACCATTATCAGCTCTAGATGGAGTCCCAGTGGCTGTTAAGGATGAAATAGACTGTAACCCATATCAGACAACAGGTAATTTAAGATTAACATATTGGTTGAAACCAAGAATATGTTTAAATTGTTTGATTAGTATCCATGAATTGATTTTTCCAGGAGGTACAAAGTGGTTGCACAAAGTTAGACATTGTAAAGCTGATGCGTGCTGCGTTAACCGTCTCAGATCATGTGGGGCTATAGTTATTGGAAAGACAAATATGCATGAGCTTGGAGTTGGAACGAGGGGATAAATCCTCATTATGGGTAAAATTCTTTTCCAGTTAGATATAATTCAGGAGGGTAGCCTGAAGGTTCCAAAAGGGAATTGTTTATTCTGACAACCAAGATTTCAAACCTGGATTCAGGCTTTGGAACCTTCAGGTTTGTGTCAAATGGATTGAATACCAGCTGAAAACTAAATCAAAAAGCCCTTGGAAAGAAATTCCTGTTCATGTTCCATTCAATTTATCAGTGACAACACCCTTGTTTAATGGTAGTAGAAATGTTCAACAAGTAGAATAAGATGCTGATTATACACCTACTGTGATCACTGGTGTAGGGTTACTAGGAATCCTTATGATGCTGGAAAGATATCTGGAGGTTCTTCAGGTGGATCTGCAGCAGTTGTGGCTGCAGGGCTGTGTCCTGTTGCTCTTGGTGTTGATGGAGGAGGTAAGTTCTACAGTAACTCCCTTCAGAATTCTTCAGACAGTTGTTTGATCTCAGAGTTGACATTCTTGTAGGATCAGTAAGAATGCCTGCAGCTTTATGTGGTGTAGTTGGTTTTAAACCGACTTTCGGACGCATACCCCATTCTGGGTGAGAGCTGCTTTTCTGTGTCATCTCCTTCAAGCTTCTTCAAGTAATTGACTTCAAAATTTTGCCATTGTTTTCCAGTGTTCTTCCTCTGAACTGGACTGTTGGGATGGTTGGAATATTGGCAGGCACCATAGAGGATGCATTTATTGTGTCAGTAATCTTCTTCTGTTCTTAGTTTTCCGGTTGAGTTTTTCAGGAGTATTGATGGGTTAGATTCATTCAATGTTTTACTTTCAGCTATGCAGCAATCATCAATGGCCAACTTTCATCAGATGGAAGACCAATTTTGCAGGTGAAAACAATCAGTTAAATGTGATTTCAGTTCCATAAAAGTTGCAACTTTTAAAGTTTTGAGCTTTTGATCCTGTCAGCCAAAAGTATATTTTCCACTTCTGAAGTCAACAAACAGAATTTCTGGCATTAGATTGGCAAGATCTGCAAAGGTTATTAACCTAAAAACTCCTATCCAACATCACAAATTCATTCCAAATGATGCTTCGCCATTCATTTGATTCCTTTTTCTTTCATTCTAACCTGAAATTTCTGGTGAATCAGTGGTTTAGTGATTGCAGGGCTGATGTTAGAATTTGTTGTTCCAATGCATTAGACCAGCTTTGCAAGAATTACAGTTGGCAGGTATGACATAAATATGTCTATGATTTAACAACTTAGCTTGGAAAAAATGCTGGCCCGGTTTGAAGTCGATGGGTAAATCCAATTGGACCTGGCTCGGGCCTAGTACAAAAAGGAAATTCAAACTCGGGCCTATGAATTAAATTTCATGTTGGATTTAGGCCTATGAATTAAATTTGGACTCAAGCTCGGGCCTTATGGCCCTGGTCTTAACGACTTCACAAATATTTGTATAGTCATATTTGCATGCCTAATATGTAGGCTTGCCACTTCAGCTTTGGCTCTACCTGAAGTCTCCAGATAGAACCTATTTTTACCAGAATTTGGGCTGTGATAGAGTTTTAAAAAATAACTTTTCAAGTTTGAACTTCACAGCACTGCTCAGCCTGAAGTGACTTCAATTTATTGACAAAAACAACATTTTGTTTACAAAATATTGTGCTTTTCGAACCTATCGGAACAGATCAAGTTTTAGATCATCTATGTCCCCAGAAAATGGAAAAGACACCAGTCCATTGCTATCTATATTAGTATAGTTCTGCCATTATTCATTGTTAACTAACCTATTTTGCCCTTCTGATGTATAAGAAAGTAGAGGTGACAGTACCAGATATAGAAGCAATGCGTCTTGCACATTATGTTACCATTGCATCAGAGTGTACTACTTCACTCAACTCGTATCTGGAAAAAGTGTTAGCCCATCTGACCTCCATAGCTCCCTTTTTTCTTTCTGCTAAAGCCTCAGAACTTGGGATTCTAACACTATAAATTCCTGAAACAGTGACAGGTCAGAGTTAGGATGTGATGCAAGGTTAGCTTTTCGTGTTTATAGTTCTATGAGTGCTAAGGAATATCTTCAAGCTCAGAAATTCAGGTATTACCATAATTCAGGAGTTCTCTTTCAAGTTCTAGCATCAGTAAGATCCAGTTCAATCAAGAGATCTCTGAACAATTCTACAGATTTCGTGAAGCCAAACAAGACCTTGATCATGTTTTACTTTATATCCTGATCGAAACTCCAAATCCTGCACTTTCTGATGAACTTTCTTCTGATATAGTAAATTTCAGGATGTTATAAATCTGGCTATGCATCTACAGGAACCGCCAAATGCAAATACACAAGGAGGTGTTCAAAAGAGCAGATGTCATTGTCACTCCAACAACGGGGTATCAGTATCAGTATCAGCTTTCATGTTTCTCGTTCTTTTCCTTCCTGGAATCCACCTTTTTTTATCTCTGATGGCTTTGTTTCATATAACTTTCAAGACCATCACCTTGAATTTAGAGAAGTGATATGAAACAACTCTGGCCTAAACTGTATCTGGTTTATATGGATCACAGAATTACTGCATATTCGATTCCCAATGATGCTTTAAAGACTGGAGAGCTTGATTACATAAAAGGAGGTAGGAACAGGACTTCCAAGCTTCGGATTATGGCTTGAAAATTAAATTGTGATATTCGGAGTAAAAAAGAGTGAATCCTGACACTTCTTATCTCACCAATACTGACTAGTTCTGATTCCAAAAAAGACAAAATCCTGACAAGTTTTTCATCATTTCAGCTGCACTAGTACGGTTTCAGATAGCAGGAAACTTTCTGGGACTACCTGCAATTACCATTCCTGTAACAACATCTGATCTTAAATCTTTTTCGACTTCCGGTTCCTGCCTGTCTTGAATTTATATTTTGACTTGGCAGGTTGGATATGACGAGACAGGAATGCCTATAGGCCTTCAGTTCATTGGAAGGCCGTGGTCTGAACCAACTCTGATCCACCTAGCATGTGCAATGCAGGTAAGATTTGAAGACACAACTCATGAAACTGTTCAATTCTTGATTATTCTGTACTTGTTTTAACATGTATCATCACTTCCAGGCTCTTCGGATCTCAGAATACAGAAAGCCTCAGGTGTATTACGACATTCTCAGGAATGATGATGTGTAGGAGGAAGGGTGATACTCCTTAACATGTGTACGAGATGAACTTGATTTATTCGGTCCGACCCAACCTATTTTCCCCATTCCCTTTACATGGTTGTGATATTTAATAAATAAGATCAACAAAAACAAGAGTTCTTAATAATGATAATTCATTTTCTCTGAGCACTATTTCATTTATTTGAAAGTCTATTCGGATTTTTTTGTCACAAAAAATTCCAACACTTTAATTATTGTTGAAAAAGTGTAGGGAGTAATAGTTTCGTAAACTTTTCAATTTTACCATGTTCGTTTCTAGCACAAATAAAAACAAAAATAATAAAAAAGAAATAAAAAATAACACTAAAAATTTGGTTGCACAGTTCGACACACCTTGCTTACGTCTGCAGGGTCCCTCATCCAGCTTAATCACTTTCACCGAAGTATAATAGATTTACCCAAGGTTTTACTGAGCTGACATTATTCAACTCTTGACACTATTTCTCAATCTTACTTCCCGTGAAAGAATTTTACACTCAATAGTACGACCGTCTTATACTAATCTCGACAGAAGATTTTTTCATACAATGTTTAATGATAATATTATAAAATAAAATAAATAAAATCTTACATAAACGAAAACACTTGAGATAAAAAACAACTCCCTTAAATATGCTGCTTGATCAATGAAAGAACGAGAAGTTATCAACTAAGAAATCTGCCATGAATCTTTGACATAGTCACTGAAAAATCTCACGCACAGCAGCCACAAAACGTTTCAAATCAATAAATTTTTCATCACCGAAACATTAACCCGATAGAATTGCAATAACCAAAGACATTTATTGAAATTTTTCGCATCAAAACAACAACAAAAATAATAGCTACAAAGTTGCTAAAATTTTTGAAATTTTCACACACCAATACCAGAAACAACATTCACAAAGTTACTAAAAACAATCTTCAACTATCGTTCAAGGATAAAAGAATACCCAACAACGAAAAATCACGCAATCAACCAAAACCACAGCCCCAAAATTACGTGATCTCTTAACGAAAAAAAAATCAGCAACACCCAAAAAAAACCAGCTACCAATGCCTCTCAAAGGTCATTCAAAACAGAGAAATTAGCAGCTATTTCTTAACACAGAATTTCGACGGCTAGCTTCAGCTCAACTGTGGGAGGTGGTGCGACGCACGCATATTGACATTGTTGTTCCAAGCATGCGGTTCTAGGCCTGACAAGGAATGATGCGGTTGAGCTAGGACACTTTGGGATCAGGGTCAATTGTCTGGTACCTTTTACACTTGCAACACCTTTAGCAACTAAATTTGTTGGGCGTGACAGTGAGGCACTAGAGAAGGCAATGTACTCAATTGCTAACCTCAAGAGTGTGACACTCAAAGCTGAAGATGCTGCCAATGCAGCTCTTTTCTTAGCTAGTGAGGAGGCCAAATATAACAGTCACAATCTGTTCGTAGATGGAGGATTTAACATCTATAATTCAGCTTTCCCCGTGTTCCTGTTACCTGTACCCAGCGTCTTGATGTTCATCAAAACCATTACCTGCTCTACTTTCCACACCTATCGTAAATAAAGGTTTGCCAAATTATATAATAAAGATATGCTATTTCAGGTAACCACAGAATCAAGATATTCAATGACTTGGATGAGCATCTTAGCTACAAAATATTAACGATAATCTTTGGATATCTGGCTACCATAGCTTTATGATTTACTGTTAGCTGATTATATCAGTTGACTTAATCAGCGGATTGCATTAGCTGTTTGTTAGAAATGTTTAATAAAATTATTGTCTAGTATTAGATGTTTATGTATAAAATGACTTACAAAAATATGACTTTAAAAAAAGTCACTGATTCCGTCAGTGGATATCCTGGATGCATAAAAAAAAGATATAAATATTATATATCTTAGCATTTTATTAAATATTCTTATAAGAATTTAGATTTGAGAAAAGTCATGTTCACCTGTACTATTTCATCATCTATGAGAAATTTATGCAATTCTTTCTATTTTTATTTTCGTTTAAGGTCAATATTTTATTTCTAACTTATAACTGCATAAAACAATTATAAGAACAAATATTGTTCCTAAAACGCAAGTATCTAGGAATCTCAACTAGGTTGTCCTGCTTACTAGAAATTGTTGTACATTAGAACTAACAAAAATGTGACCCGTGGTACTTAATTGCAACCTAATCAATAATACAATTTAAACAGCAAAATATTACACAACTTAGCAATAGAATTTAAAGGCTACAATTGGCTTTTGATGGTTAAAATTTTGGCTATTGGATATGAACATTTTCATTTTTAGCTGTTTATCTTCAATAAGCTAATGAAAGAGCTACTCTCCAAACAACTTTATTAATTGTTTGAAAAGTCAAACAACTGAAAACAAACAATCAACTAAAAAATAACTGATTGGTAGGTAACCAAACGAAGTCATAATCTAACTTAAAATTTTCAAAAGATAACCATTATCACATCCCTCCTTAATTAGAATTTGAAACTTATCAAATTTATCTCGGAAGAGTCTCACTTAAACACAATTAGCTATAATTATTAAATAATGCCCAAAATTAAATAATAAGATATAATCACTTATATCTTAACAATTATTGTTTTTTGTATACTTAGTAAAGTTCAAAGAATTTCAACAAATTTCCCTAAATTTTAATCTACATCAAAAAGAAATATAAAATAATTATAAAATTCATAAAAACTAATAACGATTATTACGTAGTTTCAAAAAAAATTCCAAATAACAAACATAATTTTTCGATATAGAAAAGGTTAAATTCTCATTTTTTAGATCTAAGTAATTAGTTTTATGCCAATTCAATTTTAATAATCTGAGCTATTAAATTTAATTAAAATTAACAATTTATTATAATTATTTTAAATTATTGATTTAAGTCAAATTTAATTAGTTCTGGCTGAATTTAAGAAATGAGTTGAATTAACATTTTGTTCAAATTACAGAGTGAATTTAAAAAAAATCGAGGAATTCTATTTCTTTTAACCTCAACCACCGTTTTCATATTAACCTCCGACAACTTGAGTAACTTCCAATAAATTTGGAACAGATTGTTACATATGCCGATATGCGACAGATGTTTCAGTTGTGATTATGGATATCCTTCAACTTCGGCCGCAAATTGTCGGAAGGTAGTTATCAGAACTAGTGCTTTTTCGCCACGATCTTATCACATGTTCAAGTTTCAACTGAAATACCATCAAATAACCTTAAAAACTAGTATCCTAATCCTCCACGAAAACAAGTAACATAAGGTCCCTGCAGGATGTTGGAGAGTGTTGAAGAGACGAAGAAACTATGAACACCCCGTCAAAGAAGGACATGGCTATGGAGGAAGAGACAAGGCATAGAGCAGGAGGAGGGATGTATCTGATGCAGACTAGAAGGAAAGGGATAGGTGTGAAGCCATGGCTTGTGGTGTCGGAGTTTGGACAGACAACGGTGGAAGAAGTAGGGAAGCAGTCGATCATGCGACGGACAGGATTGCCAGGTCGTGATCTGAGGGCGTTGGATCCTGTTCTGTCATATCCTTCCTCGATTCTTGGAAGAGAGAGGGCCATTGTCGTGAATCTTGAGCACATCAGAGCCATCATCACCGCCAAAGAGGTCCTCATGTTGAACTCCAACAATCCATTAATGGCTCAGTTCGTGGAAGATCTCGTGCATCGAATCACTTCTGCTAATAATTACATCATTCAACAGGTGATCTCCAAATCTCAAGGATGACAATGTGATAGTCCAAATTACTTGTCTAATTATTCTTAAGCGACCATTTCACTATAATAACTTAAGTTGTTGTGTGAGGTAACTTAATTGGTTTTATATATTTATTAACACACTCCTTTAAGTGAAAACTCGTTAAGCTTAAAACTTACACAGACCCACTCTACCTTCTGTTAAATAATAGATAAGTAATAGGATTTGAACTCACAATCACTCAGTTATAAAGGCTCTGATATCATGTTAAACGACCATTTCATCACAATAACTTAAACTATTGTGTGAAATTAACTTAATTGAGTTTATATATTCACTAACAATTATTCAATCTTCTAAATATAGATAAGATTTAATAAAATATGATGATAACGGCATAAAAAGTCTGAGTACTTAAAATTCGGTCCACTAACTTTAGATCGATCCTAACTACTATACCTACATACCAACTAACTTCGAGTTAAGCTAGGGTTGAACCTAACTTACTTGGGCATGTCCTTTGGATCTCACTTAAACTTAGTCTAATTTCTTTCCTATCTCCCCAAAACCCTTTTATCTTTTTAAAGGAGTCAAAGAAGAATGATATGGATATAGGGCATGCATCAGAAGCTTCAAGGAACTCTTCAAAAGAGACAATGGTTACATCTCAGAAGGTGCAACCATTTGAGTTCAGAGCACTAGAGGCTTGTCTTGAATCTGCTTGTAGGTGTCTAGGCTCTGAGGTAAACAAGCATTTTTCACACTGATTTTTTCTATTTATTATCGTTAAATTTGATTTCTTCTTTAATATAAAAACAGTTTTAATATATTTATTATTTTTCATCTTTCTTAGACTCAAACATTGGAAAAAGAAGCTTATCCAGCCCTGGATGCTTTGACTTCAAAAGTTAGCACACTCAATCTTGAACACGCTAGACAAATAAAAAGTCGACTCGTCGCAATATCAGGTCGGGTGCAGAAGGTAAACACAAATCAGAAAAATTTTATACTTATTTTATTTATAGGAATTATAAATTACGAATCCTTACTTTTAAAAAATTTTCAAAGATTGTTTTTTTTTAATTTTTAGTTATACTTTAATTATTTTTTAAATAGATATTTCTAATTCGTTATCCTTTTGTTATACTATTTCAAATAATTTGACATTGAATTATAACATTTGTAAGGTAAGAGATGAACTGGAACATCTTCTCGATGATGACAATGATATGGCTGAAATGTATCTGACTGAAAAGCTTGAGACCCAACTCATGGATCAAGCATCTCAGAAGGAGAAAGAAGAAACCAATGGATTCCCACTACTTGATGAAAGGTTTGTATTATTTTTTTAATTTAGTATATTATATCAATCATCATTATTTTTTTAGCGTAGTTTTGGAAAATTTTCTTAATCTTTAAAATTATA
The DNA here is from genome assembly GCA_025531955.1 of Erythroxylum orinocense. Lineage (NCBI taxonomy): Eukaryota > Viridiplantae > Streptophyta > Magnoliopsida > Malpighiales > Erythroxylaceae > Erythroxylum > Erythroxylum orinocense. Next base: position 366,940 of record JANZLX010000213.1, read on the forward strand.
AAAAAGCTCATAATTTTCAACTTTTCAAAAAAATCCTCTCGCAAATTTCGATTAAAAAATACATACAGTATGAGCATAAGATATGAACTAATAAAATATCACTAATACGGTAACCTAGCTTAACTCTTAATTCAATTTAAAATAATTAAACTTTATTTAAATTAATAATTTAAGATAATTACCAGAAATTATTATTTTAATTCGAGTTTAAGGGTTAAGTTAAATTGTTATATAAACAGCATGTGACCAGTCTACATTTGATATTCATACTGGATGTGTTTATCGTTATTTTTTTAATAAGTCTAAGAGAATGAGATTTTCTAAAAAATTTAAAAATGTGAGAAATTTTTTTAAGAAATTTAAAATTTTTTAAACTACGCAAGAAATTTATGTCTTTTACCTTGTTTTATTATTAAACTTTTCATACAGGCAAGGACGGAGCCACAGTAGAGGCAAGTGGGCTCCAAAAAATTTTACATAAAAAAATTATTATTTAAAATTTTTAACTCATAAAAAAATTAAAAATTTGCTCTCATTAAAATTTTGCCCCCATTAAAATTTTTTTTTGGCCTCCAGTGAAATTTTGTCTCCACTCAAAAAAATTTCTGGATCCGTCCGTGCATACAGGTCAGATGATTCTCATAGTTCAGACTCATACATTAGCTTTAAGCCAGATATTGAGGAGTTGGAAATGCTTTTAGAAGCTTATTTTGCAGAGATAGATGGCATCTTGCAGAAACTATCCCATGTATGTATACACTAATTTCTACATGCTTCTTAAACAATGGTTTGTTTTTTGTTATAAAACAATGGTTTGTTTGTTGTTATAAAATGTGCAGATGAGTGAGTATGTAGATGACACAGAAGATTTCATTAACATAATGTTGGATGACAAGCAGAACCAGTTACTACAGATGGAAGTGACTCTTGGTATAGTGAACCTCATACTAAACGCTGGGATTGCAGCTGCGGGTGTTTTTGGGATGAACATACACATCTCCCTCTTTGATACTACACCAACACAATTCTGGGAGACTGTGGCTGGCATTTGCATAGCTTGTCTTGGTTTGTATGTTTTTTCTGTTGCTTGGACTAAGAAACAAAATTTGTTGGCTTTATAATCTGTTTTATATTTTTATATTATATTAAACATAATTTTATTTAATATAATATATAATGAGTAAGAAATATATAAAAGAATTTTTTTCTATTAAAAAATCTAAGACCCTAAATAGTGAGCAAAATCGAAATCAACCAGTCAGACTGAGCTCGAGCCTAAATGACGTCATTTTGCACTTTTAATTAAATAACAATAATTTGATCAGGTCGAGTAGGGCCGGGCTCATGTTTAGGCCCCCTCGAGCTTGGGCTCGATCTATTTGTCGACGTTATTGCCATCCCTAATTAAAATAAACTTAGACTTATTAAGTTTCCCTACTTTTTAGGGTTGTAAGTTTTTTTTAATAATATAATCTTTTTACTTTACTAAATAAATAATATAATAGCACTTAACCTTTAATTAAATCAATTTATAAAGATAAAATAAATTAAATTAAAAATTAAGAGTAGTGTTTTTAATTTCGTACTATATCAACCAAAAAAAATACAAAACAATCCTTTTAGATACTGGTCAATATCGACAATTTCGCATGGTACCGGTCGGTACCATAATTTTTGAAAAATTTAAGGATCTTTTTGTAAAAAGTCAAAACTTTTAACAAAAATTTAACAAAACAAAATAATGCCTCATAAAAGTATTGTTAATTAAATATATTTTAAAAGAATAATGACCGTTAGTAAAACAATTAAGTTTTATAATATTTTTATATAATTACATGTAATGGCTTCTAAAAATTTGATAACTCGTATAAGTGCATTATTTTTTAAATTCACTAAATTATTATAGAACAACAAAAAGATTACAGCAGAGCACATATTTAGTGATGCAGTAAAATTTAAACTATCAACTTTCAATTTAACATAAATTTTAAATCTTTATTTTATTTTTAGATATAAAATATTGTTGTTGTTAACTTTAACATATAACTTACATATTCTTATAATATTAGACAAAACATTTGAATACACGTTTTTAAGTAAAAAATTAATATAATTATTGTAGCCATAATTGTCAAATTATTATTATTTTTTTATAACGGAGGAATCCGCAGTCACTATCCTTTAGATGTGCACCAGATAAACTTTCATATTGATGCAATAATTTACAAATCATGCCAACTGACTACTCTATACTAGATAAACCCTGTATAGTTAAACTCGTAAAACAAAAAATATAGTTAAAATTAATAAAAGTGTTTTTTATTTTTATGTTGCCAAGCTCTTTTAAAAAAGCTGTTTTTTTAATTGACAGCCAAACAATTAACTGGCTTTTATAAAAAGCTCTTCTCAGAAAAGCTCTACTAATAAAAGCTCTACTGATAAAAGCTCAACCAAACGAACTTTTAGTTTGATATCAACCCTAATAAGGTATTCATAACATTGATTAAACGGGAGAAAAAAAAAGTCAGATTATGGTACAAGCAATTTATATAAAAATCAAGGGTGTTTTCTCTCTTCTCACAGTAGGTTGAGATTTTTTCCCCTCTTGTTTTCGATAACAAGTCCATCGTTCTAGTTTTCTTTCTTATACAACACCTGGTCTATAGTCTTTGCTGGATAGTATGGCTCCAAACACAGAGAAAGATAGATTGGTTCAAGAGATGTATCAACAGTTACACTGGAAGGAGGAAGAGCGGGTCTTAGAATATGCAGAGGAAACAACGATGGGTGTTCAGGACCTGCAGGAAACGATATGGAAACATTGTGTGGTGGGACGATTATTAATGGAAAAAATGAAAATTTTTATGATCTTTAAACAAGTTATGGCGAGTATGTGGCGTCCTGTCAAAGGACTTCTGGTTAAGGAGCTAGGCAACAAAGTCTTCCTATTCCAATTCTTCCACCACCTTGACGTCGAAAGAGTGATTAAAGATGGGCCTTGGAATTACCAACAAAATCCTCTGTTACTGCATGTTTTACAACCACATGAAAACCCTCGTCAAATAGAGCTGATTAAACTGGTATTATGGGTCCAGATCCATAACATCTCAAATGGTTTTATTTCCAAGAAGGTAGTTGGTGATGCAGGAAACTATGTTGGGGAGTACATAAGCCAATTTATTTGGGACCCTGTAGATCCCCTCTTTTTCCTATGCAAAGATCAACCGTTTGTCTCTGTGTTTTCACATCAAGAATTCTTTGCAGATGAAGAGATGTCAAAGGGACTTCTTACTTCACAAACAGATCCTCAGAGTCTGATCCATGAAATTATTCACCTATATGGCATGACTTCATGCGTATTAGGGTGGCCATTGACATTCGCAAGCCACTGAAACACAAACTGCTTATTAAACGGACAGGAGGAGAGAAGGTATATGTTGGAATTTAAGTATGAACATTTGAATACGTTATGCTATTTTTGTGGTATAGTTGGCCACACTAATAAATTATGTCGTCTTTTCTATGACTATCCACAGCTCCTGAAAGAGAAGTTCGCATATGGTCCTTGGCTAAAGGTTGATTCAAGGCGTCAAACTCATGTAGGAACCAGATGGTTGCGATCGGAAAATGACCTTATGTCCGGAAGTGACAATGGAGCTACAGAAATTCCGTCGAGGACTAATCAACAGCGAGGGATCAGCACTGATTTTGGAGATCCCATTAATGTTGTCGAGATTCATGGTTTTCAAAATTCAAACCCATATGATAAAGATATGCCACGATAGAGATCAATCATTAATGATACGGCAGATCAACAGCCTAGTACATCGCAAATAGCTAACTCCGTAAATTCAGCTCTCCCTTACCAGATGATCACGGATTATAGTAGAGTCGTGGAGTCTATACGAAGGAGTTTGCAAGAGACACTTGGGTCTATACAGGAGCCGATGACTATGGAAATGGAATCGGTAGAAAATACAATTGAGCCAAAAAACTTGCAAATGGTGGGTTCTGGTGTTAGAAATTCATGTTAGTGGACTAATATAATCACAACTTAATTTCATATGCCTAACCACAAATTAAATTGCCTAATGTATATTTAATAACCATAATGGGATGGTTAATTTGCTAATTGCATTTGAGGCACACGGTAGTACTCTAATTACTATATGTTGGCCCATTAAACTATAGTCCAAATCATCCAATTAAGAATGAGACAATTAGCCCATTCTACCCCTTAGGGTAGAACATGTCAT
>JANZLX010000213.1:394940-420949 GCA_025531955.1 Erythroxylum orinocense
TTTAAGTTTTATTTAATTGATAATTATTATTAGTAATAAAATATTTATTATTATTTTAAAAACTTTGAAAAAAAGGGAGGAAGAAGAAGTAGGAGGGAGGGAGGGAAATTTTGAAAATTTTGCAAAAAAATTCTCCAATTTTTTAAAATTTTCGGTACCGGCCGATATTTGGCCGGTATTTTGAATGTACCGACCGGTACTGGTAAAATTGGCCAGTACCGATCGGTATTTTTTATCGGTACCATTTATATTTGTATCGGTATCAGTTTCCGGCTGAAATGGTACATACCGGCCGGTACGATATGATTTTATACGTGTAATCTTTGCAACCAAATGGCAGGTCAAAAATGTCATTTCCACATTTTGATGTGATCCTAATTTTTTATTATAAAAATAATAAATATCTTTTTTTACTACAATTTTTAACAGAACTTATAATTAAAATTCCGTCTTATCTCGTAATTCTATAAATTAATAATTTTATTAAAAAGGATAGAAAAAATAAAGAATCCTTAAGTTTTTATTATAAAAATAATAAATATAATATGTCATAAAAATATTAAATATGATAGATTGAGTTAACCGATTAGAAAAAAAAAAAGGAATTGACTAAAAATGGCCGCATACATTGCATAAGATTCAAAAATCTATTTAATTTTTGGTTTTAAATTATCTAATTTTTAATTTAAATTTTAACTTTTCAATTTAATTTATTTTAATAATTTTTATTGTTAGAAATTAATCAGATAATAATTTTTTATAAATTAAAATAAATAAATATTTATTTATTTAACTATTTTAATTAAAATTTAAAATTTTTATTGATAAAAATAATATGTTTTAATTATATTTTAAAAAATTTAATTTTATTTACATTTCGGGTTAACTTCTAATCCGTTATTTAAAACATTCCCGTGTGTGTATATAAATATATGTAGTTTCTACAATTCCAGGAGACTTCAACACGAAGAACAAGTTACAAATCTTCATATGGACACTGAAGCTTCGTCGTAAGTATCTCACTTCCTCATTTATCTTTAGTTTGACCGGAAAAAAGCAGCCCCACTTTCTCTTAACCTTACTTATTCGCAGGTTTGAAACCAGCGAGATGCTTGCCGCTTTCTTGGCTTCAACCCCATTGTTGTCTGAATCCTGGAGGCTCTGCAGTGCAGCAAATCAAAAACCGTATCATGGTTATGTAATAGAGCAGATTGGAAGCACCGTTTGTGTGGCTTTTAGTGGTGTTCAAGAGGTTTTGGGGTCTCCAGATGATGACAGGAACTGGGTACAACTTAATGGGGAGGGTGAAAAGCTTTTCCCTCCATTAACATGTCAAAGTGATCATGGGGAGGCGGAGCCTGTTTTGGTGCATGGTGGGTTGTTGCATATCTTCTTGGCCATGTACAATAATCCAGATTTCAGAAACCAGGTTAGTGTTTCTTCTGCTAAATCTTCTGCAAGATAATCCTAGTTTTTGCCTTTTGCTTGCTAGGAAAACGAGAGAATTCTGATAGACTCTTTCTTCCTGCAAATGGTGATCTTGATGAATCCAAATCTCAAGTCTTTGAATGATTTGGTTTGATGATGATAATCCTGACTTTGAAACTAAGGGTTTGTAGGGTCCGTTTTGAGTCAAACTAACAATTTAATAGCATTGACGTATTGGTATGTGTCCTTTTCTAAAGTAGTAACTCTGTCCAGCCTGTCAAGCTCCCAAAGACTTAGACTAGAACCTTGTGTCTCACGCCAACTTAGAAACTTTTATTTTTGTCAGCACAATAAGTGCATGCTTATACTAGAAAATACTAGCTAGACTTGCCTAGCAGTTGCATTATATTCCAACTGACATTTCTCTGTCTCCAAGTTCATGGAAAGTTGGGTTCGGTTCCACTTTAATCTATTACAATTAAGCTAAGTTTAGTATTAATCTATGTACTGAAAAGGGTGTAAACGAAACCTTTAAAGAATGGTTGAACTGAGATCTTGGAGAAGATTCACTGCACTGGTTTACTAAAGAACAACCTCAAAAGGCAAAAGTGTTGCTTAACGCTTTTCTGTTTTATCTGTAAAAAGATTGACGGTTCAAGTAGTTTGAAGGATTTTGCCTTTTGCTCTTGTACTGATTCATGACAAGAAAAGAAAGGTATCACCTTTTCATTTACTAAAATCCTGATATCTATATTATAGACAACCACATGATACTTTGTGCTTTCCAATATGCCAGAAGAAGAAAAACACAAGGACACCATGAGAATAGGAATTTCTGGAAATTCTTGGCTGTGGGGGAGAGGGGTCCAGGAGCCAAATGAAAGATGGCTCTTGACTGGTTGCTGGGAATATGCAAGGATTGTATCTTTTTGTTTTTATGTGAAAATGTCAGTCAACAAATTGAACAGTCACTTAACTATCAAATGTTAGAAATTAATGACTATAACCTTGTGTGTCATTATCATTCACTAAAAGATAGGATAGGAGGAGAAGCAAAAATGAAATTGTAAAAAGTGAGGTATAGTAATGGAAGTTGTTAACTAGGTGGGAGGTCGCCTGTTACATGTTCCAATCCCAGCCAAGTAAGCTAGGGTAGGTATCAAACTTTGAGCAATAATTAGGGTTAGCATTTTCAAACCGACCTTGTGCAAATTTAACAGGACAACAATGAGTTGATCGGATTTTAGGACTGGTTCAAAATTTTCTAATGCTTTAGATGGTTGTGTATATGTTTAGTTTGCCCTTTCCTGTGGACCTTGGCTTGTTCACACCAAAGGGTTAAGAATTCTGATTTCCTTTTTGTTTAGTTTTAAGGCAATATGTTAAAAGTATTAGTTCTATTTTTGTGCTACAAAGGTGTTTGTTTGATTTTTACCATTCATTTTCCTAAGCATCTCTAGTGGAAAGTTGATTTCTAGCTACTTAAATACTACATAATCCAAAACTTGATCTTAAATTTGCATATCTGAACTTGTTATTAAGATGGTGTCAATTCTGTGTTGATGAGTAAATACATGTTTAACCAAAGTTTTAAGTAGCTAGAGCATCATTCATGTAAATATGACTCGATTTGGAGATACAGAAGAGCAGTGACAAGCAAAAAACCCTTTGAACACAAGTTTTAATCTCTTGAAATATAAGACCTTGTGCATGTAGATGTTGCTGAAATTACAAACAAGCAAATCAGTAGTTGTAACTGGACATTCTGTGGGAGGAACCACAGCTTCTCTTTGTGCTCTTTGGCTCCTTTCTTGTCTTCAATCAACTTCTTCATGTGCTTCGGTTTTCTGCATCACTTTCGGGGCTCCATTGCTAGGCAATGAGGGTCTCTCAAGAGCAATTCTCAGGGAAAGATGGAGTGGCAACTTTTGCCATGTACTGTCAAGATATGATCTTATGCCAAGACTCCTATTGATCCCAGTTGCTCCAATAATCCCTCAGTTACGTTCAATTGTACCAATGTGGCAATTGTCTATGGTCAGAATGGAAGCTTTGCAGCTTCACGATCAAAGCAAAGATGAAATCTTCAGTCATGTTTTGAGAGAGCTTCTGGCTCATTCTGGAGAAGGTGCAATGACAGGTTCATACAGGCCATTCGGAAATTACTTTTTCTGCTCTGAAGAAGGAGCTATATGCTTGGATAATGCGATGTCTGTAATCAAGTTGATGCATTTGTTGTTCATGATGGGTTCACCAAGCTGTTGCATTGAAGATCATCTCAAGTACGGAGCCTATGTGGGAAAATTTTCTTCACAATGTCTGGAGAGCAGAGGTTTCACCGAGGAAGAGCAGCCTGAATCAACCTATGAAGCAGGGGTTGCACTGGCACTGCAGTCGTCAGGAATAACTTTCCAGGTAGTATTTTCTATAGCCAAGTGAATATTTGGCAATGCTTATACTTCCTGACCCATAAGTTCTTGAATCTATTCACAGGAACCAGTTGCAAAATCAGCCAGAGATTGCTTGAAGATTGCCAGGCGAATGGGTCGCGCACCGAACCTGAACTCTGCCAATCTGTCTATCAGGCTATCCAAGATAACACCATACAGGGCAGAAATTGAATGGTATAAAGCATTATGTGACTTAAGTGATAACCAGATGGGATATTATGACTGCTTCAAACTAAGGGGAGCCTCGAAAAGAGACGCAAAAATCAATATGAATCGGCATAAGCTAGCTGTGTTTTGGGATAACGTTATCAACATGATGGAAAACAATCAACTCCCTTATGATTTTGGGAGACGAAGAAAATGGGTATATGCATCCCAATTTTATAAGCTTCTTGTGGAACCACTGGACATCGGAGAGTACTATAGGACAGGGATGCACTGCATCAAGGGCCATTACATTAAACATGGAAGAGAAAGGAGATACCAAATATTTGACAAGTGGTGGAAAGGGAGAGCAACTATAGAGGATAACTACAAGAGGAGCAAGTTTGCAAGCTTGACTCAGGACACTTTGTTTTGGGCAAAGGTGGAAGAAGCAAGGGACTGGCTAGATAATGTTAGAGGTCAGAATGATCCTACAGCTCTAGCTTTTCTGTGGCAGAAGACTGATGATTTTGATAGATATGCAAGTTCATTAGTTGAAAGAAAGGAGGTGTCTAAAGACGTAGTCGCAAAGAATTCAAGCTACTGTCTATGGGTGAAAGATTATAAGGAATTGAAATCGCAACTGGGGCAATGTCACCTGAATTTCCCGGTTTTATTGACGGGGAACTAGTTCCTTACTATCTGTCCTATTCTAGAATAACATTGTCAGATAGTTGCAAGTAGTTGCGTAGTTTCTGTTCAGAAACTGCTTCCTGTATATTTTCGATAAGAATGTCAGTAGTATTATTCTTCTAGTTTAACATAGTATCTTCTGAAGCCACACTACTGAAGGTGATTGCTTCTGATGGCAATTGATAGCCTGTCTAAGACGCAATCAACAACAACCAGAGTTTCATTCTAATGCACAAAAGTTTTCCAGCTTAAAGAATGCAGTACTGTGGGTTAAAACATAGTTTTAGATAAACCTTGAATGATCAATAAGTGAAAAACTTACATAGGAATGTGAGATCATAGGATTCAAGAAATTAAGCAACCATAAATGAATATGATCATGTCAGGTCTGATGTATCAAAGGAATGAAGTACTTCTTCCAATGTGGTTCTTGTATTTTTGTCAAGGGGATTCTCTAGATTGTCAGAATGAGCAACATTTAGGAGATAGAGCTTCTTAAAGGCAACAAAAGCAGCTGAAAAAATCCTCTTCAAGCCACCTCTACTGCTGTCAACTTTATACTCAAATTCATATACTTGTAGACCTCCATGGCCTGATCTTTCAGTCACTCCAACCAACTCAACATCCTTTGTACTTTCCTGTGCAGAAAAAAACAAGTCTTAGATCTTAGCAGTGAAGTAACATCTAAACTTCGTCACATCTCATTTCATCCCTTTTACTTCTTGCATAGTCATTATTGATCAAAAAGGGTAGTCCCTTACCTTGCGCTTTTCAGCTTGTATAAGCTTATCAGCAACAAATTCAGGACTCCCAAATTGACCAAGACTCGATAAACGAACTGGACTCACCACAACACCAATGTTATTACTTCCTTTGCTCACCTCCTCAAACAAAACAGTTGCTCCTGCTTTATCCACCTATTCTTATACAAAAAACAACCCAATTCTTGGCAAAACAGCAACCTCAAGATACAAACCATTAAACCATTAAAAAAAACACACACACACACACACATAAGCCTCGAGAGCGACAGAGACAGACAGGCGATGAAAAGCACCTTAACATAAGAAGATGGTCTGAGAAGAGTGAACCCCTCTTTGGAATCAGTGTACCTCTCAAGCGCCAACTCCTGAGCCAAAGACACGCTGGGGAATAACACACTTAAGATAAGCGCAAGTGTTGAGAGGTTAAGCTCTCTCTTGCTCAAACAATGCGATGGTAATTGAGTTTCTTTACATGGGTCATTGTGTTTCTGGGTAAAGATTGAAGCTTTGAGCAATGGAGTGGAGAAGAAGATTTTGGGAGGAAACGAAAAGCCTTCATGCTTTTGAAGATAGTATCTTTGGTATGAGAAACAGTAACACATTCGAATAGCCATTGCCATCGAAATTTTATTGGTGAGCTTGTAGCTCGAGATGAGGCATTTTTCTGGCAAGCTCACAGTTGGCTGCTATTGGTCAGCTTTTAGTGGCGGCCTATCAACTTCTGTTCTATTTGTGGTTAAATATTAAATATGTTGTGAAAAATATTTTAAAAAAGATCTGTAGTTATATCTCATTCTTTGATTTTCTATTAATGGTTTAATAAAATAGTCGGTGGAGAAGAGAGCAACGTGGAACACTAACACGTCAAAGACAAGCGGTGTCTCCTTCGCTGATGGTCTGTCCCGCCACCGCGTTCTCCGCCGCTAACAAGATTTCAGCTTTCTCCATTAACACTTCTCAACAGCAGCGGGCCATGCTTTTGCATTCCTCTTCTAACACACCCTTCTCTGTATGTTCTGCTTCCTCTTCTGCTTTTGTTTCTTCAGTTTATATTTTGCAAGAGGAATTTAGAGGCAGTGAACTTCTCTATATCCGTCTCAAATTTAAAAGCCAGAGAGATATAGAGCTGGATGGTTGAATTGGAGCTAAATTGGGAATGGAAGATGGAAATGTGTTAACTCATACCATTTGCTCATTTGCTGCTTCAAACTGTTGCTTGGTTGGTTTTTTTAATTTATGAAAGCTGTTTGATTGAATTTTCAGACCTTTAGAAGTGCAAGGTGGGTGCTGGAGAGGGTAGTAACAGGCAAGTGATGTTTATCTTTTTTACCCGTAGTAGCTTGAGTGATTAAGAATGATTTATAAACCTTTGTATTGTCTTCGTGAGATGTTGTTTTAAGACTCTTGTACCTTCTATTTCTTGGATCATAGGGAGAGGAGTTACTTCGTTTCAGGGCTCTGCAAAGTTTGTACAGACATCCTGTCGTATCACATTTCCTGGGACCTCATCTGGGAATGAAGAAAAAGTCCCTTCAAGCTTCTTGAGGGACAAGAAGATAACTCCTGATGCAGAACCTCCAAGCTTTAATGATGTCAATCTTTTGTATCAGTTTATTGATCAGAGGTCAATCTTGCGCTCAGTTATCTTTTGGTTTGAAGGATTGTTGCAACTTTCTTTACTGCCAAGTGCCAATATATTCTATATCTCATGACCGTGTGTATCTTTCTATGTTCTTACAGCACTAGACTCGTGGTACTGACTGGAGCTGGAATAAGTACGGAGTGTGGAATTCCTGATTATAGAAGGTTCTTCATCGTATCTGCTATATTAAACAATTTGATGAAGATATAAATTCATGATTGACTTCTTCTTGCTGTTCTGCTTAGCTTTTATATAGTTACCAATGCTGCTACTATTTAGGGAAACAATTTAGGCAACATACCTGAGTTCATATTTTGTAGACTCCTTAAAGGGCAAGATTAAGCGCTTCTGTAGAATCCCATACTGCCTAGAAGGTAATTTATGGCAGAAGCTCTTATGTTTGGAATTGAGTATAATTTTTTCCTTATGAGTTTGAGAGATCAATAGTCCATGACAGTAAGAGACAGTCATAATTATCGGTGAGAAGTTTTGGTGCATCATCATGATGATTGAAGTAGTAGTACTAGGACTGATAAGGTTGACGTGCTTGTTTGATGGTTAGTTAGCTGTTAGTGTTTTTTCTTGAATGCTGGAAAATTTTGAGGATCACTATGATTGGTACCGTATGCATGAAAAAAAGAGGATCCACCAAGTAGTTTTGGTGTGTGAGACCACAATAGCTAGTAGGTAGAATAAGCTTATAGAATCTTAAGAATGGAAACAACTGATTCCTTTAATTAACAAACTAGCATTACCGCAGTGGTCTTGCTACTCAAACTAATTGTCTTTAGTACTGCATTTCAAGTTTGTGTTATGTCACCAACTTTATCGTTGCTAGGTTCGTCTGTCTTTCTTTACATTTGTGACACTGACTTCATGTGTATTCTACCTTTTTCATAGCCCAAATGGAGCGTACAGCACTGGTTTCCGGCCAATTACCCATCAGGTGATCTGAAGGCATGTGACACTATTTCTAGTTCTTTTCTGTATCATTTGAAGCTTAAATTATGCTAATTCACTATAAAAAGGGGCTAAAACAGGGACATTGTTAGACAAACTGACTGGCTGAGGTAGGAAATATCATGTAATATAGACAGCTGATAATATAATCAAAATGTTGTTTGGCTAAATGTTTTAGATGATGGAAGAAAATGGAAATACGAGACATAATTGTTTCTACAATCTCTGATCAGTGCAGGTTGATTTACCGAAGTTCTAGGTACTTGGAGAGGAAATTGTGTTAAATGGGAACTTCTGATTTTATCCTTTCTATTATTTGACTAACACGAATAGTTGTTCACAATGCTTTTCAATTCAACATATTGTAAAGTTGTTGACTTTCAGTACTTTATAATTATTTCTCTGGAAATGAAAAAAAAAGATAAATAGAAACTTATTGTTCTAAAGATTTGATTTTATTGAAACTGCCACAAACAGGAGTTTCTCCGTTCAATTCGCATTCGCAGGCGGTATTGGGCAAGGAGTTATGCTGGATGGAGACGGTTTATTGCAGCTCAACCTGGTGCAGCTCATTTTGCTTTAGCTTCCCTCGAAAAAGCTGGTCGGATTAATTTTATGGTTACACAGAATGTTGATAGGTAACTAGCTGTTTCTCCTTTGTATCGGCAATTTGGTGGCTATTGAGGTCCATTAGCATAGTTTGACCTACATTCTATTTCAGATTACATCATCGTGCTGGAAGCGATCCTTTGGAATTACATGGGACTGTGTATATTGTCATTTGTATAGATTGCAGTTACTCATTTTGTCGGAATTTATTCCAGGATCAATTGAAGGCCCTTAATCCAAAGGTTGGTTACTGAGCATTCAATTTCTTACACACTACATGCCTGAATTTCCTGATCTGACACATCCAATGTCAGTTAATTAGACCTTTGGCGATGGCTTCTTGAGAAAATTGGTTTTCAATTGCAGTGGGCTGCAGCAATTGAAAGTTTAGATTATGGCAGTCCTGGATCAGACAAGAGCTTTGGCATGAAACAAAGACCTGATGGCGATATCGAGATTGATGAAAAATTCTGGGAGGAGGATTTTTGCATACCTACATGCCCAAAATGCAATGGAGTGCTCAAACCTGATGTAATTATCTTTGTTACCTTGTCAGGTTTTTGTGTGTTCTTTGTATTTTATTGACTTAATCCAAGATAAAATTGTTAGTGCTACTTCTTCATGTCAGTAACTAACGATGACAATGACTAGGAATCCAGATAGGAACATTTTGCTTGTGGCTTTTTTTTTACTAGGTCAATAATTAGGCAACTGATAATTCACTAATCGAACACAGTAAAGAAAAACTTCAAGTTTCTGGAACTTGGTGGTTATCAGTTTTTTTCTGATAGATTTCTAATGGTAGTACTGTTAACATGATCCATTGAAGGTTGTCTTCTTCGGTGATAACGTTCCAAAGGATCGAGCAGACAAGGCAGTTGAAGCTGCAAAAGGATGTGATGCTTTTCTTGTGCTAGGATCATCTCTGATGACCATGTCTGCTTACCGACTTATCAGGTAGTTTTTTTGTAAAACAAATTCATCACTCCTTGTTTGTACAGATACAAGATTTTAATACTAGTAACATTGTCTTTCTCAATTGGCTACGAGTATAGAACTCTTCTGCTTACAGAGAAAAAAAAAAAACTACTATATTTGCATGTGGATGGTTCCCAACATTTCTCTTCCAATCATGTTTGCAATCATCTTTTACAGCAAAATATGAATTCACACTAGACACTACCGAACAAAGTATATGATCAGCTTCAGCAACACCAATTTGATTAAGTGCACATACCAGTTTGAAGAATCTTAGAAATCTTGTGTTATATCAATTTTTCCTTTATCCAGGAAGATTGTAACAATTGCATCTAGTTTTCATGTCTTTTGGCTCTTCCACTAATAGGATTTGAAACTGAACATCTCAGAGCTGCTCATGAGGCAGGCGCTGTGACTGCAATTGTAAATTTAGGTGCAACAAGGGCCGATGACTTTGTTCCGTTGAAGATTAATGCTAGATTGGGAGAGGTAAAGTTTGGGATAATGATTCTGGCTTCCGAGTATTATACTTCAGAATTTGATACCCTGGTTTGATCCATTAATGTCTCTGTATCTGACAGATATTGCCTAGAGTGCTTCACATGGGATCTCTCAGCATCCCTGCTCTCTGATGCAATTGGATTGGGGGTGCACTAGATAATGGAAAAATCATCTTGGCAGTTCATATTGTCACAAACTGATTTGTTCTTTTGCCCCTGGAAGGTCTTTATCAGAAGATAAGATCATGAGTCAAATATGCAACTTTCTTAAAATATCTTCACTTAATATTTAAAAAAACCTTGTAAATTATCTGGTCGGTGGTGTGTTCAGGAACTGAGACAATTGTCTCGTGTCCATAAACCATCTTTTTCATATTCTTTCCTTACTTTTTGGAAGTGGTTCTGGCAAATTCTGACAGGAGAATGCACGTTGAAGATAACAGGCGCTTAGTTCATTTCTTATATGAACAATTTGTTAATGCACTGGATTCATAAATCAGAACTGATGGGATATTCTTTGTAAATAATTGTGTTGAAGTTTCATTGAGATATGGTTGTGTATTATATATACTGATAAAGTTTAAACTCATCAAATTGGTCTCTCAACTCCAAAAAAATCACAGCTCATCGTGCAAGTGAATGCTACTTCTTGTGCAAAAACAGAGCTTTTGGCCTTTGTTAACTTGAACATCTAAACAGCCATAGTTAAATGATGGCTTCGTTTGAGTTTCAAGCCTGAAAACAAAATTCAAAGTGCTCCAATCAATTCCCGAGGACAACTTGCTTGAGAGAGAATGATGAAGGTTTGTGTTCCGGGGGTGAGTCTAAGACTGATTCGGCCTCAACAGGAATATGACAGAACCTAACAACACGGTTAACATCGTATCTTCACAGATCAAGAATCACAGAATTAGTGAACCCCGTAGGCACTGCTACCAGTAATATCCTCATCTTACATATAGATCCAGTCAAACCCATAATACAAAATAAGAAATAGTATCCGACCAGACTCCATTCCAGGTTCCATCAATCAAGACCCAAAATGCTAATACACCGGCGACAACACATTTCATTAGCTACATCATTAACACCCCATATAGTTACCATTAAGAATCAGCAAGTGCCTTGTCAATTTCTTCGGCATGATCTCGAAGTACGTTCCACTACACAAGAACAAATTCAGGTCAAAATGTACAAATAGCAAAATGCACTTTAAATTTAAGAGATGAATAACATGTACCTGATCCACACTTAGTGATATACCTGGAAGAACAAACAAGCATTCGCAAAGGTCAAGAACATATATGGTTAAATTTTAAGAATAGACTTAAAAGTATTATGGAAAGAAAAATGAGTTTGTTTAAGCCTTTCCTTCAAAAAGTCAACGAACCACTCAACACACAAAGCTTCCCACTTTACAAGGGTATGAGGAATAGATATCAATTATATGCAGCCTTCTCTTTACATTTTTACAAAGAAGTTGTTTATATGACTCAAACCTTCTAATTACAAAGGAATTACCTTACTAGTTGCTCCAAGACTCACCCTCTCTATAAAAGGAACTGGTATTAAAATCTCGGAATAGGGAAATATTTTGGTTTGGACTGAAAATCTCTATAAAAGGATTCGAGATGATAGGAAATGTCTGAGTCTAAAGCTAACTTGTTCTGTCTTCGATTTGGTTTGAAAGAAACCAAAGAATCTTCAGAGATGTTTATACAAACAAATTTGTTGTTGCAAATAGAACTTCCTATTGGATCAGATAGATTCTGATAGCCAACTAAGTTACTAATAGCCTAAGTTCTTCCATAAAGCATAATTGGTCTTCTCTGTTTTCGATTAATTTCTAGCTTTGCCATGAGGACTGGTTTCCTAAGCTCATAGTTTTATAACAACTGTTCCTATAGTCTCGTAACTGCTTTGATTGGCTTTTGGCATTTTCAATGATATTTATTTATTTATCTTCCAAAAAAAAATCTCAGATATCACATCAAGAAATGATTTGTTCAAGCATTCTTAAAGGAATAAAACTGTAATAAAGCTTAACTTATCACAAAGATATACACATATGGTTTTATGTTAAAACTTTGAAACCTGTTCAACAAACTAGAAACAGGGTCATGGCAACAGTAACAATAGAATGCTAAACGTCCCGGGTCAAGAAAATGAAGCACATAAAATGAGGGAACCATAATGTTCCATTTCGTCACAATATAGTTTTTCCTCATTTAATATCAATTTGAAATCTCTCTTACACAGTAAAGAACCAGAATTATGAACCATAACCACACTGAAATCACGGTCATAAACATAAGCCTTTTCTCTGAAAAGCCATTAAGAAAAAAGGAGGGTTGGGCAACAGCTTATAGGCCCTCCTGGCTTCATCTGTAAATTGTAAATTGTTTCAATTTCTTAATCAGAACTTTTTGCGCAAAATAGAGGATGTCCCGATCGGGAGACAGAATGGGGAAATTCTGTTATATCCTCGAGCACAACACGCATTAGCAAACATCAACATTTCATCAGCCATCTTCTCCAAGTATATAATGTAAAAGAAGTTGTCAGGAGAGAGAATGGGGAAATTCTGTTATATCATCGAGCACAACACGCATTTGCAAACATCAACATTTCATCAGCCATCTTCTCCGAGTATATAATGTAAAAGAAGTTTCAGTGTACATTTCCCACCAAAAGTAATCAAGTGAAAGTTTTTAAAAAACACGTTTGGTCTAGGACTTCAACAGCATATACGGCAGGCACTATGAGCTTTAAGGATCATCAAAACTAGAGTCTAACAATATAACCATTGACTAATAGAAAACTAAATTGAAACTAAAGGAATGCAGGATAGTTTATGTAACCACATTATATTATCACAAAAAGTGCAAGTGAAACCGGATGGGTAGACAGAAGATTTTGAAGGTGCGAACAAAAAACTAATGAAAGAGGAAGAACAAATTTTAGTATCAGGCCACAAAATAAAGAAACAATCTATGTAATTCATAGCTAAAAAGTGTCCTCCAATATGTAACTTCCCTATCAGTGCCTTTTAATTTGACAAAAAATTTGCAGTTGAACAATGTATAAACCAATAAAGTGTTAGGAAAGATCCTTTACTACCAAAGACCATGTCATAGCTCGACTGTCACTGAAATCTACCCATGTCTCCAAACATCATTTCCTTTCAGAAAGAAGGTCCAAAAGTGACAATGTCCTCCCACGAAGCCAAGATCATAGGGAACCAGACATCAAACAGGAAAAAGATACAAAAAAAGGAAGAAATAAAGAAAAGAAAAGAAAACCCATAAGAAGAAACAAGAAAAAAACCAGAAGCAGACATAAAAGCAAACAAAAAGGAGGTCCAAGCTCAACAAAATCTAAGAAAATATAAAACTTTAAAAGCAGAAATGCAAGAAAAGAGAAAGAAAAAGACCTTTCTTGCCAGGCAACTGCTTGCCATCTTTGAGATAGAACTCCCGAATATCGACCCACACCTTTCCTTGCCAGTTCCTCACTGTCACTCTCCTATTCTTCGATATCTGCTCCATTTTTTTTTTCAACAGCAACAGAACAAAGTTATTATCACTCCAAGTAACGTGGAAGCACATAAACAGTTGAAAATAACAATAGGGCATAACCTCGCAAACGACGATGTCGTCAGAATCGTCGGAAGCTGCAGTCTTTGGGGCTTTCTTGGGCGGCGCGTGGCCTTCGGAGTTGTCATCTGAAGCACACAAGTCCTCGTCGTCCCTTCGCTTTCCTTTGACAGACATTTTTGCCTCCTTTTCTCTAACAAGCCTCTGCCTTTTGCTTTCCCTCGTAGACCTTTGATTTCAAGAGCTGTGTCCCTCCATACTCATATTATTTGATATTTATTATTAAAAGGCATAAGATTGTGCCATTTAGTATTTATCTTAAAGCTATTTTTCCGACAGGCCCAAGATGAAGAAATATGATTCGGATCAGACATGGCCTTAACCCGATCCGACCCAAAAATAACGGATTAAGCTTTAGTATGATTGAATTTTAAGTCGAGTTTCACGAAACAAAGCGAAAGAGTGTGGACTCGTCGCCATACAGCAGAAGAAGTCGAAGGGAGTTTTTGTTAGTGAATTTTGGATTCCGATTTCCATACCTCTGACAAAATCAGCAGCAAGCCCTCGTTTAGATTCCTTCAAAAAAAATCATCTTTTAGGGTTTTTGGTTTCACCGTGATTGTGGGTTTATCGAAAAGATGGGGAATATGTTTGTGAAGAGACCCAAGATCACAGAGGTGGATAAAGCCATTCTCTCCCTCAAGACCCAAAGGCGCAAGCTTGCTGATTACCAACGAAAGGTTTTGCCTTTCTTGTTTCTTGTTCTGCAAGTTTTACGTTTTGATGACTCATGCAAATTAGGGTCGAATCGTTGTTTTAGAATGTATCAACTGGAATTGAATTGATTTCGACTCGAGCTATTCAATTCCATTCATTTTGTTACCAATTATAAGTGAAATGGATGATCTTTTACTACATTTATGGGAGGATTTGTAGTACTTGGAAGCTTACTTTGTTAGGCGGAGGATATGGGGCTAATGCCATTTTTTGATGCTCCTGTTATTGTGTCAAATATTCTTTATTTTGTACAGGCATTGCTTTAGGGAGTGTATGTTTGAGAGGCGGCACTAGTCTTTTTGTGTCTGTAACTAGATAGTTCGGTATTAATCCGGCCGAGGATATGCTTGACTTTGTTGCAAAGCTTCCATTGACTTGTTTCTTATTGCTTTGCTTGTCTGACTCCTTGCTTTTTCTAGATGGTATAAATGGAAAAAGTCTACATGCAGGCTTTGAACTATTACTACTGTATCTTATCCCCCTGCTGTAATTGTTTTCGGCCTTGTTCGATATTTATAGTTATTGTCTGTCCTTGGTTGGATCGAATATAACATATTCACCTTGTTCAGGGAACTTCAGATCGGTATAGAAAGATCATGTAGCTTTTGTTTAAACTCCAATAATCACTATGTTGTGGCTATTTTCCTTCATCCAGCTTGAAGCTGTAATTGAAGCAGAGATGCAAGCTGTTAGAGAGTTGATACGTGAAAAGAGAAAGGATAGGGCCTTGTTTGTCCTCAAGAAGAAGAAAGCACAAGAAGAATTATTGAAGCAAGTGGACACCTGGCTAATTAATGTCGAGCAACAAGTAAGATAATCACTTTCTAGTTCAATTAAGTTATACATATGATTGTTTAGCATCATTGAAATGTGTAGGACCTAATATCTAGCAAAGTTCTTTGTAGATCTAATTTCCATTCAAGTTCTTATCTATATCCAGGTCATTTTCAGATGTCCTTTGTGCTTGTAACTTATAGAAACTACATTAAAATTCTGGTCTCAGTTGGCAGATATTGAGCTAGCCAGCAAGCAGAAAGCTGTATTTGACAGTTTAAAGGCAGGAAATAATGCAATTAAAGCATTGCAAAGTGAGATCAGCTTGGATGATATTCAAAAACTAATGGATGACACTGCTGAAGCTAAAGCATATCAAGATGTGAGTCTGAACTTTGAAGGCATATCTTTTATATTCTTATGTTGATGAATTGTGATAATGATATGTCTAGCGTGTTAAGAACAATTTATGTTATGCAATTTTCTATTATCATAAATAATTTAAGTCGTTACGTTTTCTATTGTTGAAACTATATATGCTTTCCGTGACTTAAAAATCCATCGCATTGAAATGTCTCTCCTTTTTGTTCATTATGCTTGCGTTTGTCTTTGTTGTTTCTATAGCTGCAATGTTCCTCCCTCTTTTGGAATGCTTTCATTTGTCTTCATTGTTCCAAAAGGCTGCAATGTGATAATTTTGTAAAAAATTTTGGAAACTTGATCGGTTGAAAAATAAGTTTGATTTCTCCATTTGTCTATAATTTAGTCTCTATTGCCTTTTCTAACTTTGCTCTTTTCATCTGTTACAGGAAATAAATGCCGTTTTGGGAGAAACATTATCAGCAGAAGATGAGGAAGAGATTTTAGCTGAGTTTGAGAACTTAGAAAGCCAGGTACGCATGTTTTACATGTTTGTAGCAACTATGATTATACTTCTTTGTCATTTGGAAGTTTCCAAATGCAATACTAGTTCTAGTTGGAGTTACCAAATCAGTATTTTGATTACATATCGACACAGTATAAGAATGTTAGATGTCATTTATTTCATTTGTGTAGATTATCCTTCAAGACTTACCAGAAGTGCCTACCTCAGTTTCTTCTGAGGTGCATGAGGAGAAGTTGGACCTTCCTGATGTACCAACCAAGTCACCAGTTGCTGCTAAGAATGTAAATGTTTCTGAAATTGGTTCAGCTGAAGTAACCACAAAAATGAAAGGTATGCTTCTTTTTTATAGTTCTGATATTTTAAAAAGGAGAACAAACTAACACTCTGATTATCTTGAATTGCAGTTATGGAGGAACCCTTGCCTGCATAATTAGGCAAATATGTTAATGTAGCATTCTGGGGGTTCAGTTATCGATGGCCTCTATTGGCGCTCTACACATTCTTTTAGCTGAAAGACTATTAAACTCATCCAATTGTATGCATAATGGGATTGAATTTGGTTGTATGCGAGATTGATTGATATAGACAAGCTTAAAGTAAAAGTTTTGTCAAAACAAGCCACTTACTATTGACGCTGTTAGATATTTGTTACTGCCTCTACTGTATAGGAAGAGAATGAACATCAAGTCATTTTGATTGGTGATACCAACTAGCCCAATAAGCTTCTTTTGGGCAATAGTTTCTGTGTAATAAGGTTGTTTTGCAACATTGTAATGTAGATGCTCCATTGCTACTCAATTCTCACTTTTTTAATTGTTGGAAACAAATAAATCCCTTCTATTTTGTATCTATTTAGTTAGTTTTACCATCATTCAATTTTTCAAGAGGAACATTTAGCTTACAGTGAGCAACAACTTTATTAGATCTTTCATTAGTTTGTTCACAGTTTTAATCAAGTAATTATACCAAGCTTAGTTCAAAAGAAATTAGCATCCAACATTTATCTGATGGATTGTAGAGAATTAAAAGAACATGACCTACTTGATCAAGAACATGAGCAACAATTTTAGGAAAAAGGAAATGTATAACCCACTTTAAACATGTATCCAAGGTAAGTCACATATATACATATTCAAAAAAAAAAAAAGAGTGTTGAGTGCTAATCACTTTTCAAATCATTAAGTTGCAAAAGGTTTGTTGAACAAAATAATGAATAGACCAAATGGTCCACTTTAAGTTTTGTTTACATACTGACTATTTCATCTTTAGTATAACTTCTACCGTAGAAGAGCAGAGATCTGGAGCTTGACTCAGTTGAGGCTAAACAACAGAGCTCTATAAAATGGTTGTTTAACCAACCAGAACTGCACATGGTACAACCTATTCTTGCAAAGCTGCTATTGCTCACTTCCTATGATGATCTGCCAGAGTACTGATGTATGCTCTTGACCTTGAGAGTGAATAATAATTTTTAGAAACAGAAGCATGCACCTTTCTCTAGGAAAACTTTCAAGTTAATCTGACCCTGTAAAGAACAATTCCGTATGTTATATTCCTTTTGGAAATGACATTGAAGTAGACCAACAAAAGATCAAATTATTTTGGAATTATGATGCTTCAAATTCAAGGAATGAGAAAGAAATTCCCACCAAATAAAAATACAGGACAAGATGAAAGTGCAACTTTTACAGGCAGCTACTTTAAAATGCCGGGTTCCTCTAATGTCACTTAGCCTGCATTTAAATGGACGGGAATTGTTCAGGCAAGAAGCTTTACAGGACAAAAAGCTACCACAGTATTGTGGCAAAAGAATCCTGCATCAAGTTGTTCCTTTCTACACTCACACAAAGAACTGCACAGAAGCAAACTTTCATTTCACCTAAAAATCTGGCACGCTAAATGTCACTTGTTTCTGTTTGCGTTCTAAACTTCTAATCACCAGCTAAGACAATTGCCTTGCCTTTTAACACATGAAAACAGGCTATGTCCACTGCTACCAAATAGACCGATCTTCTCACATCTCCAAGAAAGATTGAGATTAAATTGTATGATCGTTGTGCAAGATATAATCTTTTCAAGTCTTGGAAATGCATAGTTTTCAACTATCTTACTAAGTTAATACACAAGCCGCGTACAACAAGCACCTTTAGTGTCCACGAACATATGTAGATATCCCATAGTAAAAAAGCATTTGGTTTTCTCGTTTTTACTGTATTTTTTACGCCTCCTAGCTTCAACTCAGACTTCATTTTTGCGAAACAGGTCAAAAGGAAACAGCTTTGTACCATATCCTCGTAATCTGAAGCAAGACAGCTAAATTCAACCAAACACATTATAAAACAGTGGAATGGAAGCTGTTCCAAATAGGTGATGGAATCATGCAACACATTAATCTCCTTCCCAAAAGAAAATCAACAAGTTTTCTACAATACAACCAATCTAATATAACAGTTAACGGCCCAATGCTGATCCAGAAACTTCGTTGACATAAATTATGAGGAAGGAGGGATCTTGGACAACTTCTCTTATCATCAAAATCGGAATCTACGTGATTTAAGATGAGAAAATTATCTAATTGATGAAAAATAATAATATATTCATAGAATTAAATGTCAAATTACCCAAAAAGAATTCAAATTTCAATCAAAAGAGCTCTACATAAAATAAAATTCTATCCAACAATTATTCTTCCAGAATCCACATAAAAATTGTTCGGAAAAGATATTCTACACGTACAGAGTCAAAGGAACATAAGGTCAGATTCAATGTCCACAGCTCGCGTCCTTAGATGAACAGGCGCCGTCATGATCGCGATGATGGTGATGATGATGCTCATCATCGCTATCCTCCTCGTCGAAAGGCTTCTCCTTGTGGAAGATGCAGCACTTCTTGGAGCTTTTCTTCTGCAAAAACTCGTTATCTACCGTTCCCTCCTTCCACGTCACCTTTTTCTTCCTCCGATTCAATCGCAGAACTAGGGTTTGCGGTTGCTGTTGTTGGGCTTCGTTTACGATGGTCACTGATGTGGTTGTGGAGGAGGACGATGCAGGAGTCCGTCTCATTGTGGCGGCGGCGGTCGTCGCTCTCGTCGGACGATGAGTTGAGAAAGTTTCAGAAATTGCGTAGAAAGAGATTAGATTCCTACTTTTTAATTGAGCCGTGTTCCAATTTTATCCGATATTTCATATTTTATTAAATTTTATCCGCATATTTATATAAAATAATTAAAATAAATATTTAAATAAAATTTAATAAATTATAATAAAAATACTTAAAAATCTAATATAAATCAAATTTAAATTTACTCTGGAATAGAAAATTTACTATATCATTTTGATATCCCTTGCCATTTACTACTTTTTATTAATAATATTTAAAGAAATTGCGGTAACATTATCCCTTATTCAAATAATAATTTATAAATTATAATGTGATTTAAATAATTTATTTAACATTTTACTGATCTAAAAACCTTATTATTAGTATAATCTTGTTTGTATTTTATATAAATAATTATGTATTTTACTTGTTATATATATGATTTATATTTAATACAAATTTAATAAAATAAAAAATGATCAAATTTATGTAACTAGATAATGGATTAGATTGGATTAAGGCCGCTTCTAATTTGATTAGACTTAATCCTCCTATATGTTATATAGGAGCCCAAACTCGAACCGTATAAACACTAAATCACATCGTTTTATTAATTACGGGCTCCTCCTCTTATACACTACCCAGGATTGGGTAAACACTAAAACGACATCATTTTACTTATTGAATTTGGTTCGGACCGGGCTAAAGATGCCAACCCTAATAATCCCATTACTACTAGAGCAACATAAAGAAAAATAAACAAATACCAAAAACAAAAGGGTATTCTATTTGCATGATGCAATAACAACCTTTACATAACTTGAAAAACCACCACCTTTATTACATCACAAAAGGAGATATGGATTGAGATGCCATAATTTCTAGGGTTGGCAACTGACTAGGCCGAGCCTGAGCTACCTCTGGTCCAGCCCGAACTGACCCCCCTATATGTGACCCTAGTCTAGATTGGGTGACACCAAAACAATGACCTTTTAGCAGTTGAATTCGCCCTGGACCAGACCAAAAATGTCAACCCTAGAAATCTTATTGCTAGTAATGCAACATAAAGATAATTAAACAAATATCAAAGACAAAAGGGGATTCCATTTGCGACTTCTGCAATCCAAATGCATAATCAAAGATGTAATATTTATGAATTTCTCCCATCGGCAAGCTTTGAATTGAATTGCTTGTTCAAAGTCATTATTCAACATATAAACAATGGAGAACCCTGTAGTGTATAGAATATACTAAAGATGACCTCAACCTTGGTTATGCATGAGGAAGACGTGCGAAGAAGCAGCCAACTGGAGACACTTTGGGATGGTATGTGCGTAATGGATGGGAGTTACCAAGTTCACCGTCAACAACAATCGAGAAGACCCCAACTTGTATAAGTAACTGAAGCACAGACAACCTGAGAGCCCGTTGGATACAACCCGAGAGCCCGTCGATCATCGTCCTATGCTTTTACTGCAAAGTAAATATTCTATAGATGTTTTTGCCTGAATAAAAGCAAACACAGGAACATATCATGAACATATTAATTAGGTCTAGGATAATATAATGGCCAAAAACTGAACCAGTACTTTTGTTATTCAATAGTAAATCTGTATGTCTACTTCATCTTCTAAAGAATGGACAATCGATGGGGAGCATCTGATTGATTATACCCACAAAATCCTCCAAGTTTACAGATGTTTACGAGAAGGAAACTGAACCAGACGCAAAAGCATGTTGCTTGAAGATTCTTAGATTGCAATTTAGAAGATTGAGGGAAGCATGTAAAGTATTATCTCAGATATACACAAGCCATATCACTCATCCATTAAAAAAAATCTACTTATCTATATAGAACCTCTGTACAGTAGCAGGAGAAAAGAATTCAATCACTGATGCAATGACCTCGAGCTAATTTCTTGCTTATCACAAAACAGACATCTAACGGCACAACCAATGGAGGGAAAATGCCCTTTGCGTCATAATCTACAACAAGGGTTGATCCAAGTCCATACGAAACCACCATGAATGCCCAACAACATATCAAGGTAAATATTCATAAAAGTTCAAGTCAAGAATAAAAGAGAACTGGGGATCAAAGTAATAGAATAGCAATATAAGGACTCAGCTAGAGAAGTCAAACCTTGGTGAGGTTAAACAAGTTGGAGCATTTGCGATGCCAGTAAAGACATTTGAGTATGATTTGGTCAAGTATGAAAAGTTGGCAATTGGTGGTAAAGCAGGCACCTGTTCACCTTTCCTTAGAAGCTCTTGCAAGTTCAATCTCTGCATGGTCAAAACAGCTCTTGATTCCTTCCAGATAAATGCAAGAAGACCATTTTCAATAACAAAGAGGGAGCCAGGCTTTGAGCCAGGATATCTGAATCCGTAACCATTTGCAATACCCTCCCCAGCAAATGCATGCCTAACAATCACAGGAAAGGAATCTCCATCCACATCCCAAGGAAATGGATCCTCTGAAGGTTCATCAATATTTACTATAAACATTGCTGAGCCATTTGGATGCAGAACATAGTGGGTGCCCTCTAAAATTTTGGTTGCAATGAGATGCCGTTGACCCTCAGACTCCTCATAAGAAATCAAAAGAAAGAACAAGGCTTTTCCAGACTTGTCTTCTGTAGGCTTCCCAGGAGGCCAACCAAAAGTTCCTCCCCACAAACCAGCATATTCTTGGTCGGCAGTTGGAACCCGAATGGGTAATTTGTATAGGGCATAACGACTATCATGCATATTTGGCCATGCTCGATAAGAAGATAACCTCGCTGTTGAGGCACGTAATGTCAATCTTATAGCATCACCTGACTTCAAAAATTCATGAAGTGAAGCATGCTTATTTTCGCTGCTAGAGGAGCTACTCCTTGAATGTGCATAATTACCAAAAAGGGAGGGAGACTTCCAAAAGATCTTGGTGAAGTATCCACGAAAAGTTTTCTTTGAGATGGACCGGGTTTGATCATCATCCCTACCATGCAATCCATTTGAACGATTGACGCTCTTTCTAGTATCATGCGAATGCGATTGAGCGGGATCAGATGACAGCTCAGGAACTACCTGCCAATCAACACATCCACCGTTGATTTTACGTGTTTGCAAAAGTAGTGATCTCCGTTCAAACAAGAGTGCCATGTCTTTCTGAAAGATATCTTCATCATTCCTCAAGTGGGGAAACAGAGGCCCATTTGCAGAGTCAGGTACGCTTTGACGAACCCGAACTGTGACAGCCTCAATCAATTTTCTTCTGTCACCAAAGGCCAAGCGGCTAAAAGGAACCTTCGAGTCAGATTGTTCTAGCAACCTCTGTGACCTTGACACATCACTGTTTGACCTAGATATCTTTCTTGAGAGCTCCTTGTCAGGCAGATAATCAAAACTCTTACTTTGCAGTAATTTGGATCCAGTCTTTTGTTGCAAAGGCTCAACCTCAAGCAGAAGTATGTTACAATTTATCTCAAGTGGCTTAACTGAACCAGGGTACATGTAGTCAATTGATTTCTCTCTTCCATGCAAGAAAAACAATAGAGAACCATCAAGATCACCTATTATCTCAAACACTGGCGCCCAGAGAATAGGACCCTCCTCAATTCCTAAAGGACCAAGTTCCTGTGGTATTATCCGGCACCCAACAACGGATACAAAACCTGGCATAACATACACTACATTACCCAGTTCAGGATTTTGGTGAACCCAGATTCCAATTAATGGCTTAATAGTAACAAGGAAGCGACAAAGTGCCTTGTACGACGATACACCTTTTCGCCACTCAATGAGATCCCGGTGAGGCACAACTCCAAGAATGTCAGATTGGGTGAGCCAAACTTTGTCAGAGGCTGCAAGAGTGCATAAACTCTGACAGCACAGACTAAGATTACACAGGTCTCTCGGGGACAAGGACCGAGATATAATAGCAAACACATCATCAGGTAGAGCTAAAAGCAAGCTTGAACCACAAAATTCAGAAGCCATTCTACTTCAACTGACTATGTCTAGCTTCGTCAAGCAATTCAGTAACTTAAGACTGGCAACTATTGATTGAAAAGAAGAATTGACAAGATATATACTCTAGAAGTGCAATTGTGACTATTTCCAAAAAGAATTAAGATGATTTCATAAAGGAAGAATCAACAACTAAGGTAGAAAAGGCCCGGATACTCAGCCTTGGAAACCCAGGAGAACCAATTAATTTCCTAGTCAATAATGACAAAGCAAACAAATACAAGCCTCTCGCTATAACGGGTCCGCAATTAAATCTTCACTCACTGTAAGAAACTAAACTGGATGTGTTTCAGATCCTCCAGAACAAGATATCTCAGATTCCAACTCCAAAGTTGGACCAAACTTGCCTGGAACTCAACAAAACCAAGCTGGGTAGGAATGGATCCCCAAAACACGAAACTGGGTTTTGATCAAAATCTCTTATTCAATCATTGCTCCTGTGACACGAACACGAAAGACGCATCATTGGAGAGAGATCGGTGAATAGAAAGCAAAAATTGAGCGAGCTCACGCAAAAAGATCGAACCTTTACCGATAACATGCTGTACACATCTTAAAAAGAGAGATATGGGAGTGTAAAGAAGTGATCTTGATGAACAATCGTCAACTGTACTGTTGATGGAGGAGGGATCCAGGTTCTTTACTTGCTTTGCTTTTCTGGGTAGCCAACCAAAGTTGAACATAAAGCTCTCAAAGCTAAAGACTAACCATATAAGTCCAAGGACTATAAGCCATTACTTCTATAATTGGTGGAATATGAGGCTTTTATGTGGTTACTTTTGCTGTTACTCAAATCTGCCAGGTCCATGACTTTTGCAAATTCACACACCAACAACGCTAATAATATTTTTTTTAGAAACCATTATGTAATTGATTTGATGAACTGCAAGTTAACAAATGATTGTTCACACACACGCACTCTCTTTTGGACTTTAGGATATAAAAAATAGGCTTTAGGCCCCGATTTAGTCAAAGATAACGATTGGGTATTTGGGTGCTCTGGTCGCGGACAACAGTTCAGCTTAATGTGTTGACGAGTGAACGAGTGATAGGTAATACATACATCTGGGAGTTCACCCTGGTCCAAAGTGGTTGTTCACAGCCATTTATACTAGTCCAAGGGGTTCAGCTAGAGACTCTTTGTGGAGAGATCTAACCACTATTGCGGGTTCGGCGGTCGACCCATGGCTTTTGGCAGGAGATTTTAACGTGATTGCGGATCTTAGCGAGAGGAGGGGCCCTCCCACCTTGTCTACAGGTGTGTGCAACAAGTTTATACGATTCATTGACCATTGCCACCTCTTAGATTTAGGTTTCTCGGGCTTTGCTTTCACTTGGTCAAGGGGTCGACTCCGCAAAAGACTTGATCGGGCCCTCTCTAATGCCTCCTAGCGCACAACATTCCAAGAGGCAACTATATTTCACCTTCCTCGGACCAAGTCGGACCACTCATCTCTTCTTATCACTCTAGACTCCTCTCATCAGCAGCGAGGGGATAAGTCATTTCGTTACCAAGTGGCCTGGACCACGCATAAGGATTTTAAGAACCTTATTGCTGGTGGTTGGGAGGCGGATCAACCGTTGAGCATCGCCACCTCGCGCCTTGCAACTACTCTTTCTGCTTGGAATCGCAACTCTTTTGGTCACATCTTTCAGAAGAAAGCCAGATTACTTCGCCGCCTAGGGGGTATTGAACGAGCTCGTGGTCATGGTGCCGACAATGCTTCTTTAGCCGTCCTTGAGAAACAGTTACAAAGTGATTATGATTTGACACTCTTGCAAGAAGAGCTTATCTAGTTTCAGAAATTAAGAAGCAGGTGGATTCAGTGCGGGGACCGTAACACCACATATTTTCACACCTCTACGGTCATCCGTCGTCAACGTAACCATTTTCAGGGGCTTAAGATTGGTAATGAATGGTGCTTTGACCCTGACACCCTTCGGGAAGAAGCAACCCAGTTCTACTGCAACCTTTTCTCGCTTGAGGATACTGATACGGTGATGTATAGCTGGCGTGAGATGTTTCCTTCAGTTCCTCATGACACATTAGTTTCATTCACCTCTCCCGCGTTAGTGGAGGAAGTCCATCGGGCCCTTAAGGATATGAAACCTTACAAAGCACCTGACATTGATGGATTCCCTGCGGGATTTTTCCAGCACCATTGGGACATCGTTCAAGGAAGTCTGTGTGGGTTTGTTAATTCTACTCTTGCTTCTGGTTCATTTGATGATACTATTAATAAAACTCTGCTTGTCTTAATTCCTAAGGTCTCTTCTCCTGCGTTAATTTCTCAGTTCCGACCGATTAGTTTATGTAATGTTACTTACAAGCTTCTTTCTAAAGTTATTGCGAGCAGGCTCAAGCCTTTGACGTAACATCCCACCCCCGACAGGAAGGGTAGAATAGTAATTTGGCATAGGATGAGAGTGATTGGGCTTAATTAGGATTGTTCATGCTTGAATTGGTAAGGTTTCTTTTAAGCTTTAATTATGTATATAATGAATCATAGTTGTTAGATGCATTCAGTGGGAGTTATGGTGCTTTTATTGTGATTATTGATGCATTCATGTCATGAAAATTGTAGTGTGAATTGGTGGGTAAGGTTATGTTTGAGTAGGACTTGATGAAGTAGTATGATTGAAGTGTTTTAGCTTGAGTTTGGATTGATTCTTGATGACTAATCTTGCATGGAAA
>JANZLX010000213.1:424161-439607 GCA_025531955.1 Erythroxylum orinocense
AAATTAACTAAAATTAATTATTAATATTAATTAAGATTAATTTTAATTTTTATAGCGAAATACAATAAATTTCGTTTAACAATTATTAATAGATATAATTAAATTTAAAATATCTTTGAAATATATATATTTCAAATAAAATTTGATTTAATAATTTAAATATATAAAATAAATATTAATTTTAAATAAAAATTAAAATTTTAATATTTTATTAATAAATATTATATAGGAGAATAAAATAAATTTATTTAATTAAAATAATTTATCTTTAAGTTGTATATAATATTAGTGATAAAAATATAACTACATTAATATTAAAAATCAATCAAATTTTTGTTTTCATTTTAAAGAAAAATAGATATTGAAAATAAAACCAAAATTAAAACCAAAAATCAGAATAGAATATCATAAATGGAACCAATCAGCTCCTTAAGTTCCTACTTCCTGGTAATCTTTTGCTAGTCCTCCTTTATTAATACAGTTTTAGGGTATTAAAGCAAGACACTCGAAGCATTCAATAAGTAAACCTTTGTTTTCGCTCTCTTGATATGGATCCAGACTAAGATTTGATTAGGATGATTTGAAGGTGATGATGGATATATTATATCATTACAATTGTTTGCTTATTTGATATGTTGATAAGAAATACACTTTATTGTTCTACAATGAGATCATTTTTAATTTTAAAGTAAATTTATATAAGAAAAGTTGATGTTCTGTGTGACTCATATATACAGATATACAATCATGGAGATTTTATAGAATATGGACATTTCTTCGAATTTTTTAATTATAGATTTTATAATTATATACAATCATGGAGATTTTCTTTTCTTACGAATATTGGTAACCATACTCATATTGGGTAAGTAGACTATTAGTGTGGAAGACATATCAGCTGCACTATTGATTCATAACTAACAGAGACATGATATATATGAGTAATAATTAAGATTATGAAAGAAAGAGGAGTAAAGATGGCATATCTAAGAGGAGTTTTAGGTCAAAATCCAAGGATAAAAAGGAAGTTTAGTGCTACAAGTGTAAACAAACTGACCATATTAAGAAGGATTATCCAAACAAAAAAAAGGAAAAATTAATTATTTGCAAGGTTTGTTAATATAAGACAGAGTGGGGCGTAAACTATAGTAACAAAAACATGCTCTAAATTTCGACAACTTAAACTATAGGATTTATGGATTTTTGATACAAGAAACTCACATCACATGGCACTAAATAAGAATTAGTTTGTATCATATACATTAAATAACTTTGTCATGTTCAGTTATCAGATGATAAAGCATGTAAAATAACAAAAATATGAAAAGTAACGATTAAGATGTTTGATATTGTTAGCATGTTGTACAATGTTCAATATAATCCACATTTGAGAAAGAACCTAATCTTTGTTGATATCTTATATGAGAATGGTTTTGGCTAAAAAATTGATGGAGATAATGTGAAGTTGGTTAAGGATGCGTTGATTGTGATGAAAGGGATAAGAAAGGTAGGAAACAACTATGGATTGATAAGGAGCACAGTAAATAGTAGTATGTGGACAAATTGTTATAGTATAATAAAAAAAGATAATAATGCATTTTAACACATTTGACTAAATCATCTTAGTAAGAAAGTCATGGCAAAACTTCATTAGAGGAGATCTTAAAAGGGTTTCAAACATTATAAGTTAGATATACAAGTTTTGTGTGTTGAATATATAGTTTAGGGTAACATTTAAAATGAGTTGTTACAAAACTATAGAAATTCTAAACTATGTGCATACTAATTTCTAGGGTCCTACTAGAGAGTTTTTGTTGACTAGATCTCAATATTTTGTGAAATTTATTGATGATTTTTAAAGAAAGTTTAGGTAAATTTTATAAAGCAGAAATTCTAGGTCTTTGAAAAGCTTAAGGCATTGGAGGCTATGGTAGAGAACTTGACAAGTAGAAAGATCAAGTGCCTGAGATTAGAAATGTTATTGAGTATATAGCCTCACAGTTCGAAAATTTACATGAGGATCATGTCATTCATAAGCAATACACTATATTATTTATCATATTATAATAGTGTTTTGTAGAAGACAAACATATGCATAACTAAAAATACTAGGTGTTGAATGCATGGCTCCAAAAAAATTTCTAGGAAAAAGTAATGAAATTAATATTTTATTAGTAGATCATAACGGGATTCATTGGATAAATTTTTAGCAAAGGAGTTGTGGATAAGGTAGACTTTTGGGGTTTGAATATCTTTGATTATCCCTCTTATGTATCAATTTTTAGTGCTGATAGGTCTAAATTGGATCTAAATTTGAAGAAGTGTATCTTCATTAGCTATCTTAAAGGTGTCAAAGGATACATTTTTGGGACCCAGTATCAAATAAGATGGTGATTATTATGGACGCAATATTTAATAAGAAATATTTGTTGAAAAAAAAAACATATGTAGATGATATGTCATGGTTAGGAAAGAGCATTACCAACTCAAAGTGGTACAATAGAATTAGAAAAATCTAGAGTAGATGTTGGAGAGATTAGAAGTTCTAGTTTGGGATATAGAAGATATATGTCCAGAAAAACATCACATTATATTCACAAATAAAGAGAGACTTTTTTTTCCTCCAAATTGATATGGTTGGGAACACTTGGTATCTTTTGAAAACATCATCAGTAATAAGGATCCGACTAGCTTTTATGACCCTATAGACAATCGGGTCATGAGCTATAGTGGAGGAGATGAAGTCTCTATAAAAGAACCAGATATGAGAGTTGGTGTAGCTTCTCAAAAGAAAAATTTCTAGAAGTTACATATATGTATACAAGAGGAAGGCAACAATATTAAGAAAAAGGGAAAAATTAAAGGCTCAAATAGTAATAAAAATGTATCCATAACCAAAAGATATTAATTATGATGAAATTTTCTTTATGGTAGTTAAACATACTTCCATCACGATAATTATAATGTTAATAGCTATGATATACATTTAAAGTATATGCATGTGAAGACAAAATCTTCTTCATTGCGACTTATATAGAAAAAATTTGCATAAAGTTGTTTGAAGGGTTTAGTTAACTTGAAAATTTTCTCTCTAGTAATCAAATATAGTTCCATTAGGGTAGTTATGATTTTAGTAGCTATGGTATGAACCAGGAGGAAATGGATATAAAGATAAATTTTCTTTGTTGTGACTTACAAAAAAATTTATATGGAGTAGTTCAAAAGGTTTTAGTCAATCTGAAAAGATAACTTGATGTGTAATTTGAGGATGTCACTTTATAGGTTGAAGCAGTCCTAAAGACAACAATATAAAATGTCTACCTCTTATATGATTTGAATTAATTATAGGAGATGAGAGTGTAATTATTTTTATTATATTAAAAGTCTTGATGATGTTTCATTTTTTTTAACTATCTGTGAATGATACACTAATTACTAAAACAAATATGCTTAATGTCTAGGAAATATAAACCTTATTAAAAAATTAGAGATAAAGGATTCGGCTGTTACCGAAAAAAAATACTAGAAATGGAGATTTAAAGGGACATAAGTTATAAAAAGTGAGTTTATCTCAATGCATCTACACTGAGAAGGCGTTGGATGTATTTAAAATAAATAAATCCAAACCTACAATTACTCTATTAAAAAATCATTTTAGGATCTTCCTATATTAGTGCCTAAAAATAGATACAAAGGTTGAAGATATGTCTAAGGTACCATATGTTAGCATTGTGGGATGTTTAGTATATGTCATAGTTTTTACTAGGCTAGAATTGGGTCATGCAACTAGTTAGGTGAGCAAGTACATCTTGAAACTAAGAAGACAACTTTAGGAAATAGTCAAGTGTTGAGAGATTTGATAAACCATAGTATCAAGTTCAATAGTTAATAGAAAATTCCTTTAATTGTAAGGTATATGGATTTATACTTTGCAGGAGATTTATATAACACGACATGTAATACATGGCATGTTTCTTTTTACTCTTGTAAGAGGGAATATTTATTGGGATGATTGAATCTATGGTTACATTGTCTACAAGTAAAGAAAAGTACATAAGAGTGGTCTAGGTTACTAAAAGATTATTACATTTTATAGGACCAGTGTAAGAACTAAATGTCGACCAAAGGTTTTCTATTTTGAAAAGAACCAAATGAATCATGTAAGGACCAAACATATAATATTTGAAAAGGAACCAGGTGTTTCATGTACGAACTAAGCATATAGGTGTGACATTTCATAATACTAGAGAGCTAATTGCATCTTGTTATATCTTATTAGAAAAAGTTCATGCTTCCAAAAATTCAATCGATTTGTTGAAAATTTTGATTACCATAAAAAAGTTCAAGGCTTGCTTGTACTTGATTAATGTCTTTATATATTAGACATAACTATAATTAAACCTATGTAGAGTAAATTTACCATGGTGGTGATTGTTGTATATGACTTACATACCTAGGCATGCAATCTTAGAGAATTTTTAAAAGAATATGGGAATTTTTTATGTCTTTAGATAAACACAACCTAATATATGACCATTTTAAAAACATATTCTTCTTTATAATGCTAAAATAACACCATAACAACCCAGTGAAAGTTTCACTGATATACGGAGTTTGAGGAGGTCCACTAATATGTGGCTTTACCACTAATTGGTAGAGAGGTTATTTTTTATAGACCTATATAAATATATATTAAATATTTAAATAATAAAGTAATAATAGATAAAATTAATTCAAAATAAAATAGACATAAAAATAATAAAATAAATAAATAAATGGTAAAACAAATATATTGAAATGGAAAAAGAGTTTTTAAAGAAGTATATGGCCCAGAACATAGCATGTATATGCTCGTGTTCCTTATTGGAAAGAGTTACAAAGATGCAATGAACCACATAACCTTAAATACGAACATCTATGTGCTCATGTTCCATTATGGAAAGTAATGGTACAATTATGTCTTAGGTCATTTTTTTGATAGACTGCCTTATCCAAACAAATAATTTTAAAAGGAATTTAAACTCTAAAAGGATTCTAAGTCTTATTAAGTTTATGAGTATCATAATTGAGTTTGGTGAGTTGTGGATGGTGGAAGGATATAAAGGTTGCTTTTAATGTCAAAGTTGGCTCAGATACCACTTTGAGATAAGCTCATAAACACCTACACATTTGTGTAAACAATGAAGGAAGATTACTAAAAATTACATTCTTACCATTTTTTTTTCCTAAAATGACGCATTATGTAGCCATTTGTATAGCCAATGGAGAATTAAAGATTCACCAACATAACATCTCTTTGTAGTAGAATATAAAGAGAAAAAAATACTT
Organism: Erythroxylum orinocense; assembly: GCA_025531955.1. NCBI lineage: Eukaryota > Viridiplantae > Streptophyta > Magnoliopsida > Malpighiales > Erythroxylaceae > Erythroxylum > Erythroxylum orinocense. The sequence goes on from JANZLX010000213.1 coordinate 429,490, forward strand.
CCAATAACATAATAAAATTTATATAATAGAAAAATGATTAATTTATTTTCATTTCTATAACTCTCTTTAGGTAACTTTGGAAGTCTTAATCCTAGACTAAGATTTGACCATTTATGCTGGCTGGCTCAAGATAAATACTGACGAAGCCGTGTGCAGAGCATCTGGAAGATCCGGCGCTGGTGGTGTCTTCCGTTCACCGGACGGAAGATGGGTGCTTGACTTCACACATCACTTGCAGCCTTGCACCCCTTTCTTTGCGGAGCTTTGGGCAGTGTATGATGCTCTTTGCCTTGCTTGGAGCAATGGGTTTTCAAACATTGTTGTGGAAGTGGATAACTCGGATGTTGCTGCCCTTCTCAATTCGAGTCGTCCTTCCTGTTTTGGCAAGACTCCTCTCATGGAATGTGTGCGCGCGCTTCTCCATCGGCATTGGCATGTGGTTATACAACACACCTTCAGGGAAGCTAATGCGGTTGCTGATGCACTAGCCAAGACTAGCCTTTCCCTTGAGTTCGACCTTTCTACCTTCACGTCCCCTCCTAGTTATTGTATGGGTTTGTTAGTTTCTGACGCCTCTGGTGCTCAAGTCTTGCGGGACTTCACGATGTAATTTTGTTTTTCCATTTTTCAACAAAAAAAAATATGAGTTTTCATTCCATACCTAGACTTTTTTTCACCCCCAAATAAGAACACCCTTAGTTTAATATGAAATTAAATTAACTCAAATTTTGTACAATTTTAATCATTATATTGATTATAAAAAATAACTCAATTATGTAATTACATTTTCAATTATTAAGGTTTTCTAAATTTTGGAGTATATAATTTATATTACTTTTAAATAAGTTATTTGATCTGTTTTGACTATATTTCTTTACATTTTTTAAATAACATTCTTCGTTTTCATCTTCTATTTAAATTTTGAAAAAAAAAATTACATACATAAATAATGTTTTATTGTAGAAATAAGTTCAAGGGTTTGACACAAATTACTTATTAACTAAATGATTAGAGCATTGAATTCAGCTGACCAAAAACTCTTTAATTATGACAAACTTTTTTATCTTAGCATTTGGAACGTCGCTTTCATTTCCCTTCTTTTTTTTCATTTTATTTTATCAAAATTATTATAAAAAGTCAAGCTTTTACCTATTCAAATTAAATATTATTTGTTAAAATTAAATTAAATTATAATTAGTTAAAAGGATTAATGATAAATAGTCATAAATTTGTTTTAAATATTCTTACTGCAATGCGTTAATTTTGTAAGGTTTGTGGGCCTATTAGAAACAATCCTATTTTGCTGACAGGTACATGTGGACTCATCCAACGAGCTTGAGAGGTGAACGTGCAACATGTCCCTAGGGAGGAGAACTAGTGTGCAGACCATTTAGTTGCCCTCGTGGATCGGGTCAGACCAGAAATTCACTACTTTCACGAGCTATCGCTTCCTGTTGGGGAGCTCATTCATAGGAACAAGGTAGGCGTTATGTACCGCTGAACAGTGCGTTAGATTAACCTGCTCGAGTGTTTTCTTCCTTTGTATTTAAAAAAAAAAGTGAAACAATCTTTCTATTAATTAACGGTAAGATTGCATATTATCGAATTTTTCAAATCTTGAACTATAATTGAAAAAATATTTTAAAAAGTGAAGAATAAAAAAAAAAGACAAATACAAGTATTTTTATTTAATTATTCAGTATATTATATTAAAATATATATATATTCAATTTAATATATAATTAAATTAAAGAAATACACTTACACTTTCTTTTTCGTATAAAATACAAAATTATTATTGTTTTCAATGTTGTCAGTAGTCAGTACACAGTGTATTATGTATATGTATTTAGTTGTACGGGTGAGGCCACGTCAGTGTGGTGTTCCCGGAGACCGATGAAGTTGGTCAGTGAGCGCGCCATCGGCACCACCGGAGACGGTGGAGAGGTGGTCGTGGTGGTGGGAGTGAAGTTTGACTATCGGAGTCAACAATTGCTGACGTGGGTTCTCATGAAAATGGCCAACCCCGGTGACCGTGTCATTGCTATTCACGTTCTCGATTCTATTTTGGGTACCGAAGAATTTTCGATTTTGCGTGCGTTTTCGCTTTCTGGGTTTTTGTTTTTTGGTTTTGAAGATGACGTTCTTGTTGTTGGTTGGTCGGTTTACGTGGGTGTTTATGGTGAATAATGAAGGAGGGACAGCTTCGCCTATGTCTCTGGTGAAGACGTTTGATTCGTTTTTAGCTGTCTATGAAGGTTTCTGCAACTTAAAGCAGGTCTCTTTTTTGTCCATTTCCTTTTACATTTGTAATCTTGTTTATTTTTCGTGATGTTCTTCGTCAGTGGAAACTTGTAGTCTTCCTGTTTGATGTTTAACCACAATTCACAATTTATGCAATTTTTTTGTGATTCTGTTTGTTTTCCGGGAAAGATACTTTTTTTTTCCCCCTTTTATTGTGTAGTTGTTTAGATCGTTATATCATCTGAGTGGTTGATATAAACTGCAAATGGAAACAGAACTTTGGTTTCTTTTGATTCGAAATAGTATGAATTATTAAGTTTAAGGGTTCTTTTCAGGTGGATTTGAAGCTAAAAGTGTGCAGAGGCTCTTCAGTGTGGAAAATTTTGGTAAGAGAAGCAAAAGCAAGTAATGCCAACAAGTTTATTGTGGGAACTTCCAAGTCCCTCCATATAATCCGCTCCTCAACCTCAGTTGCAAAGTATTGTGCCAGAAAATTGCCTAAAAGTTTGTCCATCTATGCTGTTAGTGATGGACAAATTGTGTACACAAGAGAAGCAACTATCCCAGGTACCGACTCTATAAAGTTTTACGGTTGTTTACTCTTTTGAATCTTTTTTACTCTTTTGAATCTTTTTCTCAGGTGTTCTTTTCCTGTAAATGCTTCTATGATCTGTTGCTGTAGTCCAGATCTCACAGACATGAATGTCTTTATGTTCTTTCTTGATTCTTGACCATAACTTTAGTTCACACGGAAAATGTTCTTTTCCTTAGGTCTTGGATGCTCAGGAAAGGAAATTGAAATACTAAGTGATGCAACTTGTGCTGTGGTAGCAGACAAATTGAACCAAGAAAGTCAAAGTTGTTCTCTACATTCTTCTTCAGGCGCATTGTCCCCCGATAAGTCCAAAAACCTATTATCAAAGCCATATAGTGATGATGGTAATATTAGTTCAATGCCTTTGCTACCAAACCAAAGGAATGATGCTGTATCAAGATCAAACGCCTCTAGATTATCTAGTTCTAAACAGCCATGGTCATCTCTTCAGCAACTAGTTCTGGGACAACATCAATTAGAGAGGCATCCTGTGAAAGAAGCATCTCTGGCTAAATGGGAATTGAAGCAATCAAGTAAGAATTTTTCATCTGTGTTTTATCGTGATCAAAACCAATGTGCTTCAAGTACGGCTGATGGCCATTATTATGATGTAGAAGCAGATAAGGGCAATGGTGGTGTTGTGCCAATAAACCCTAAGTTTGTACGGTCTCCCATTACACCCTACCGTGGCTTAAATGACCTTCCTGAAGAGTTGAAAGGTGTATATGAGAAATACTCATCAACTTGTAGATTGTTCTGCTACGAGGAACTTTTGGTAGCCACATCAAACTTCACTCCAGGTTGGTTTTAGTCATACAACTTTCACTTATTCAGATGATTCGTCCTGTTTGTCTATTGTTCTTCTATTTTGAGAGTTGTAAGTTGTAACTAACTTTATATTGGGCTGTTTTTAAAGGAAATATGGTAGGAAAAGGTGGCAGTAGTCATGTATATAAAGGATGCCTTCCAGATGGGAAGGAATTGGCCGTGAAAATCTTGAAGCCATGCGCAGATATGATGAAAGAGTTCGTTGGAGAAATAGAGATCATTACAACTTTACATCACAGGAATGTGATGTCTCTTTTTGGGTTTTGTTTTGAGGCCAACAATTTAATCCTGGTTTATGATTTTTTATCAAGAGGAAGCCTAGAGGAGAACCTTCATGGTGCAGTGAATTCTCTACCTATGATTTGATGAGATAGCCTTTTTCTCCAGTTTTGATCGATTTCTAACTCCTAGTGGCTTTCCTCTTATGAAGCGAATAAGGAGGATTTAGATACATTTGGTTGGCAAGAAAGGTATAAAGTGGCATTGGGTGTAGCCGAGGCACTTGATTATCTGCACAATAGCTGTGATCAACTCATTGTCCACAAGGATGTGAAATCTTCAAACATACTTCTATCAGATGATTTTGAGCCACAGGCACGACCCGTACTCTCCAAAGATTATTTTCCCGAGGATTGCTTTTCATCGTAGATGATTTTGGTGCTTAACTGTAACTTGTTTTGCTACTCCAGCTGTCAGATTTTGGATTTGCTAGTTGTATTTCTAGGGCTTCACCACTTGTAACTTCCACCGATGTATCAGGAACTTTTGGGTGAGTCATTTGTTCTTATACAAGACGCCTGTTAGGATTTTGAGGTCTGTATGAGCTTGATGATTCTAACTCTTGTCACAGTTACTTGGCTCCTGAGTATTTTTTGCATGGAAATGTGTCGGACAAAGTTGATGTCTTTGCATACGGTGTTGTCCTCCTCGAGCTTCTCTCTGGGAAATTGCCAATCAATAGTGAAAATCCTAAATGCCATGAGAGCCTTGTTATATGGGTAAGCATTTTTTTCCATAGTCAACAAGTAACCGCCCACTCTTGCCATGCCATGAAAATAATATGATGGGACCTTGTTGATGTTTCATTTCTGTTCTTAAAGTTTGTTGACAAGTATAGCATGAAAGAAGGATTGTTTTCTAGTCTTGGAATAACTAGGACAAGTATGCAGAATGCACAGGCTGAAAGAGAAAAGTCGATTTCAGAAGGAAGATGACAGCATTTCCAATTGGACTTGTGGAGACCAATTCTGGAATCTTAGTGATAAATCTTATTTAGCAAACTTGGGAATAGCAAAGTTTCAGACTGAATGTTTAACAAAATTGGGAATAGTTAAATGCAGAATTGAATTTTTCTTTCTCTCAGGAGATTTTAGTGTTTTGGTTGTCATATCATGAGAAATTTCATTTGATGCTTTCGTTAATGCTTGCTGACCATGGGATTAATTTTTGCATCTAGGCAAAGCCGATTCTAGAAGGTGGCAAAATTTCTGAATTGCTTGATCCACATGTTAGAGGTCACCATGATGTTAACCAGATCGAAAGAATGGTTTTAGCTGCAACCCTTTCTATCAGACGCTCTTCCCGAGCTCGGCCAGAAATCAGACTTGTGAGTTCAATTGTAATGAAACATTCATCTGCATTTTGATTGAACTTCTCTTACAAGTTCGCTGACCAAAAACAGATCGTGAAACTCCTCCAAGGTGACGAGGATGCAACAAAATGGGCGAGGCAGCAAATGAGTGCATCAGAAGAGGTTGATGCAGTGGATGGCGAACTGCATCTTAATAACGTTCAATCCCATCTTAATACTGCATTACTCGACTTAGAGGATGATTGTAATTCAGTAAGCAGCTCGGAGCAAAGTATCTCTACAGAAGATTACTTGGAAGGCAGATACAGCCGAGCGTCAAGCTTTTAGTAGCCGTGCTTATGTGTACGCATCAGTCGATCTTTAGTCCAATTTCAGCTCATCTACGTTTTCTTGTCTCTGTGCATAATGTACAGCTTCTTTTCTTTTTTCTTCTTTTCCTCAGTTTGTGGTTTAGTCTGTAAATCTGTAATTCAAGAATCTTGGAAGAGTTTTAGGATTCTGTCCCCTCCTTAGGCACAACTTGCATTGGCCTATGTTGTTGTAAGGTCTGGCTTTGGTTTTTCTTGTGCTCTAATGAGCTTTATTTAGTATTGAGAATGTCTAATGCCCTACAATGCAATTGTAGAGTATTCTTTTTAAGTGCCCCTTTTTGTTCTTTTTGCATATCAAAGGAAATGTGTGAATCACATGCCTCCACTAACTTTAAGGTCTTAGAACACATGACAAGGATGACAATGGGTTGGATAGTGTTTTTTACAAATTGAACTTGAAACAACCAAATTTGGACAGTTTGAAGCCCAATTACTGTCGTTACTAGTTAAAGCTCACAAGCCATTGAACGCCGACGAGCTCAAGTCATGGCAAGGGCGATTTGCCTGTTACTCAAACCCCATACAACCACCATAGCAACTTCTTCTTTTCTCTTTCTCTTTCGTCTCTGCTCATCGTCACCGTTCGCCGGAGATGACACCAACTCCGATACTAATCACTATGCGTACGACACCAACCTCCCAACACTCCAGCCCTCAAAAGACGCAGATTTGTTGACCCACATTATGGTTCATCACCACAACCCATTTCACGCCATGGAAGCTTCTCTTCAGCTCCACGGTATCTCTCTCTCTCCTCCTCTCCTCCACCAAACCCTCCTCCGCCTCCACCACAACTCCAAGATCGCTCTCTCCCTCTTCCACTACTCTCTCTCCTTACCATCTTCCATCAATAACATTGTGACCTCGACAAGTTACAATCTCGTCATCGACATCCTCTCCAAAGTCCGTCAGTTCGACGTCGCTTGGCAGCTCATCATCGACATGGACCAAAAGGGTATTCAACCCACTTGTCTTACGTTCTTCATTCTCGTCCGCAGACTTATTGCTGCTGGTCTTACGCGGCAAGCCATTCGGGCTTTTGACGATATGGAGTCTTTTGTTGGAGGGATTGTGGGTGACACCCATTTTTGTTTCTTGGTAGATACTCTGTGTAAATATGGGTATGTGAAGGTTGCTGTTGAGCTTTTCAACAAAAGGAAAACTGCGTTTGGAGTTAATGCTAGGATGTACACGATTCTGATATATGGGTGGTGCAAAATTGGTAGGATCGACATGGCAGAGAAGTTCTTGAAGGAAATGAACGAGAAAGGGATGGAACCCAATGTTGTTACGTACAATATTTTGTTAAACGGGATATGCAGGAGAGCGAAGCTGCAGCCAAGCGTGAGGCTTGAGACGACTATAAGGTTTGCAGAGAAGCTGCTCGACGAAATGCGCCAAAGAGGGATTGAACCTGATGTTACAAGTTATTCTATCGTACTTCACGTGTATAGTCGTGCACATATGCCTCAGTTGACGCTAGAAAAGTTGAACTTGATGAAGGAGAATGGGATTTACCCCACAGTAGCAACATATACTTCAGTAGTGAAGTGTCTCTGTTCTTGTGGTAGGATTGATGATGCAGAGGAGTTGCTTGGTGAGATGGAGAGGAATGGTGTTAGTCCCAGTTCTGCAACTTACAACTGCTTCTTCAAGGAGTACAGAGGCAGAAAAGATGCAGAGAGTGCATTGACGTTGTATAGGAAGATCAAAGAGGATGGTTTGTGTTTGCTGAGTGTGCAAACTTACAACATTTTGTTGGGGATGTTTATGAAGTTGAATCGAATGGAGATTGTTCATGAGATATGGGATGATCTGAAAGCGAATGGTTCGGGTCCAGATTTGGATTCTTACACAGTTTTGATTCATGAGCTGTGTCACAGACAGAAGTGGAAGGTTGCTTGTCAACTTTTTGTGGAGATGATAGAGAAGGGGTTGCTTCCTCAGAGTGTCACTTTTGAGACTCTTTATAAAGGTCTAATACAATCTGATATGCTCAGGACATGGAGGAGATTGAAGAAGAGACTTGATGAAGAGTCCATAACATTTGGTTCAGAGTTTCAGAGTTATCACTTGAAGCCATATAGGAGATGATGATACAACAAAGCTTTATTTGTTTCTATTAACAACTTGTGAAATCATACCTTTGCAAATAATTTCAATTCCAACTTAATATAATCACAAACCGAAAATTGTTAAATAAATGATATTGTAAGAAAATAAATAGTCAATCTACAAGTGATTTAGTCTTAGAAGACCGATATTTGTTCTTTGCTTTCTTCTATGGAGTCTAATCTCTTTCGCTTGCCACTGAAATGTGGAAAATCTTGTTCATCTATGGAGTTGTGCTTCTCCAGTATATTATATAAGAAATGAAAACATAAGAAAGATTAAAGAGCACTAACTCAGTCTGTGTATCTAAAATGATCATTCAAACTCGTTTCCAAAATGATTGGAAAGATCAAAAAGAAGGGGGGGAAAAAAAAAGAGAGAACGTAGAATAATTACTCAACAATGGTGGAGGCAACCCCATGAATCTCATCCAATAAGCGAGCATGAACTTGCTGCACAATCGACAATACCTTTTTCTTCTTCTTCTTCTTCTTCTTCTTTCAATATGCTGTCACCTGCAGACTCCTTTAACAATCTTCCATTTTTCATCAACTTCTTATCAAGAAGCCACCTTTGACGAGTTCAATGGCCTCTCGCTCTCGTCAGAAACAACAGAAGACATGTCATTGCTTGAACTGCTCATCGACAGGGCGTGAACGTTGTCGTTGTCGTTGCTCTTCCCTCCACCACCCACCACCACGGCCCCTCCAAACTGAACGTTCTTGCCATCTTCCTCTGCCGCCGACCCCAGCTGGTTCCCGTGCTCGTTTCCCGTTGTCCTGCTACCACCATCACCACCACCACCACCGTCATTAACGTTAAAACCCCGACCAATGCTAACCCTGAAACCACAGATCCTGGAAATGAGACGATAAAAGCATGTGAATAACCAGAACGCCCATGGAAGGCAAACAAGGGCCACACCAACAACTGGAAGCCATTGATTTGGTTGATCTTGAGGAAGCACCACGTAGGCTATAAGACAAGCGCCGCCCACGGTGATGCATATTAACAGAAAGGAAGCGATCAGCCATATGAACAAGCGACCGGAGGTGGGGTCTGCAACAGGCATTTGTAGACGAAATATGTACCGGAAAAGATCAAATATTAATCAAGATTTCGTCTTTTTCATTGTCCATTCTTGTTCATTGGAATGTTTTCGAGGTGGGTTTTGATTGTTCCTTGAAATTTCTGAAAAAAAAATCATAAAAGATGAATCTTTTCTGTAGTTGCATGAGACATATTCAAAGTCTGTTTTACGCGAAACATGGCTTGTGAGGAAACCACAAAGAGAGAGACGTTGGTTTGAGGTACAAATTGTTTTTATCACATTATATATATATATATATATACACACACACAAATGTGAAGTTTATAATTAAGCAATTAAATTCTGAGTAATTAATTAGTAAATAAAAAATTATTTTTAATTAAAAATATTAAATTTATTAAAAATAATAACAAATATTAAATTATTTCTTTTCATAATTATACATGAAATTTATAATTAAGATATCGAGTATCAAGTAATTAACTAGTAAATTTTGGTCACACCCTTGAGTTTTAAAAATTATAAAATATTTTAATTTTAGAAATTGTCATTTTTAAAGTTTTAAAGTCTATTTTCTTATATTTTATTAAAAATAATGATAAAATACACGCAGATCAATTAAATATCATTAACATAATAATTTAATTTTACTGTATATAAATAAATAATTTATTATAATTATATTAAATTATTCAATTTTATTAAATTAATTAATTTAAATTACATTTTAAAATAAGTCGTTTACATCTGATTCACATCATTATTTTTAAAAATTAATATAATTAAAGATTAAGTTCTAAAATGCTAATTAAATTTATGTGATATTAGCATATAGGCTTGGAAATTCAGGTCTATTTGCAAAACTTTGATCAAAATCTAATTAATCAGATTCAAGTTAACTAAAAGATTAGGATATAGTAGGTTAACTCAAAGTCTAATTCGAATGATTCGAGCCTCCCTCTTAAGACGATGTCATTTTAGTATGTAAGTTTAAGAAAATAAAGAACAAAATAACATTATTTTATTCCCTCAAAAAATAACATTATTTTAAGAATTTAGACTAAAATGACATTAACTTTGAACACGTCCAACCAGTGTTATGAATACCGTACTGGTTGGTACCGAATACCGTTTTGATAAATTTTTTAATTGTACCGGTACCAGTTGGTACTGGTACCATTTTGAGAAATTTTTTAAATTTATGAAATAGTCCTAAAATTTTTTAAAATTACAAAATAGTTCATATTGGTATATTATACAGTTGTACTGTATACTTTACTAGTTTACTATTTACATCAACCATGCTTTCAAAAATCTTAATAATAA
>JANZLX010000213.1:441985-463422 GCA_025531955.1 Erythroxylum orinocense
TATTATTGTTATTATTATTATTATTAAGTTATTCTTATTATTATTAATTTTATATATTTATATATTTATTATTATTATTATTATTAATTTATTATTATTATTATTATTATTAATTTTTAATAAGCTATTCTTATTATTATTAATTTATTCTTATTCTTATTATTATTTATTGTCAATAATACTACTAATATTATTATTAATTATAATTATTATCATTGTTATTATTTTTAATTATTATTATTTTTATTAATTATTGTTATAAATTTTCTGCTTAATATTTTTAATATTATTAATTTTACTATACCAAATTAATTATCTTATTATTATTTGTTATTTATCATTTATTATTTAATATTATTATAAATTTTATACTTTTATTATTATTATTATTATACTTTTATTATTTTTAATTTCTGTAAAACTATTGTGATTTTTTTATTTTCAAAAACAAAAAATCACAATAGAGTAAACCAAACACGTTTTACTTACCTGTTTTTCTTTTTACAAAAATGACAATAAAAAATGGAAGAAAAAAAGGAAACAAACAGTCCCTTAGTGCAGAACGCTTCCTACTTTATAAAGTCTTTCTGCTTTATAAAGTTTTGAAGAGGATTATAATGTACTCAACCTTTCTTTATTAAATAATAATTCATTGATACTAGGTCAAGCTAGGTAGACCTGAATCTAAATGTCATCTATAATTAAAAATGAAAGGCCTATCCAATTTAAAAATATTTAAAAAAGTTCAAATATGATTAGATTTATCAGTGACAAAAATTGTCTTTGACCTGAAATTAATTGATCAGATGAAGCTGGTAAATTTGAAAATTTTAAATGAAATTATTGTTTTGGATTAAATATTTTTTAAAATTTTTTAAAAATTAAAATATATTTAATCAAGCTTAACCTATTTTTAATCAAAGTTAGTTTATAAATTATTTTAATTAAAATTAAAAATATTATTTTACACTAAATAATTTAAAGTCTGGGTTCGTCCCACTAGGCCCAAGCCCAATGGGATGGATAGAAAGTAACAGAACCTAATCAATTACTGCCTCTCTCTCACGAAATGTTAGCTGTTACGACGCAAAACGGAAACCATCTTTCTCTCTCCTCGTCTCTCAAAGCTTCCAGTACGATCACTCCCAGAGCCACAAGTATCAGTATTCCCGTAAACCCTCACTACCGTCGATTTGATTTCCGATCTTGAGGACCCAATCTATTCTAGGAGATATTAATTTTCATGTATGCGAGGAGTCGAATTAAGTTTTTGTTGGCTTGATCGTCGCCGATCGGATTTCAATAACTGAATCGGTAGTTACGGCAAAAACTGGGGGCGAAACAGTCACGACCTCGCCCCGAAGCCGGCGTCGGGGTCGGACTTTGGTTCTTCCTCCGTTCTAACAATGTCCCTCCCTCCCACACTCTCTACTACCTAGACCACCACCCCCAACCCAACCAACACGCCTCCGATCATCGTCCGATGGACCGTCACCCTTCCACTTCCACCTCATCCAGCCCTACACCGTCTTTGGAGGAGCCGGAGTACCTCGCGCGCTATCTTGTTGTGAAACACTCGTGGCGAGGGCGATACAAGCGGATTCTTTGTATTTCTAGTGCTCTCATTGTCACTCTCGACCCGAATACTTTGTCTGTCACGAATTCGTATGATGTGGAGACTGATTTCGAGGGGGCTTCTCCGATCATCGGGCGCGATGAGAGTTCGTGCGAGTTTAATTTGAGTATTAGGACTGACGGGAAGGGCAAGTTTAAAGGAATGAAGTTTTCTTCCAGGTTTAGGGCTAGTATTTTGACTGAGTTGCATCGAGTTCGGTGGAATCGGCTCAGTCCTGTGGCGGAGTTTCCCGTGCTTCACCTCAGGAGGCGAAATGGGGAATGGATTCCATTTGTAAGTTGTTTTTGGTTCTGTTTTGCTTTAGTTTATCATGTAGGTGTGGCCTGTGATCATGTGGTTTTGAATTGCTTGTACAGAAATTGAAGGTTACTTATGTTGGTGTTGAATTGATTGATTTGAAATCCGGAAATCTTCGATGGTGCTTGGATTTCAGAGACATGAGTTCTCCTGCTATTATCCTACTTTCTGATCCTTTTGGGAAGAAAAGCAGTAGCGATCATGGGGGCTTTGTTCTTTGCCCTTTGTACGGAAGAAAGTCTAAAGCTTTCCAAGCTGCTGCAGGGACCACGAATTCTGCAATTGTATCTAATTTGGTATGGATGGCATGTCTAATAGTTGGTTTTATTACGTTAGTTCTTATCATATTCTTTTTGTTTATGTTTTGCCATGTTGTTCAGTCATTTGAGTCCTGCATTTTATCTCTTGCTTCAATGGTTATAATGTTGTCGCAGAGTAAAACTGCCAAGTCTGTGGTTGGGGTGTCATTGTCTGTGGAAAATTCTCAGTCCCTTACTGTAGCGGAGTATATAAAACAAAGAGGTAGCTCAATTTGATGTTCTGTTTCTGTTGTTATTGCTGGTTTCTTGTTTGGTTGCCTGTTGTCTGTAGTTCACATCCTTGTTGGTCATGTTTGAAATATAGCAAAAGAGGCAGTTGGAGCAGAGGAAACACCTTGTGGGGGTTGGTTGGTTACAAGGTTGCGGACTGCTGCACATGGAACTCTAAATATTTGTGGACTGAGTTTGGGAGTTGGCCCAAAAGGTGGTCTAGGAGATCATGGTGATGCTGTTCCTCGTCAATTGATTCTAACGAAAGTTTCACTGGTTGAGAGACGTCCAGAAAACTATGAAGTAAGTTGATGAAAAATTATACAGTAGAGGATAGACATAATTGCCATTTACTTGTGTATTAACTTTGAACCATGAATAGGAATTAAGGTTCTTCAGATACATGTAATGTATGTATTTTTATATTAATATATGTTCCTGAATCGTATCAAATAGTGAGAAAGTGCATTAGATGTGTGCAGGCCATTATTGTGCGTCCTTTATCTGCAGTAAGTTCGCTTGTTCGATTTGCAGAGGAGCCCCAAATGTTTGCTATAGAGTTCAATGATGGCTGCCCCATCCATGTAAGATTTCCTGTTGAGACTTCAGTTTACTCTTTCCTGAAAGTATATCCTATGTTAGTGAACTTTTCTGTCAAATATATCTTATGTTTATGTTGTGGCCGTAGGTATATTCAAGCACGTCTCGTGATAGCTTACTTGCTGCAGTTTGGGATGTCCTGCAAACGGAAGTAGGTATAGCTGTTCCCTGTTGGATATTGTTAGGTTTTGTCCACTAAATTACTTTGCATATAGCCGTTTGACTTTGTAATAGTTACTGTGATCATTAGTTTGTGAACCTATGATTCAGAGTCTATGACTACATCCGTGGAGAGCTTTAATACAATTTCATTGACATTTGATGTCTATTTACACAGGGCCAGTGCCCAATACCTGTGTTATCAAGAATTACCATGCCAGGTCATCATGTTGATCCACCTTGTGGGAGAGTGCATCTATTGGTAGGATCACAACGCACAGTTAATGATGTGGAAAGTGCAACCATGCATTTGAAGCATTTAGCTGCTGCTGCTAAAGATGCTGTTGCTGAAGGTGGCTCTGTTCCAGGTTCAAGAGCAAAGCTGTGGCGTAGAATAAGAGAGTTCAATGCTTGTATTCCATATAGCGGGGTTCCTCCTAACATTGAAGTGCCTGAGGTAACCCTTATGGCCTTAATTACAATGCTTCCATCTAGTCCAAATCTTCCTCCAGAATCTCCGCCATTGCCACCTCCTTCTCCTAAAGCAGCTGCAACAGTAATGGGATTTGTTGCTTGTTTACGAAGATTACTGGCATCAAGAAGTGCAGCTTCACATGTGATGTCATTTCCTGCTGCTGTGGGAAGAATAATGGGCTTACTAAGAAATGGCTCCGAGGGTGTTGCTGCTGAAGCTGCTGGCCTTGTTGCTACTCTCATAGGTGGTGGACCTGGGGGTTCTAGTTTACTAAATGATTCTAAAGGAGAGCAGCATGCGACAATTATGCACACAAAATCTGTCTTGTTTGCTCATAGTGGTTATATCATTATCCTTGTCAATAGATTGAGACCTATGTCAGTCTCACCTTTGTTGTCGATGGCTGTTGTTGAAGTTCTTGAGGCGATGATATGTGAACCTCATAGTGAGACTACCCAGTACACTGTATTTGTTGAATTGTTACGACAAGTGGCTGGCTTGCGACGCCGATTGTTTGCGTTGTTTGGTCATCCGGCTGAAAGTGTGAGGGAAACTGTTGCTGTGATTATGCGTACAATTGCAGAAGAAGATGCAATTGCAGCAGAGTCCATGCGTGATGCTGCTCTGCGTGATGGTGCTTTGTTGAGGCATTTATTGCATGCGTTTTTCCTCCCTGCTGGCGACCGGCGGGAGATAAGTCGACAACTTGTTGCACTCTGGGCAGACTCCTATCAACCATCACTGGAATTATTGTCTAGAGTTTTACCTCCTGGACTTGTTGCTTACTTGCACACACGATCTGCTGGTAATCAACTTGAAGACACAATTCAAGAAGGTTCATTGATCAGTAGAAGACAAAGACTTTTGCTTCAGCAGAGGAAAGGTCACGTTGGGAGGGGAATATCATCTCAAGAGCGTTCATTTCCTTCTGTTAATAGTTATGACGCTGCTGATCCTGTGAGGCAGAGTAATGCTGCTACGATTAAAGTCCCAGAGACTGTTGGACAAGCACCTTTTGCTCAAGCTGTTGATAAATTAAACGGAGAAATTTCATCGACTGGGTCTCCCCAAAATGGTCATGCCTCTATATCACGCACTACATTGTCAACAATTATACATGACGTGTCAGAGCAAAGTCCTTCCGTTCCACTTCACTCAGATGCCAATGTAACAGGTTTCCAGAACACAGGCCTTCCGGCGCCTGCCCAGGTGGTTGTGGAGAATACACCTGTTGGTTCTGGTCGGCTACTCTGCAATTGGCACGAGTTTTGGAGAGCCTTCAGTCTTGATCATAACCGAGCAGATTTGATCTGGAATGAGAGAACTAGGCAAGAGCTGCGAGAAGCTTTACAGGCTGAGGTTCACAAGTTAGATGTTGAGAAGGAACGTACAGAAGATATTGTTCCAGGAGGTGCTACAGTTCAGACGATGACCGGACAAGATAGTGTGCCACAGATATCTTGGAATTATTCTGAGTTTTCGGTGACTTACACTAGCTTGTCCAAAGAAGTTTGTGTTGGTCAATATTACTTGCGGTTACTGCTTGATAGTGGCAGCCATGGTAGGGCACAAGATTTTCCACTGCGGAATCCAGTTGCATTCTTTAGGGCACTATATCATCGATTCTTATGTGATGCAGACACAGGGCTTACAGTAGATGGTGCTGTTCCTGATGAATTGGGTGCTTCTGATGATTGGTGTGACATGGGACGATTAGATGGTTTTGGAGGAGGGGGTGGTTCTTCTGTTCGGGAACTATGTGCAAGAGCAATGGCAATTGTTTATGAACAGCATTATAGTACAATAAATCATTTTGAGGGTACTGCACATGTTACAGTTCTTCTAGACCGGACAGATGATAGAGCCTTGAGGCACCGTCTTCTCCTTCTGTTGAAGGTACATTTTAACTGCACTTTTAAAATTGATTTGCATGTTCATTTCATTCTCTGAAATGAGTTGAGATAAAGAGGCTTGCTAATTTATGTTGCTATTGATCTGTTAGATGTTATTAGCCCATTATATCTTTCACTAGTTTCTCTTTTCTATTCTTTATATGCTTCTCTTTTTCATTAAAATTTCGAAGATAATGTTATCTGCCACTTTTTATCCACGAAGATTCTAGAAACATAGTGATTCTGTGGCATAAGCATCCTACAAACACTTACCGATGCTCCCTTTGTTTATCTTTCATATCTTTGTAAGTTCTTATCCTCTGTCCACGATAGCCTTGCAGGATTTGTTCCATTAAAACCTACTGCCCTAACTTTTGCAGTTGGAATTTAATGAAATTCCAAAGTCGAGGCAGGTAGATCTATAATTCTTTGAAAGCTAGGATTAAGATTGTGCTTTTAGTCAAATTCTTGCTTAATTATGAATTTGGAGGTAAAACTCTTCTTCTTATTGGATGATTACCATGATGGCATCTGTGAGCCATTATGGAACCTTTGATGTGGCCACTTCCTCCACCCTAAAGCTATGAAGTGAATTTAGTGATCCATGAATTTACTGGGAAGAGAAAAATGTTGAGAGCACATTGGAATATGACCTCAAGCTATTGGTTATCTCACTGTAGTCCATTTGCAGGTGTTGATGAAGATTTTGACTAATGTCGAGGATTGCGTTAAGGTTGGAGGCTGTGTGTTGGCTGTTGATCTGCTGACTGTAGTTCATGAAACTTCAGAAAGGACAGCTATCCCATTACAGTCTAACTTGTTAGCTGCTACTGCTTTCATGGAACCACTTAAAGAATGGATGTTTATTGACCAAGATGGGGCACAAGTTGGACCTCTGGAAAAGGATGCTATAAGGAGGTTCTGGTCAAAGAAAGCTATTGATTGGAGGACAAAATGCTGGGCCCCTGGAATGGTGGAATGGAAGAGATTGCGTGATATTCGTGAACTTCGGTGGGCACTAGCTATTCGTGTCCCTGTTCTCACTCCATCACAGGTTTGCATCATCTCTCTTGTCTAAACTGATGTTTTTATGTTTGTCTATGGTGTTGATTTAGCCAGAGTAATGTCTTACAGTGATGCTTGTTATACCTTTTTAGTTTTCTCTGCACTAATACCTCTGTCCATTCCACCCAGATTACCCCAAATTGCTGATCCTTTATCTTATTTGGAAAAATATAAGGAGGTTGTTTGATTCAATGGTTGGAAAGAAACCTTATTATCCATTACATAATGAGAGTAAACATAAAAGCAAGTGTCTATACGTATATATAATTTTTTCTTAATCACTGCAGCAATCTTATTGTCAGTGTGTTCTATGAAAGATATTTAAAGGAACATAGGAAAATTAGTTTCTCTGTTTTGTGAATTTATCCTACTGTCATGAAATAATCCTTTCAAACGTTTTATCTTTTTCTGCATTTCATGTTTATGCTTGTTCTCATACTTGCATTATCAAATTCTACTTGGGGGGAAAAAAAAAACGTGTGCACTCTTTATGCGAATTTTCTTTTACTCTTTACCTTTACTGTTTCAGTAGATACTCCCACTCTTCCCGCTTTATTTCTTCTAATATGTGTGTACTCTATCTAGGTTGGGGATGCAGCATTATCCATATTACACAGCATGGTATCAGCACATTCAGATATAGATGATGCTGGAGAGATTGTTACTCCAACCCCAAGAGTAAAACGGATATTATCAAGTCCACGCTGCCTTCCGCATATTGCACAGGTGACTTGGAGTTGTTTCTTACTGCTCACGTCTTTACCTCAGCCTAAATTCAATTCTTACATAACTGTGTTACCTTTTCAACAAAATCCTTTTAACACATTGTAGGGATATGGACGAGAATGCCTCTATGTGTTCTGATTTTCCTTTTGTATTTATAATTGAAGTTCATGTTTGTTGATAATACACACGTGTGTCCCACATCAAAAAAAAGGGGAAAGCCACCTATTGCCAATTGGTTTTAGAATAGAGCCTGACTTGGGTTTGTGTGTGGTCTAACTTTCCTCCTCGTATGGGCTCGTACGTCCATTACAACTTTAACATGGTATTAGAACCATGGAGATCTTGAACTGCCCATCATTTAAGCGATTGGAGAAGGATTTGATTCTGCATGGAGCAAATGACCCAGTAGTATTGTTTGCCCCAAGAAGGGGCCTATTTGATCTCAGTTAGAAATCCAGTCCCGATGCGGATTGCTTAGTACTTCTCCAGGTTGCCGAGTTAAAAAAGGACTCATGTGAGGGGGAGTGTTGAGAATACCCGCATGTGAGTGTCCCACATCAAAAAAAAAAAGGGGAAAGAAAACTAACATTTAAGCTTAGTGGGCTATTCTACTTATTGCTAATTGGTTTTAGAATGAAACCTCACAAACTAACATATAAGCCTAGTGGGCTATTCCACTTATTGCCAATTAGTTTTAGAATGAAACCTGACTTGGGTTTGTGTGTGTTCTAACTTTCCTCCTCTTGTGGGCCCATAGGCTTCTTGCAAATTTAACAATGTTCATATACATAATTAGGGAATTCATGTGAATGCTTACCATTCACTATGATAAAGGTTGTCATTTTTCTTTTCAGAAGTTGATTCCTTGTCACCGATCCAACATCTGTGAATTTGCTGCAAAGTGATCAATTATTTTCATTTTTCTCCTAGTATTGGTTACTTGAGATTGCAGTGCATAAGCCTAGTTAACTACTTTCTTGACAGGTCATGCTATCTGGAGAGCCAAGTATTGTTGAGGCTGCTGCAGCTTTGCTGAAGGCTGTTGTAACCACAAATCCCAAGGCAATGATACGTCTTTACAGCACAGGAGCATTTTACTTTGCTCTGGCATATCCTGGATCCAATCTTCTTTCCATTGCACAACTCTTTTCTGTTACTCATGTCCATCAAGCATTCCATGGTGGTGAAGAAGCTGCTGTATCCTCCTCATTACCTCTTGCAAAACGGAGTGTTTTGGGTGGCCTTCTACCTGAATCCTTGCTGTATGTACTGGAGCGTAGTGGTCCAGCTGCATTTGCAACAGCAATGGTTTCTGATTCTGATACACCAGAGATTATCTGGACTCACAAAATGAGGGCAGAAAATCTTATCCGCCAGGTATTGGAACTGTACCCGAGGGAGTACTGCTTCATTTCCCTTCTCTGCAATGCTACAGTCTTTAACACAACAGGACTTTAGATATAGAAGTTTAAAGTTGGTATTTGTAAATTGAGTTTTTTTAAAAATTTTTTTTGCTGTTCTCTGTATTTTGTCCAGGTTTTGCAGCATCTTGGTGATTTTCCTCAGAAATTATCCCAGCATTGTCATTCTTTATATGACTATGCTCCAATGCCTCCTGTCACATACCCAGAGCTAAAAGATGAAATGTGGTGTCACCGATATTACCTTCGAAACCTATGTGATGAAATTCGCTTTCCGAATTGGCCAATTGTGGAGCATGTTGAATTTCTGCAGTCTTTACTGGTAATGTGGCGTGAAGAATTGACTCGAAGACCTATGGATCTTTCTGAAGAAGAAGCTTGCAGAATTTTAGAAATATCTCCAGAAGATATAGTGAATGATAACTCAAAAGGAAATCGTTCTTTAGAAAGTGATGATGAGATAACTAGCATTTCAAAGCATATTGAGGAAATTGATGAAGAAAAGCTTAAGCGTCAATATAGAAAACTTGCAATGAAATACCATCCTGACAAAAATCCTGAGGGAAGGGAGAAGTTTCTTGCTGTTCAGAAAGCTTATGAACGCCTTCAGGTATGCCAAACTAAATTCCTTAGAAATGCCTGGTGATCTATGATTAAATTGGCAAAGATTTGGTGCCTTATGTGGCTAAACAATCCCAATGATAAAGAAATGGTACCATTATCCATCGTGCTTATAATCAAAATCGTCGAATAAATTCCTTCCATCTGTGTAATTCTTCAAAAGATTCTTTCGTTTCCATTTCTGAATCAGTTGATAGGATTTTTAAATCTATGAATTTGTTCTTAGTCGTTTGTCAAACGACCTTTGATTTAATTTTATATTGGAGTTTACAGGCCCATTTTAACTTACTCAGATGGCCGTTGCAGTGCTTTGCCCGTTCCTTTAACTTTGGAGAAAAATTAATCGAAGTGACAATTCTGAAATGAATTTAGATCGCTTGTAAATGATTGGTATATAAGTTTATTACTCCATGGTTTTACCAAAGACAATTTTTGATGTTGTATGTAGGCCACCATTCAAGGATTGCAAGGTCCTCAGCCTTGGAGGTTGTTGCTTTTGTTGAAAGGACAATGTATTTTGTACAGACGATACGGAGATGTGCTGGAGCCTTTTAAATATGCTGGCTATCCCATGTTGCTTAATGCAGTTACTATTGACAAGGATGATAACAATTTTCTTTCCCCAGAGAGAGCACCTTTGCTTGTCGCAGCATCAGAGCTTATTTGGCTGACGTAAGTGTTGCTCTGGCATTTTGTTTCTCTTCTATCTAATAAGTTATGAACTCAACTAAGATTTGACAACAATTCATGTAATTGATTTAGGTGTGCTTCTTCATCCTTGAATGGTGAAGAGCTTGTAAGGGATGGTGGGGTACAACTTCTTGCAACTCTTCTTTCCCGATGCATGTGTGTAGTTCAGCCATCTACTTTTGCAAGTGAACCATCTGCTATTATTGTCACCAATGTGATGAGAACTTTCTCGGTTTTGAGTCGGTTTGGGAGTGCCAGAGCTGAGATGCTTGATTTCCCTGGACTAGTTGAAGATGTTGTGCATTGCACAGAGCTTGAGCTTGTATCTGATGCTGTTGATGCTGCGCTCCAGACCATTGCTCATGTTTCTGTGTCCTCACAATTGCAGGATACTTTGTTGAAGGCGGGTGTGCTGTGGTTAGTTATTACTTCACCATGCATGTAAAATAGTCACATATTTGCTGCTTAATTCCATAGGAGATGTTAAATTTGAAAAGAATTTGTCCCTGTTTGCAATTTTAGCCCTTTTTTTCAATCCTTAGGTGCATTTGAGTTGCATTTGGTACTCTCATCATAACTCGAGCGACAAAAACCTCATACCAATTAGGATATGGCTCTTCCTATGTAGCACTGCATTAGACTTGTGAATGCTTCTAAACATGATTCTTATATGCATTCTCAGTTGATCACGAACTTACTTTTACATAATAGGATATATGGTTTTCTTCAAACCCCGTTTGCTGCGTGGAGATTATCAAGTATAAAGCATTTTTCTTTGACATTTACTCGTTATTAAGGCAGCCATACTTGATTAAGGAATGCCTTACCCATCAATCAATCTGATATGTAGAATGGCTGATACTCCTCCCTTTTTTGCCTGTTTGCAATCATTAATTTCATTATATGGTTTGTATCGGTTGTGTGGGTTGGAAGAAAAATCAGACTTGTTAAGTGATATTAACGTACAGAAGGCTGATTTAGCAGAGTTTATTTACATGAGATAAGCTATTAGCTAGCCATCGATTTCCAATCCAGTGATTTGGTATTAATAAGTTATGTTGAACTTGAACTTTAAGTCTCTCGCTCTCTCTCTTTGTGCAGTTTTGAATTTGGTTGTTTGGAGGCTCATTTCATGAGTTAGATATGGTCATTGGAACTTCACTTGTGCAACTTATGTGATTCTAATTTTAATATATTTCTTCTGTTGGATCAAAGAGAATAAAGGCTCAATGTGACTCTCAGCATTTTTTAAAACATTGAAATAGATACTTGATGACATTGCTGTTTGTTTCAGGTTATATGTTTCTTTTATTAGCGCATCTAACTTTGAATCCTTCTAGGTACCTAATGCCATTGTTGCTCCAGTATGACTCAACTGCAGAGGAATCTGATAAGAATGAGTCGCCTAATGTTGGCTCTAGTGTCCAAATTTCTAAGAATATGCATGCTATACGAGCATCTCAGGCCTTATCAAGACTTAGTGGTTTGTGCACCAACGGGAGTCAGACACCTTATAATGCAGCTGCAGCTGATGCCCTTATAGCTTTGCTAACTCCAAAACTTGCAAGTATGTTGAAAGATCAAGTACCAAAGGACTTGCTTTCCAAGTTAAACACTAACTTGGAGTCTCCAGAGGTAAATTATATTGATCTCCACAAAATGTCATAAACATTTTAGTACTACTATATAAGCTGTCCTGGGACAAACTTCTATTATGGAAGAATTGATGTAATGTTTGAGACAAAATCCTGTTGAGAACTATAAACGTGCTTGTGCATGGGGTTTGGTTTTTAATTTCTGATCATGCTTGTTTACGGCGCAGGTTTTAACTTTTGGAAAATTGCTTTTAAGATCATCTGTACTAAGTTTATTGACAATGCAACATGTGTATATAACGGTTCATTGCAATATTCTTTTTGGGCAAAATGGAGCTTGATAATCTTCTTTTTGTTCTTTGTTGTAGTTGTTGAGATGATTTGGTTAACTCTCTACTTAGATCGCATTTTCTATTTTCAGAGTTAAGGGTCTACCAGTCTTAAGTAGCTCCTCAGATGGCCTTCTTTCCAAGTTTGAACTTTTTCTTTTTGCTATTCGAATCAGTAGATGATAAAAGATATTAGGATTCAACTTATTGTTGGTTGTTCAGTATTTTCGATTGCCTCCTGGTAAATTAGAATAGCATTAGGATGCCACTAAGTGTTGGACATTAAGGTTATGTATGTCTGCTAAGTTTGTAAGTTTGAACTGAGTATATCTCCTCATCTTAATATGCGGATATGAATACTCTGGAATCTAAGTGTTCCCGACTACAAATCCACCTATGGTGAACTGCAGTTAACTTCTGAATCCATACTTCGTAGTACTCTGATGTAAAGAAAATGTGAAAAGGTTTTCCTGTATCTTAATGAGTTTCACCATGGTGAATTTTCTTTGAAATTGATTGAAACCAATTTATTTCATAAGCCTTGGAAACTCAAAAGAGTTTCATGATAAACTTTCTTCAAGAATATCTTTCTGAAAAAATGCTTGCGATTGTAGATTATCTGGAATTCTTCAACTCGAGCAGAGCTATTGAAGTTTGTTGATCAGCAGCGGGCTAGTGTGGGCCCTGATGGTTCATATGACGTCAAAGATTCACTTGCTTTTTCTTATGAAGCACTATCCAAGGAACTGTTTGTTGGCAATGTTTACTTGAGAGTCTACAATGATCAGCCAGACTCTGAGATCAGTGAGCCTGAAGCATTCTGTGTTGCGCTAATTGATTTCATATCCCTTCTAGTGCACAGTCAAGATAAAAATTCTGATGTCATAAAAGAGGATACTGCCGAGAACCCATTTGACAGGACACCCGAGATTCAAACCAATGCTACTGATTTATCAGTTAATGGACAACATGTATCTGATGATTTGTCAACGGTCCCTGATGGAAAATCAACAGACAGGGAAGAACTAGAGTTGATTAAGAATCTTCGGTTTGGGTTGACTTCACTTAAGGTTTGTGGTCAAATTCTGTAAGTGGTTTTTAAATTTAGCGAATAATTCTGACAATTTTCGATTTCCATGGACAGAATTTACTGACAAGTAATCCAAGTTTGGCATCTACATTTTCTTCTAAAGAGAAGTTATTACCTCTTTTTGGATGTTTCTCCATGGCTGTTGCTTCAGAAAGCAATATTCCTCAGCTTTGCCTGGATGTTTTATCTCTCTTGACTACTTATGCTCCTTGCCTGGAGGCTATGGTTGCAGATGGATCTAGTCTTCTCCTTTTACTGCAAATGCTTCACACATCTCCAGGTTGTCGTGAGGGTGACCTGCATGTTCTTTATGCTTTGGCAAGCACCCAAGAACTTGCTTGGGCGACTGCTAAACATGGTGGTGTGGTTTATATTCTTGAGCTTCTGTTACCTTTGCAAAGTAATGATCTGCCTTTCCTTCTTCCTTTTTACTTGTTTTTGGGATCAAATTTCATTGATGAAGCAAGCGCTGTATGCAGAGGATGTTCCCTTACAGCAAAGAGCGGCAGCAGCCTCTTTATTGGGAAAACTTCTTGGGCAGCCAATGCATGGACCTAGAGTTGCTATAACACTAGCAAGGTTTCTTCCAGATGGCCTAGTATCTGTGATCAGGGATGGTCCTGGTGAAGCGGTCGTATCTGCACTTGAACAAACAACAGAAACACCGGAACTTGTGTGGACACCAGCGATGGCAGCATCTTTGTCTGCACAGATTGCAACCATGGCATCAGAGTTGTTTCGTGAACAGAAGAAAGGTCATGTTGTTGACTGGGATGTCCCTGAACAGGCTACTGGACAACAGGAAATGAGAGATGAGCCACAGGTAGATACCGTCTCAGAGATGAAATGGATAAAAGACATTAGAATAAATTATATTGATAGCTTTAGGGAATGCTACAATAAATGTATCTGTACATTTTTATGCAGGTTGGTGGAATCTACGTCAGGCTTTTCCTAAAGGATCCTAAATTTCCCCTCAGAAATCCAAGAAAATTCTTGGAAGGGCTACTGGATCAATATCTATCGTCCATTGCCAGTACGAATTATGATAGACAAGCTGTTGACCCTGAACTTCCTTTACTTCTTTCTGCTGCATTGGTGTCATTACTTCGCGTGCACCCTGCACTTGCAGATCATGTTGGGTATCTTGGATATGTGCCAAAACTTGTGTCTGCGGTTGCATTTGAACCAAGACTAGAAACAGTGGCGTCAGAGGAGGTGAAGAAAGAGTGTGATTCTGACAGGGTATTTGAATATTACGACGGATCATCACCTCCTCCTCAAACTCCTCAAGAACGTGTGCGTCTTAGTTGTTTGCGTGTTCTACATCAACTTGCAGCAAGTACCATATGTGCTGAAGCTATGGCAGCAACTAGTGTGGGTACACCTCAGGTGCAGTGATCTGCAGAATACTCTGTCATGCCTTTCTTCTATCATAATTATCTTCCTTTAGTTATTCTCGTTCATTTTAGCTTGTACTATTACTTTGATTTTAATTAATGAGACTGGGAGATAAGTTATGTTGTGACTTGTGAGTAAAGAATTATTGTGACTGTTCTGATTCTTCTCTATGTCTAACCCTTGCTTACTTTCTCTCAATGTTCGGTCTTAGGTTGTGCCCCTACTAATGAAAGCCATAGGATGGCAAGGTGGAAGCATGCTAGCCCTCGAGACGCTAAAGCGTGTTGTAGTTGCAGGAAATCGTGCTCGGGATGCATTGGTTGCTCAAGGACTTAAGTAAGCTGTTAACTGCGGTCTTTTTCTCTATTTGTTTCCTTTGGTTGGTTGGATGCAGAAGGGTGTGATGTTGATACTGGGAATAAATGCTCATTTTGCTAGTCAAACAGAACTTATGGTTTCCCATAGGATATTTATGCACATTGGTGATGGAAGTTATACAGACACTAGTCTTTCAATGAGGAATGCATATCTGAGGAATAAGTCTCTCCTTTGTCATTTTAGAGTAAATTGATAAAGTTGTGGAATGTATTCTTGAATTTCATGACAAAAGGAGTTAGAGACTAAGAAATGAAGCATTTTCCTTTTCAAAAGTAGAAAAAAGAGATAATAGAAAAACAATATAAAAAGTTATGGAATTTGGCTTGTTTGCTTTATTATAGATTTACCTATTGACTCATGATATTCTGAAACCTTTTATGGGGGAGAAAATTTAGAACATTCTATGCTGGGGCAGAAAAAAAAAAGTAGTTTTAATTCATTTGCAGAATAATGACTTTTTACTTATCTTGAAAACCATTTATCTGGATAGTTGCAATAACTATTGCTTAGAATTTCTACCTTTTAGTACATTTCGACTATGCACTTAATTGACTTCTTTGCAATATTTAAATAAAATTGTCTTGGGTTATTTAGGGTTGGTCTAGTGGAAATACTTCTTGGTCTTCTTGACTGGAGGGCTGGGGGTAGGAATGGACTTTGCACTCAGATGAAGTGGAGTGAATCTGAAGCATCTATCGGCAGGGTGCTTGCTATTGAGGTCAGGCTTCAAAGCTATGATTGTTGTTTGAAATTGGTTGCCTCGGAGATGCTATTCTGAAGTATTATATTGAATTTTTTCAGCCCTTCCAATCATGTATGTATAATTATGAAAAGAATTTAAATTAATTCCATGCGTTCTCTATGTATTATGTTGGGTACAGGTTTTGCATGCTTTTGCAACGGAAGGAGCATACTGCAACAAAGTGCGTGAAATGTTGAATGCCTCTGATGTAAGTGCTGATACGTACTTTCCCTTTTTCGAGTTTCTCATTATTTAATCATTCATCTGGAAGTTCATGCCATATTTTGATTCATGGCACCATTCTGATGCAGCAGTCGTATGTTTTCTGGGTACAAAGTTCAGTATAAATAACCAACTAATGAGACGAAATCTTTTTGCAGGTTTGGAAAGCTTACAAAGACCAAAAGCATGATCTCTTCCTTCCTTCAAGTGCCCAATCTTCAGCTGCAGGAGTTGCTGGTCTGATTGAAAGTTCGTCTTCCAGCCTTACATATGCCCTTGCAGCACCACCGCCACAACCTCCTCATGCAAGAGCGCCGACACCAACCTCATAATGGGAAGCACAATCTTTATTCATAGCTGTTGAGGTAGTTTACTGAAGCATTATACCTATCTGTATAGCTCTAATGTACAGCCTTCTTTTATCTTTTTTCCCATTTTGTCTTTCTACTCGCTCATTCGTATACACATATGAGGTTTGACAAGTGAGGCAGGATTGCAATTTTTGATATAAACATACATATATGTTTCTGTAAAAAGATATTCCAATCATATTCCAATCATATTTGTGATGTATGTGAGTCGAAACAATTGGAAACATCACACAAAGTTTGCCAACTTGATTCCTGTTATTGTAAGAAAAGCACAGCCAACCTTCCAAGGATCCTGTGATTGCTTTGAGTTGAAACCCAGTTCAGTTCACTCAATATGTCCATTGATTAGACAGAGTCTCTCAAATTCATTCCCAACTTAAGACTTCCGAGTGGATTGAATTGCGACACTCTACTGTCCATTAGTTTTGTTGATAATGCAAAATAGCAATTAAATGGTCTAGCTCAGATTATTATTAAAAGTGTCGTCCGAAGTTTGGTTGGATGTGGGTCGAGATCAAAGTAACGTTTTTACTCTATTTTTAACCTATAAATTAAAACAAGGTTAAGTTTCAAAGATCAAGTTTTTTCTGGTAGTTCAGTAAGTTCTAAGTATGATTTGTTGGCTTTGGGCTGGATCCGATCCAATTAGCTTACCCTAACTGAAAACAGTTTGGAATCCAGAATGAAAGGAAGAGATCGTTACACGACATATAGCTTATGTCATGGAAACTACGTCATCAACCTCAAGAGACGGCCCGCACTGACGACTTTGATAGGATTAGCCATTATGTTTAATGATATTACTATTATTATCGTATAGAAAAACAACAAGTGTTGCTAAAACGAATCCAATTATTTCTTTAAATATCATATTTACATATTTCTATATATTAACACCCCACCAACACTTACTCTTCACACACACACTTGCAAGTGTCTTGTTCTTTGGCGGCGGTGAAACAAGTTAGATCGGAGAGAAATGGACCAGGATGGACAGCGCTCCGGCAACGGCTCCGGATCCGGCTCCGGCTCTTACGCCAACCTTCCTCAACCTCGTGGGAAGACAAAGAATGACATGTTGGTCCGAATTGTTGGAGGTTCTTCTTCAACAAAAAATAACTAAATCGTCCATCATCATTAGTAACCCTCAAGAGATGGATAGCTTGAAGGTGTAAATAGCATGAAGGTGGTCTTTTCTTTTTTGGGTTTTTGAATAAGGTGGTTTGTGTTTGGAGCTCTTAAAAGGGCATGCATGATCTTGTAAATTCTGTGTGAATCTAATCAATATATGAAGCTTACTTACAACTCCTTTTTACTTATTCTTGTTTATTTATGAATAAAAATATAAAAAGAAAGCACTTTTGATCCAAATAAGAAATCATGAAGAATGAATATCTGTTTTTAAGATGAAATTAACATCAGAAAACCTGAAAAAATAAATTAAAAAGCTTTAACTTTTCTCATACTTTTGATATAAGAAGTAAAAATCATAAGTTTTTTTTAGGGATAAAATACTTACCCAACTAATCAAATAGAAAACGAATACAATTCAGAATAATGTTCCAAGTTATAAAAGAACTAAAAGATAAAAAAGCTCTCGCCAAACGGTGAACAGCTTTATTAAGTGTTCTATGAATCCAACAAACACTAATGTCGGGACGAGAAGCTAACAAAGATTTGCATTCGTCAACTAGTAAATCAACTTCAGATTGGTCCTTTCTATCATTTCTTCGAATAACAAGAAATAGGGACTGAGCATCGGTAAAAATCGTACCGTTGCCTGGATGATTATCAGCAAGCCACTTCAAAACATTGCGTAAGGCAACAGCCTCAACCTGGCACGGGAGTAGAACACCTTCGCAGACAGGAGAGAAAGCTTGGACAAAACGACCATGCGTATCACAAAACACTCTATAATAACGTACTTTAACTTTAATATTTATTATAAAAATGTTATCGAAAGTATTATTTATTTACTTATAACAGTATTTCTTATCATCAAAATAAATAAATATATTAATATAAAAGTATAATTACAATTACGAATCTATTAAAAAAACGAAAAATTCAACTGTTGAAGGAAAAAAACTTCTTCACGCATATATCGTAAGCCATGCATTATCACAAATGACTTTTTTGTCCTTTTTATTATTATTATAGGAATAATGATAAACAGTGTCAAATACATTACTTTTGTTACACGATACCAATCAATTGACACACTCTTTTATTTAACTCCTTTAGTGCTTGACAGTGAAAAGAATCCAACTGGGAACACTAGTACTGGAGTAGGTTTTGTATTATTGGATACAGGTCAGAAAGTAAGAGATAAGAACTAAGTGTATATCTCAGCCACCACCAACCACCGTCGGACACGGCGGTTGATTCCTTCTGCAACCAACACTAAGCTCTTGATGGGGTTTGGTTTGCTCTGTGGATGGATGGGCCCTAGCAAACACTTAAAACTGACCGATCATTCTCTTTTCTTGTTATCTTAATCAAAACATTCATGTAAAGTTTAAGCATGTCATATCAAACACGCTCCTTAAGTTATGATCCACAAACTTTGTTTTAATCAATTATGTTATATCAACTTAATTATACGAGTTCGACCTGAAATCTTATGTATAAGAACATAAGAACATCCAATATAATGCCCACATGGGTGGTCCTACTTGACAAGGATAAGTCACGACTTATTACATCCAACTTGATCTATTCTCAAATGAAGATTTAAACATGTATCAAAGTTGTTATTGGTCGGATATTTCCAGTCAAATTTGTCGTCTTAATAAATAATTTATTTAGAATATATAACTAATTGTTTCATACGTATTAAAAAGTAAGTCACGTAGTGGATATCAATATTTTAAAAATTGGACCGAACATTGAACCGGTCAACTAATATGTTTAAGGTTTAAAGTTTTAACCGGTATTAGACCGCTATAAAACCGATATATAATAAAGAAGAAGTAAAATTATAAGAATATATAAAAATATAATATAAAATAAAAGACCTTATTGAAATAAAAATGCATTAATATAATAAATTGATAATAAATCTAATAATTTGAACTAAGATTGAATCTAACATAAATTTTAACAATAATAATAATAATTGTATTTCCATACTATCATTTGTTTAAAGTCTCATAAAAGTTGAAGCATGTTTAAAGAAAATCAATAGAAAGGACTCTATTTTTATTCTAACTTCTTTGTTAATGTCCTTTAAATATGCTTCTTATAGTTTAAATATTATTTTTTAACACGTTCATAAATTATTTTAAGTAGAATTACTTATATATACTAACTAATAATTTAATTTATTAAATAAATTCATGATAAAATAATAATTAGATTCTAACAATAATAATTTAAAATTTTTAATTAAAATATAAGAAGATAAATAAGGAACTTAAAATTTGACAAATATAATTTATTAGTGAAATTAAATAAATTTAGTTTTTTTAAGGATAAAATAATAATTAATTTTTAAAAATAATAATTTTAAATTAAATTTTAAATTAAAATATAAATAAATAAATAGATAATATAAAATTTATAAGATAAATTATGTGAGAGAGTTGAAAAATAAAATTTATTAAACTTTAAAAGATTGCGTTTGTCAAAAGTCAGTTAAATGTGACAAGAAATTAAACTGATAAGACTAGTGATTTAAGGTTTAAAAAATTCAATTAGAATTAGATCGCTATAAAATTTATTAAAGACTGAATAAGATTGAACAATTTAAAATAATATTTAAGAAGATTGTCCTAAATTTAAGGTTTAATTGAAAAAATAGGTTGTTCAATGAAAATTAATTAGTTCACAAAAGTCAACGGATTAATTAATAAATTGATCAATTTTTAACAAAAATAAATATTAAAATAAATCGAACCGGAAAGTTAATAAAAGCTTTTATGATTAAACCACCCAAACTAGTATGATTTTTTAATCGTAAAAATTTCTCTTATAATTTGTTATACGTTATAACAAAAATATTTTATTAAGACTATATTTATTGAACAAAATTTTAATAAAGACATTTTAAGTTAAATTTACTTTTTTTTATTTACAAGTTGTTAACCTATTAATTTTTTCTATATTTGAGTTTGTTTTTAATTTATAAATTAGTAGGGCCATGATAGGTGAGTAATTAGGTTTCAAGTATTTAATATGTTTTATTATGCATATGAAAAGTAGTACGCGCATTTATTGAAAAAGAAGAATTAGTTTGTAGTTTAACTAATTAAAAATAATTTTTTTAAATTTTAAAATATTATTTAAAAATAACTGATGAAGTACAAGTAATATGAATATTATATACAGCCTAATTAAATGCTATTAAACATGATTCAAATAAATTCTTTTATTCAATTTGAATAAATTAAACTCGATTTTCAATAATTCAATTAGATTTAAATACTAATTAAATGATAAATATTTGATTAATCCATATATATTTTTTGCCATAAATTTTCAACAAAAATATAGAATTTTTATGGAAATTTGAAACAACACATTCTTGTATCCGATACTCACGTTACTAAATCGTCGGTTATAAAATCTCGAACTCAAATTTCTCCGACTCAGCCGCGTCGATGAAGCATTATACTTGTCTGTATATAGCTCTAATCTAATGTACAGTCTTTCGACGTAGTAGTTGCATTATGCCTACTTTAACTTTATATACAATGGTCTGTGAATTGAAACTCAATCAATTCAACTCAACATATCCATTAGTTAGATAAAAAATCTCCCAAATTCGTTCCAACGTAGCTTTCTTATGTCATGAGAACTACGTCATCAAGAAAAGAGACACCCCACTCATAATTCTGATAAAGTTGGCCGTTACTTTTACTAAAGAGAGATAAGATCTCCTGTCTAATATTATGGTGTCTTATTGTATCCAATAAATCTCAATCATCTATTTATGAGACAAAATAAAATAAAGTAAAACTGAACAGAAGATCTGAACTTTTAAAGAGAGCCCAATTATAGATGTAAATATGCATATTTATATATGTCTGCGTATTAACACACCACCAACGCTTTACTCTTCACGCATACACTAGCTAGTAATAGCAGAGCCTCGAGTGTCTTGTTCTTCGGCGGCGGCCGCGAAACAATTTAGATCGGAAAGAAATGGATCAAGACAGAGGAAGCTCCCCCAACGGCTCAGGAAATCGGAAAGAAA
>JANZLX010000213.1:477287-489913 GCA_025531955.1 Erythroxylum orinocense
GATGATTACGTCTATCCCTTGTTCTTAGTCATTGCTCTACAAGGTCAAATGTCTTTCGTTAACAATTCTTGATAGGTATTCTGAGTTGATCAGTCATGCCCCTGAAGGGGAATTTTCAAAAATGGCTCCATTTCGCATATTAAGTTTTGATATTGAATGTGCTGGTCGTAAAGGCCATTTCCCTGAACCTACCCATGATCCTGTAATTCAGGTTCGTTCCTGGTTATATGTTCATCCCTCTTTCTAATGCAGCATTATAGTGGTGTTTATCATTTTCCCTATTTCTGAAATATGATTGTTGTTGTCATTTCAGGTGGCCAACCTAGTGACCATGCAAGGAGAGAAACAGCCATTTGTTCGTAATGTCATGACCTTAAAGTCATGCGCTTCAATAGTTGGTGTGGATGTGATGTCATTTGAAACAGAAAGAGAGGTTCTACTAGCATGGAGGGTATAATTTAGGCTTTAGGCTTTTGGTTCTCTTTAACTTCACCAGCAGCAAAAATCATTTTCAATTTGATGCTTGTTGATTTCATAAGTTTGAACACGATTTGAAGTTGGAGCTATCACCTGCGAATGGGTGTCAAAAGTGGTTCCATCTTATGTCATCATTCTTTTAAGTTAGGGTTCAGATTGATTATGGAAGTGGAGCATTAGACTATCCAGATCTGTAGGTCGATCAGATTATATTTTATTGCATGAAATTAACATGATTATTGTGCCCATAATGTGAAAAATGAAAAAAAAAAAGTTTTTCAGAACTTGCCATAACAGCTAAATCTATTGCAGATAGCCTCCTTTTACCAAATGATGGATCATTTTCCCATCAATGTTAGCATGTTAACTTTTTTTGTATGTCGATTGTCTCGCGACGTCTATTATCTCTAATACAATGTTGTACTTTGACATAATGGTTCCCTGATAATTCTACTGCATTAAGTGCATTTAGACTTCTATTAACATGGTTTTGTTTATGATAGATTGATTTGCTTACAGGATTTTATCCGTGAAGTAGACCCAGATATTATAATTGGATACAATATCTGCAAGTTTGACCTGCCATATCTCATTGAGGTAGTTAGTGGTTGTTGACAATGAGATGGGTTTGTTAGCTTGTATTCTAAATTGTTATTTTAAAGAATATCTGTGTCTGAATAAGGCAATTATCCCTTTTTTTTTGGCTTACAGAGAGCTGAAGCATTGGGAATATCAGAATTTCCTGTACTAGGCCGCATCAGGAACAGTAGGGTACGAGTAAAAGATACAACTTTTTCATCAAGGTACAGTAACACCTTGCTTTATTTAAATTCCATTCTTTCCCTTCTAAACTGCTATTTGATTGCTTTCCTTTCATCTTTGTCCGTTTTCTTCCTCTGTTAATGTATGGTGAAATGAGCTCTATCATGTACTAAAGCAAACGTAAACATTGTAGATGCGAGCCAATATCAAAATAGTTATCAGACCAATACCATAGCCCGTTGTAAAAAATAATTAATGACTATTTCCCCTCTCCTTAAATGATGTGGTCATTATATAGTGCTGGGTGTCAATTAACTGTTACATATCTGTTTCTTTGAAGCAGTTTGTCAGTATGTTTGATGGATTTAGCTAACCTCTTGTGTACATTCAACCTAAATGACATATGATGATGATTGTTATGTGTTGTACAGGCAATATGGAACAAGGGAAAGCAAAGAAGTTACAGTAGAAGGCAGAGTTCAATTTGATTTACTTCAGGTTTTGTCTTATAGAGTGGTTACTTCCATGGGTTACATTCTTTATTTTCTGTTGTAACTTATCCTCTTTTGTTCACAAAATACTATATTTTTTGCAGGCAATGCAACGAGATTATAAATTGAGTTCTTATTCCTTGAATTCTGTTTCATCACACTTCCTCTCTGAGCAGGTAATTTTTGGATTTCTCTCTTTTATATTTCAAGTGGTGCGCAAGTATTTTAATCTTCTACTGAATTTTCAGACCCATGTTCTAGAATTAAAATTTAGAAGTTGTACCTGTTAGTACTGCCTGACTGTTTAAACGAAAACATTTTCACATGTAACCATCAAGGACCTACACCTCTATCGATTTCGCGGTGCTTGTTTTGGTATTGTGGTAATGGTAGGTGGGTATAGGTTGCATGGGATGAACTCATCGATTGTAGGTTTTTCCAATGAATGCTAACTGCTTTACTTCCTTACCCACTCCACTCCCTTCACTCCCCTCTCCCATCTTTGAATCCATGTACTTTGCTGGGATTGCTTTCATCCAGCATTTCTTGTACTGTTTATCTGTTTAAAACCCTTTTTAACCATATGTTTTGTCTTATCTGTTGCCTACAAAGAATGATTAGCAATTTGTGTTGGTAAGCTCATATATTCCATCTTTTTGCAGAAAGAAGATGTGCATCATTCAATAATTGCAGATCTCCAGAATGGGAATGCAGAAACTAGGAGACGGCTTGCTGTATATTGTTTGAAGGTGTGTCGCTTAGTTTAATTTTGGTTTTGGAACTGTATGTCTGCTTCCCACTCTGTACCTGTCAAGTGAACGTCATTGTAAGTGATCCTCAAGTTAGAAATTAAAGTTTGAGAGAGCAATTTGGTGATTTCAGCTTGATATATAGATGTGGTCCTGTTCATATCCCCCTGTTATTTGAAAGGTAATACAGTGGCATAAAATTTACTGTCAGGCAGTTCTTAATTTATTAGAAGTATTGCTAGGGAATTCTTGCGAGCCTGCATTGCCTGATTTCAGACATTCATTTTCACTTCTAGATATTTGCGTGGTTCATACTTGGCTAAAGGATAAAACATTGTCTCAACCTGCATCTATAATTTTTTGCCGACATTTATGCAACAGCACATTTTTATTTTCTTTAGCTGTAAGTTGCACATTAATAGAATTGGACCACTGATATGAGGATGGTCAAGCTTGTATAGCATCATGTTTAATGTCAAAATTTGTGGAATCCAGGATGCTTATCTCCCACAACGACTCTTGGACAAACTGATGTATATTTACAACTATGTAGAAATGGCTCGTGTCACAGGTGTTCCTATATCCTTTCTTCTTTCCAGGGGTCAAAGCATCAAGGTTTGCAAATTTTAATTGGTTAGCTTGGTGTGTAAGGTGATAATGGTAGATTAAATTCATGATTTTATTTTGTTCAGGTTCTTTCTCAACTCTTAAGGAAAGCTAAACAAAAGGACCTTGTCATTCCAAATGTAAAACAGTCAGGATCTGAACAGGGAACATATGAGGGTGCCACAGTGAGTACAATTCAATACCTGAAGCAATTGAATCTCGGTTAATGCTCAGAATGCTTGATAACATACAGGAGGATGGCAAATTATGCACTTTCAAAGCTTCATTTTGTGATTGAATTTGTTTCTCAAAAGTTCTATACTTTCTAAGAATTGGAATATCCTTGGTGATACTTTAGATTCTGCAAAATTCAGGTTTTGGAGGCCAGAGCAGGATTCTACGAAAATCCGATAGCAACACTTGATTTTGCATCTCTGTATCCGTCTATAATGATGGCATACAATCTATGCTATTGCACTCTGGTGATTATGATTTTTATTTTATTTTTAGTATAAACTAAATAAATTTCTTTTTAAATGAGAAAATTCTTCTTAAGAGTTACATTTTGTTGCAACTATTGAAGGTCACTCCTGAAGATGTTCGTAAGCTCAACCTCCCCCCTGAATGTGTCAACAAAACACCATCTGGTGAAACATTTGTCAAATCAAACTTGCAGAAGGTTAACATGTCATTTATAAGTGAATCCTTGTGCCCCCGTTATCATTTCTGTTTTGTATAGATGTTCTCTGGAATCAAGTGTATTGGTTTCCCAAAAGATTCAAATTTGAATTTGATGAAAGTGTATTGTGATTTACTTTCAGGGAATTCTTCCAGAAATTCTTGAAGAACTGTTGACCGCTCGTAAAAGAGCAAAAGCTGATTTAAAGGTAGTTCATTTTTCATGTCAAACTTTACGTGAATGCTTTTATTCAACAACACTGTTATTTCATGGGCTCCATTTTCTATCCTTTCATGTCTTTACTGCTCCTAGACTTCTTATACTTTGTTATGCTGTTATTTAGGAAGCAAAAGATCCTCTTGATAAGGCTGTTCTAGATGGTCGACAACTGGCCTTGAAGGTAAGCTTGTTTCAGAAATCTGTGAATGGTAGTATATGGTCTCTTGTTCAGCTACAATTTTGTCCCCCATTATCAACTCACTCATAGTTTAAGGTCTTTGAGGTTTGTTGATTTTGCAGGTAAGTGCTAATTCTGTGTATGGATTCACAGGAGCTACAGTTGGCCAGTTACCGTGCTTAGAGATATCTTCAAGCGTTACTAGCTATGGTATTCTCATTGTGATACTAACTATAAA
The DNA here is from genome assembly GCA_025531955.1 of Erythroxylum orinocense. Taxonomy (NCBI): domain Eukaryota; kingdom Viridiplantae; phylum Streptophyta; class Magnoliopsida; order Malpighiales; family Erythroxylaceae; genus Erythroxylum; species Erythroxylum orinocense. Next base: position 481,687 of record JANZLX010000213.1, read on the forward strand.
TTGTGTACGCTGATAAGCAAATGAGCTCATTCATTTCCAATTTCATTTCATCTGAAAAGCTTTTTCCATGTCAAGGTCGGCAAATGATTGAACATACAAAAAGGCTTGTGGAGGACAAGTTCACCATATTAAGAGGTTATGAGCACAATGCTGAGGTATGCCAGCTGTATCTCTTTTGGAATATGGTACACCATATTATACAAAGAAATTGCATGATATTTTGGTTTGGAATTGGTAGGCGAAATGTTTTATTGTTTGTATGCCAAAATTTAGTGATCAGAATGCTAATACTTGCATAATTGGAAGTTTTGGGTCACTGTGCGTAATCATAAAGTAAATATTCGTTATAAGAAAGAAAGGAAGACAACACTTAATAATGACCCTCACAAGATCCATCTCTTAATCTGATCTCCTTTTCGGTCAGGAAGATTAGGTTGGTAACATGAAGGCTGGTGGTGGTTCCATGATATCTTAGAACCGTAATAGTAAAGTACTCTCATTTTTCTTTGCTTTATTTTCTTTGAATTATGCAGGTTATCTATGGAGACACAGATTCTGTCATGGTGCAGTTTGGGGTGCCTACTGTGGAAGAAGCCATGAAGTTGGGGAGAGAAGCTGCTGACTACATCAGTGGAACTTTCACAAAGGTAAGCCTATTGTTGTTACATGTTTGAATTTTATTCCACAAGCTGACTTTGTATACTCCGTGATACTCTTCAACATTAGGTTTTCTTTAATGTGTAATACCTGTAATTAGCCAAACTATTTTTTAATGTGGATATTTGCATTGTGAAGCCCATCAAGCTAGAGTTTGAGAAGGTTTATTATCCATATCTCTTGATTAGCAAGAAGAGATATGCTGGGCTATTCTGGACTAATCCGGAGAAATTTGACAAAATGGACACTAAAGGTTAAAGTTGTGCTTATCAAACCTTGTTTCTATTTTTTCTTTCTTTTATTGTAGGCTGTGAGCCTTGTAATTTGACTTGGCTTATATAATTGGCAGGCATTGAAACTGTTCGAAGAGACAACTGTTTGTTGGTCAAAAACTTGGTTACTGAGTGCCTTCATAAGATTCTTATTGACAGAGATGTCCCTGGTGCGGTTCAATATGTTAAAAACACCATTTCCGATCTTCTTATGAATCGTGTGGATTTGTCACTTCTAGTGATCACAAAGGTAAGGAACTTCAACTGTTCACAGTTTCTGGAGTCCTTTGTAATCAACTTGACATACTTTGTTAGGAATAAGGGTCACAAAGGAGGAGAGTGGTTAGTTTATACACGGAAGAAGAAGACAGGCTGTAAGCAGTAGTGAGACAGTTAGATATCGATATATTTTAGTGATTTAGGTCGTTAGTAGGAGATATCTATTCTTTAGAAGTTTGTTAGGTTAAGTAGATATAAAAATTATAGTCTATGGGGGTAGGCTTTTAGATTGGAAATAATTCTCGGAAGATTTCCTGAGATTGTAAGGGGGGTTTCCCTTGTGAAGAAGGTTCTTCCTTCTTGTTTTGGAATAACACTGAGCTATTACTCTCTATCCAGTGTTATCTAACACACGGGTACATTAACTTGAATTGTTACCTAACATACTTTTATTTACATCAGGGCTTGACAAAAACAGGAGAGGATTATGAAGTAAAGGCAGCTCATGTTGAACTAGCTGAACGCATGCGCAAGGTTCCTTTTGATTTGTTTACTTGCATAGTTAAAATTTCACTAATGCGATGCTCCCAATTTGCATTGTTGCACCACTAATGCTGTACCTAGCTATTATGTATTTATGAATGTATTTCTTGCTAGGTTTTATTCTTTTCTACAAATTGCTTTTGTTTCATGTATGTGATTATCACTGGTTACGACCCTAGGTTTCAGCATGTTGTTTCTACTACTTTCCCTCATCAAGTTCCTATGGCCAAAGCTCTTTTTGAAATTTTTTTTGCATGATTGTTGCTGTTCGACATCCATCCCTTGTTGGAATATGTTTAAAAAACTAATGATTTCTGGCTAAAACTTAGTGGAAACTTATATTGATCTTGTGTTTAAGAAGTTTAATAGGGGTTATGTCACTCTTATGGATAGCTGATTATCAATAATTATGCAACTTTCTGGTTCTCATCTTTTTATAAGCATTTTTTCAGAGAAATCAGAGTTTTGATGTCTTGAAATTTTCAATAATTTCATAATTTTAAGTGTAACAAAATCCTTATGTCTATTTTTCATAGAGAGATGCTGCCACTGCACCAAATGTTGGGGATCGAGTTCCTTATGTTATTATAAAAGCTGCGAAAGGTGCCAAGGTAGTTCTTCACATGACTGTTTCAGTTAGTTTCCTTGATATTATTTAAAACAGTTGTCATCTTTTGATCCTTGGCTTGATTTTACTCTTATCAGGCTTATGAGAGATCAGAGGACCCTATCTACGTGCTTGAAAACAACATACCAATAGATCCTCAATACTATCTTGAGAACCAAATTAGTAAGGTTGGTGTGTGTGTCTCTGGTTAAAATATGATTTTCTTGGCAATGCCAGTTCATCATAACATTCATATTGCAGCCACTTTTAAGAATATTTGAGCCTATATTGAAGAATGCTAGTAAAGAGCTCCTCCATGGAAGTCATACAAGATCTATATCAATCTCAACTCCTTCAAATGGGGGCATCATGAAATTTGCTAAGAAACAACTCAGTTGCATTGGTTGCAAGGCAATAATTAGGTATGCTTCTCTGCTCATCCGTGTTAATCTTTTTTGGATGATATGTAGAATTGTAGGTAACAATCAAAATTGAAAAGTCCTGAATATCTTTTCAGTGTCAGATAAACATAAATTATTGACTTTATGGAGATATAACACTGGATGGTATTCGGTATAATGCAATGGGTACAATGTAAATGCAATAGTAAAATCTGTTTCTTTTTTCACTGGTTGTGAGTATGTGAAATGCCATGGATGTTGCTTTATGCTGTTTAAATACACGTTTTATTATTATATAGCTACCATATCTAATCGTCAAGTCAATACATCTATCATTACATAACATGTTTAATTCCATTCCACTTTATTACATCATACCAAGCACAATTTCTGTTTTTCTGGACCAGTGATTCTGATCGGACTCTCTGCTCTCATTGCAAAGGAAGAGAAGCCGAGCTTTACTGTAAAACGGTTTCTCAAGGTATATATCTGTTCACGAATCTTATTCTCTATGAGATGATATTAGTATTGGGAGAAATTCTGTGATTGATTATGCAGAACTGTAACTGCTTGCAGTATCTGAGTTGGAGTTGCTTTTTGGGAGGCTATGGACGCAATGCCAGGAGTGTCAAGGCTCTCTTCACCAGGATGTTCTTTGTACAAGGTTTACCATCAGCTTCACTATTTCATTAACTCACTAAAAAATAATATTCTTGAACTTTAGCTTGGATTTCTCATCCGAATGCATTAAATTCGGTAAAAGAAAACAAGAAACGAGATGAAACCTAAAAATCATTTGATTTATGTAACTGGTAATATTTTTTGGTTTACTTCTTTTGACAGTCGGGATTGTCCAATATTCTATCGGAGGAAGAAGGCTCAGAAAGATATGGCTGAAGCAAAGCGGCAGTTAGACCGATGGAACTTTTAACATTTGTAAAGAAGCCATCACCTTTATTTACTTGTGTTTCTCCAGGGGAATCAAATATTGTGCTTACCAAGGAAAGTGCCAACTTCACCTATGTGAGATGCTTTATCTAAATTACAGCGATCAAACCAAATGGATTCACAAATTGGCTATCACAAATTGTACAAAGAAAACCCAGAACCTCTGGTAAGGGATGTGAAGTGCAAGGTAAAAACAGGCTCTTGGGATTTGACTGTTGCATTAGAACAAGCTTGAACATGGACGAAGAAAATTCACCCTTGGGGCAGAACCTTGGCGTAACTCCGGGTGATAGGCGAATATCACTGTCCTTTTGACATTTCAGGAGTTTCACCTCTCTCTACTGTTATTTGCACGGTCTGCACCTTCTATCTCGAAAGGATTGTATAAATTGTCTGCACTCTGTATCTCCACAGGATTTACATGTATGGCTTTCTGAGCTAAATTTATGTCCTTATTGTCATCTGAAATGTGAATTGGAGCTCCTTACGAGTTCAAACAAATGACTGAATGAGTACAATTTGATCAACGCAAAGAATTACGTAGATGTTCCATTACTTGTAAAGTTCCAATTTAAACATAATTTTCTTCTAACTGACTGTCCCCGTAACATAATTGTGGTCTACTTCTATCTTCATATTTGAATTACATTCTTTTTATCCAAAGTTGACATAGAGCACGATGTGAAGAGGTGATGATAAACAGGAAATGAAATCATTATGATTTAAACAATAGATTTTGCATAGGCTAAAGTTCCATTTGCAATTAATATGATATGCCTGTGTCATATTAAAGTCTTGCAAATACATGGATTCTTATGTTGGATCAATTCTTATGTCCTGAGATCCTCTTTCTTCATAATTCAGCAACATTCTTTGGCATCGAACACATATCAGCAGCCATTCTTCAGTTCAAGTGTACAGTCTCAGGCGCTGTTTTATTGGTTCCCGGCACAAAGGACACATTGTAATAGTTGCAGCACATTCTTTACAAGTCTTCAGCAAGGAAAAGAAAGGATAAGAACTTGGCAAAATGAAGACATACAGGAATAACTTGATAAAGGTAAACTTACCATATGACCGCATCCAAAAGCCATATCCTTCGGGTTTGTCAAGCAAATTGGGCAACCCTTGTACGATAACAAGAATTCTTTGTGAAAAACTAATATTCATTGAAACATTAAGCTTAAATACAGGTGTGGGAAAAGAAAGGATACCGGTTCAGCTACTGCTGCCGATGCCGATTCAACTGTTTCAAATTTTGTCATTTGAGGAACTTGTTTAACTGCATTAAAGGATACCGGTTTGGCTGCTGATGCTGATGCCGATTCAAATTTTATCATTTGCGGAACTTGTTTAACTGCATTATCATGATCAATTACTTCACATGGAGGTGGAAGCGGCCTCGTAAGTGGAGCACTGTCACTGCTGCACAAACGGAATGGCCAATATTGAACTCCTCAAGTTGATTAATCTAACTGCAAAATCTAATAGCTAGCTTACTGGGCTATAGGAAGAGCTAGAGTAGCTTGATACTGAAATGGGATTTCCATCAGAGCAGCAAGTGCAAAGGATGTCTCTTTCTTAGATGCTTCATTGTTCTCCGACATGATCTTTGTAAAATTGACAAACTGCAAAACAGAAAAAAAAAGTCCTACATAGTTAATTCCCTAATGCCAGGATCATATGCAATAACAGAAACCAACAAGGACTTTCAGATGTTGCTGAGAGGTTTGACGTATGTTTTCACAGCAAGTCCGAAATTGTTCATATCCAAAAAGCTCAACATATTCGCATTCACTCTTTTGGAAATGAGCGTAGATAAAACAGATTCTGGGGATTTCAACATCCACAACTCAATCTGTACATGCGTCCATATCCACATATGTTTTCTTGAGCATAATACTAAAGTCAACATACTCAAATACACAAGGGTGTGATAAAATCATAATAAGCTGATATCGGATGATTTTGACCAGAAAAAATGATAAAGAACAAGGCCTAAATGCATTTTAGTCCCCCTTTTATGACACTTTTTACTGACACAATATGTCACTTTACCTGGAAGTTATCAAAAGTGCGTTGAGGAAAATTGTCATCAAATTGTTGCATAGCATCCCACGGTCCATCTCCAACTCCGACCAAAACAATTGAAAGAGGATAATGACTGTTCATCAGGTTTAAATGGATTAAAGTGGCTCCTAAAGGACATGGATAAATTGAGATAGGGGTAGGATTTCTTTACCTAGCAGCAACAATGGAATTTACAGTTTCTAGTTCTTGTTGACTGTAACTCCCAGGTGGCGTACGAGGACTCCTGGTGACCTACCATCCATGAATCAGAAAATGAAATAGAAGTTAGAATGGATTTGATAATTCGATATGCGAAGTTGTTGTAGAGCAATGTTCAAGAACCTGTCCATCCGCAATAATAACAAGAACGTGATACTGTCCATTGCTCCTATCCACAATGTCAATTGCAGCATCAACAATGGGAGCAAAAGAGGTTGGACCTACATATAAGATAAGAATTCATGGCTCTCATTTCTCTGCATTGATCCACAACCTATTTAATCAAGACCAAATTTACATAACTAATAGCACTTCCACTGTATACATCGTCTTATCTCGAAAAGACTGAACTCTAATTCAAACCTTATTACTTTGGGAAGCATATGGATGACATTACTTCAGCATTCAAAATATTTCAAGGGTAAACCTTTCTGAATACTGTAGAATTGTACAGTGAGTACTGAATATCTTTTTATACACCCTATTTAGGAATCCTCCTTGATTATTAGAAATGCTTCCTTTAGGTTTTGTTAATGTAAGTCAACTATCATAGCACTCATTTTCTAAGAGGTTTAAAAGTTCTTATAGATATGAACTGAGATCATAAGCTTTCAGGGCTCATTTTCAGGTCATTCTTGGTTCTGCAATCATGGTAAAAGGCTAAAGGAAGCACCAAAAGCAAGGTACAATCAGTTACAGAGACCCCAACTAAAAAGCTGAGCTGATTACATTAACACTATAAGTTCTAAACAACATCTGTACTGTACTGGCATGATGTTACTTGTTTTCGGAACCTTTGTTCCCCTTTTAAGCACAATAAACTAACTGTGCTAGGAAGGCCAGAAACCAACTTAAATAGATGGGTGATTGTGGCAGAAGAAACAATTATACATGAAGGGAAAAAAGAGTGGCAATCACAGACTGCAGGGAGGAAAAGAATATAGAAGATTGCAATACCTGACAATTTTAAGTATGGAACAATCTCTCTGTACCGTGCAAGAGCTTCCTCAAAACCTTGACAAGGTCGATGATCAGGATAAAAGCTGAAGACATATTTCTCATGAGTTGATACTACAAGAAAAAGGGGAAAAAACAATAAATTAAAAAGATGAAAATCCAGGGATATATTCTTAAAAAATTAGTAGAAAAATTTTCTGCCAAAAGATTATAAGTGCACTAACCATCACCAAAACCAAAACAAGGTATCAAGTTGTCTTCATCAAAAGGAGACAATGTACGGCCAATAACAGAGATTGCCTGTTCATAGGGATTTGGTGTGCTACCAATTGTGTGGAGGCTTTTCCGATGAAAGGATTGCCTGCCTTCACATTGGAACAAAAATTTCATCTCAAATCTCAACTTATCAGGAGTCAGGGAACTGATAATCTTATGTACCTAAAGTGAAAGAAATTTCACCTGTCCATTCATTACTCTTTGTGAAGTCAATACCAAGTATCAAATTTGATGATTCAAGTCCAGCTTCTCTTAGTGCTGAAATAACCTGGAAGGGTTCAGAATTTGTTATTGCTACACGATCTCTTAGGATATGAAACCAATATGCTGAAAAGATCTACATCCAGGACCAAGATATGAACTCAAACAACTGTAACCAGGGGACATTAAGATGTTCATGATAATTCTGTCTGTAATTTCCATAGGTTATATAGAATTCTAAGATCAACAATCTCAATGTGATATTCGGAAACGCTGATGCATCCCCCTATGAAGCTAGTGACAAGCTAACCCACAGATTCTGGCATTTAAAACTTGTTTTCACTTGCAGACTATTCATCAATTATCGTCTGTAACATGTCAAGTACCACTCTTCCTTGTACAAGAAAACATGAATCAAGAGCACTATAGATAATAGTGGGGAGTAAAATGTCCTTAAATAGTGTTGACAACATCAAATGAGTTCCCAATATTACTTTGAAACCAGGAATAGAGAGGTTGAAATAGGCCCTTAATTCAGAAAGTTTATAAAAGGAAGAAGGGGCACGTGGGGTTGAAGGTATATTCTAGAAGAAAGAGAGAGGGGCTGCTGCAGGGGGAAAAAGGGAGGACAATCCTAACTAACTTGGCAGCAGTAGGGCCCGGAGAGAGAAGGGGATATTTCTGCAGAACATGAGGTAAGAAATGGGCAGGAAAAAATAGACTGAAGTTGGGAGAGTGGTTAGCCTCTCAAAAGCTAACTAAAAGGAGGGAGAAGGCGCTATCCGTTCAGGGAGTTCTTGGAGGAGAAGGGCCAGGAGGGGTTTTGTGAGCATACATTACTGCTATACTTCTTTTCT
>JANZLX010000213.1:504261-514297 GCA_025531955.1 Erythroxylum orinocense
GACAATATCTTTGTCATATATATTTGTGTGGAGGTTTTTGTAGTGAATGCCCCCTTAAAATCATAGATGAATGAAATAATTTCATTTTATTATAAGTAATTATACAAATTTACTAACCGAAAATTCAATTAGTGTTGTTAATTAGTTAAAATTATTGATTACAAATACGCGTAATTTACGAGTTATAACTTAATTTCAATAGTTTATTCGAAATGATTGATTAGCGTAAGTTGATTACCTTTTAATTTTACCCTAAGGTCCTAAATTATTCACCAACTTTGGCAATAACAATCAGAAATAAAGTGAGTTGAAGCATTGCCAAAGATTAATCAAAACGTGTACTTGTCCTATGTAGTAGTAATAGTGCATCTAATTCCAAATTAGTAAGGCTCAAGTCTAATCATGTCAAAACATATTAACATTACAACACTTGATTAACCTTAATCACCCATATTATTTGTCTAATCAAACAAAAAAACTTGTTTACCAACAAATTATATAAATTAAAAAGAAAAAGAAAAATTAATCACAAAAATGTCTGAAATTAATGAACCAAAATGATCTCGATGATTCTTGACATGTCCAATCATGTGGACTAATCAATTAATAAAATGTCGGAGATCGGAGGAGAGTGATCATAGGGGTATGCTCCAACTCAATCCAGCAGGCTTTATAAGGTATGTCCGATACTCTCCTAACCTTTCCTTATCAAGAATCTCTGCAAAATATTGTTCTGTGTCACTTAGCTCCATATACGTGTAGTATAGCTAGATATATATATATTCTCCTTCGGTCTGAGAATCACAATGTTTCGGATTGAGCCAGGCTAAGAACTTTTCCAGGGCAATGTTGAGTTTGGTTTTTTTGATACACGGGAAAGAAAAACAAGGAGACTAGCTCCGATAATCTAATCCCCGACGCAGGAATCTAAGGTAAAAAATTCCTTGCTGGTCCCGGTAAAATTCCGCCAAAAGGTTTCAGGGAGGCTCACACAATAAATGTAGGCCCGGCGCCGCGACCGTGGCTAAAGAAGCCAAATGATCTGCATATCAGTTCCCCTTGCAAGGCGTGTGTGCCAAATGTATGTCCCAGTCACGACGAAGCAAGTCGCGAATACCTGTCACCAAAACAGAAAGCTCAGATAGATCAAAAAGGAAAGTCGAAAGAATATTATTCGAGTTTAGTTATAATCTTTCAAAAGGATATCATTTTAATATTATTTTCTTAAATTTTAAAAAATAAAATTGCATCATTTTAAATAATTATATTAAAATAACGTCATTTTAATATCGACAATTAAATCAAATTTTAAACTAAATTTAGCTAGATCATAAATCTGATCTAATAGAATAATCAAAACATATCATAGTAAGAATCAACCTCAGAGGACATCCGATGCTAAGTGCATATTTAGAATCTCTTTTTGTTTATGGTTTGACAATTAATTTATAGAATTTCAGTAATTAACAATCCAAATTAAGAATTTGAATAAAAAGTGTGGATTTTAAAAAATAGATTTTTTTAATTAAATCCATGCATATCAGAATTTTTTATATTTTTTTAAACGTAAAAATATAATCTCTCTTTTAATTCTTTAAAATTTTAAATTTCTTTATAATTTTTAATTTTTTAAAAGAAATTTTTTTAGATCAAAATACAAATAATATGAACACTATACATGGAGTAAACATCTCGCTCTTAAATCAGTCTTAAATTAATTAAACTTAATTTAAATTAATAATTGAAGATAATTATAATAAATTATTAATTTCATTATAATTGAATTTAATTAATTCAGTTTGAATTAAAGAGTTATGTTGAATCTATAAACAAGATTTAATAGTCCGCCTGTATTTTATTATTATTTTTATACTGAAGTGATAAAATTTTTGAAAATTTTAAAATTAAGAATTTTTTAAACTATAAAAGGGATTTTAAAAAATTAAAATTAATAATTTTTTAAACTATAAAAAAGATTTATTCTCTCTTAATATAATTCCTTCCTCCATTAAAGCTGAAATAATTAGTTCCATCATTAGTCACGCTGGAATTATTGAAGGCAGTAGTGGCTGTGAGCGAATAAAGCCTTTCACTTCATGAGTCAAGAAAGTTGGGTAGTTCGTCACTGTCACATACAAAAAAACAAGAAGTGATTAGTGATGAATTCGTAAAGCTTTTCTTACAGTTTATGATCGCTTGCTTATGATTCTTTCACTCTATTAAGAGGCATGTTCAAGGTTAAGTTTTTTTTTCCCCATCCTTTTTTGGGGGTCCATTTCACAAGTTTGGCAAAGAAGCTTTGCTTCTTTCTGTTTATTATCAGGCATCTGCTATCTTATCTCGTCTTCGATTCATCTCCTAGATCTTCAACTTAATCATTTAGATACCACTTGTTTGATCGAAATGTGGATGAAAGTGAAAATGGAAAAAGTACTAAGCTGTGACCACTACTATTTAGATAGCTGAGTGCATGATAATCTGTAAATTACGTATCCTGAATAAATTATTTGATAAACGAATAGACAGGAACACGATTCAACTAATTGGCATACGTGTAGGAACAGAACAGCATCAAAGTAGGCAAGTGAAGATAGGGAAACAAGACCAAGCTGATTATACTCAGAGAGGTATGGTGACTCCAGGAAATGAACCTGCCAAAAGGATCAACCTTTCATTGCTGGGAACAGAGTTGAGACAAGTTCCAAGACATAACACATTACATGGATGTGAATCTCCAAGGATGTTGGTCCAAATTCTGACGATTGGACTTCACACTTTCAAGAATGCAATTCACTCTTTGACAACAAATAATAGTATCAACTCAAAACTTCTGACACTAAACCTGAGATGATGAAATCAAATGAAGAAACAAAATCCCTACTTGACATGGTACAACAGCTAACGTGGAGGTATAGTTATCATGTCCAGACTAGTAACTTTTGAGAAGAAGGAAACCTAATCTCACTTGCAAGGCAGGTCTCCAGAATAAAACGGCAACTACAGTTGAGTTCATGCAGTAGCGTATGTGACTGTCTCCCATTCTTTGGGACGCCACATGGATTTCTGGACGCAGAGCAATCCCTCTTTGTCCTTGGAATAGGTCATACGGACCTCCCATTTCATGGCTCGAACCAAGTTCTCCAGCTCGTTAATTGTCTCGACATTATCACGGACAATCAGCTTTCCTTCTGGTCTTAGAATCCGATCAACCTCTGCAACTACTGCAACTATACCACACCTATCACACCCACCAACCACTTGAACATTAAGTTTCAATTGATATGGAAATCCTGTGGTATATAATGCTGGCAATTCTAGAAACTGATATTTAAAGTACAAACCTCTTTTTCACTTTGGAGAAAAGATGGTCTGCATGAAGAAGATCATAAGTTCTAGGGTAGGTGTTAAATGATTCACACCAATCATGATAAATACCAAAAAGGCCACGTTCATAAATTATGGGCAGAGTATCTGGAGAGTCTAGTGTAATCACATTCATAACCCATAATTGCAAATCCTTCAAAGCTGCAGCAAAACTGCAGGCATAATGTATAAATGTCAGAATTAAGGAGAAGATGAAGAAACATTTCTAGATATTATGTGAATATTCCAACTCGAACCATTAATGAACAAACTAAAAAGAACAAAACCATTCAAGTTGAATATTAAAACCCTCGATATCATCATAGAGATCTCATTGAACAGAAAGAAGAATTTTTCCACTAGGAACCAATTCACTTCGCTTACCCTCCATAGACAGATCTCATGTCCATGACATTTCTAACTGTCGACCAGTTTATTCCCATTCCACTTATGTAGGACTTGGACACAACCCGCTTCCAGTGCTCATAGTCTGCTGCAAAATCCTCAGGTGCCGGTTTACCATAAACTCCAACTTGGGAATTCAACATCCAATAAGGAGCTTTTCCCAGTCTTGCAGGCCATTGCTCTGGCCATTGGGACCCTCGTTGCTGAGAATCCGATGGTATCTTGTGCATGCAAGCTTGCAGTGGCACATTCCTATTAAGGAGACAGAAGAGAAATAACTAGTTTATGTTAAGAGACAATAGATACTACCAGACTATAGCAAAGAGTTTGTTTTGTGTTTTCCTCATACCCAGTTGTCTACATTTTAAGATAAATTCACTAACAAAAGAATGTTGTAATTAGATATTTAAGTTCAGTATCTTGACGGTCACAAAGTCAAGAATTTGCGATATATATATATATATATATAGGAGAAACATTAGATAAATAAAGCAGTGATAGTAATATCTCAGCTCAGAACAAAGATTACCAGGCTGCATTAGGGTCATCAGATGCTTCACAGATGGGAGGCTGTTGTTTTGATCTTTTCTCATAGCAATCATTTGAGATGGGCTTCCGATATATAGCTATACCTACTCCATTGACCGTATCCTTAGTAATAGATACAACTTCCCAGCACATGGCTTTAGTAAGTGCAGACATTGCTGTGAAATTTTTCCAATAAATGTATAAGTTCGTATTAACTTATTAGATATACCAGGTAATAAAAACACGGTACACTGTAATTTACCAACCATTCCAGATTTCAACATCTTCAGCAAGCTTCTGATAAACTGGAGTAGCAGACCATACAAAAAATCCACCAGGTCGAAGCACACGGTTCAGCTCCAGAAGAAGTTTACCACCTTCAAGTATTTATCATCAGATATATGAGTGACTATACATTATTCACATATTCTACATTTATACGTTGGAAAACAAATATATAGAACAGGAATGATTAATTAATTCAAACAATATCAAATTGTGAATTGCTAGCTTGTGAAAGCATATGGCTAGGAGTAAGTTGGGGGATGGAATCAAACAAAAATCAAAGGCTTGGATAAATAATCCTCATATAGCATAAATGATGAAAAAAGAAGTCCCTACCTTCAATGTGCCATGGGACTCTACATCGTGCGCAGTGGACAATATCAAATACAGTGCCCGGGAAGGGGAGTCTCTTTGTGCCCATCACAGCAGATACACCAGGAATTCCTCTTTCAAGGGCAAACTGCACTTGTGCTTCATGCTCATCTTTAGGGGCAAATGACATTGTGAGGACATCTCTGTCAAAAAGAAAACCCCCAAAACTTGCAACCCCACATCCAACATCCAAGACCACACGAGAGCGCTTTCCCCAAGCAATCTCAGGGACAGACTGGAGAAGTAAGCATCTCAATAAGAATTATCCTTATTGTCAAGACTTAAAGACATAGATACTATTGATCATGACATCTTGTAAACTGTTAAAGTGTTTTTATTTTCATGGCCATTTTCTTCTTTTAAGCAAATCATTATTCTTATTTTTATAGTACATAAAGTTGGCCTTCTGTAAAATTAGAAAACTTAGAATAATCAATCATCAGACTTTTGTTCAGAGGAGAACTTAAAGTATGTGCATAGAAGGGACAATTGAACCATGGAAATCCTGACCAGCTTCAGTATTAGCCTGCTGAACCTCTAACTAGCTCTTACCATAAGATCAAATATTGGACTTGTGACAAATTCTAATGGATACCCTTCAGACAAAATGACGTAACCTTTAAATGATAAGTATCTACAGCTAATCCTGAATCTCAAACTTTGTTGTACAGGCATAATACTTTAAGTCACTAACAATATCAGATATTCTACTCAACCCAGTGGAATCTTTTCAATGGTAAGTTACGTTAAAATGAGAATTACATTAACTCAAAAGTTTACCTCATTTATAAAGTCAATGTAATGTAAAGCATTACCTCATTTATAAAGTCAATGTAATGTAAAGCACCGTGCTTAAACTGGGTTCCACCACCGGGAAAAGTGAGGTATTCACCGGTGACTTTCACCCAATTCTGATGCCCCTTAACTTGTGCAAGCTTGGTGTGAGGAACATTATAATACCATATCTGCAGAGCAATGGTTTATCATTCACTGTAGCAGAAAATCGAACTGATAATGAGCTTATAATTTAATATCAACATACCTTTTCCCTGCTTTTCGGCCACTCAATTGGACGTCTATATCCTTCAGGAAGAGAAACAAGGCAAGTTGGAGGTTCAGCAGGGCAGTGTCTCTCCCGATGTTCATAATGCTTAGTACTTCGGAGACTCTTAATTGCTTGCAAATTGTCAAGACATGGGATGTAATCAGATCCAGCAGTGACATTGCACAGTTTCCAATTGTAACCGTTTTTTTGATTAGTAGATAGTTGAGTTTCCTTCTCATTCTTTGACTCAGCAGCCTGAGTTGACCACGACCCACTCTGAGTAGTGGTTTCATTCAAAAGCTCAGATGCAGCCCCTGAAGGAAATACCTCACCTGAATTCTTGTTGTCAGCCTGCCCATCAGTGCTTTTCACTGACTCCTTATCATTTTGATCTACTTTCTCCACAATCTGGCCATTCTCTGTTTCCCCTCTCTGATCTGATTTTGAGTCTTTCTCTTCAGTTTCAGGCTTCTTCTCAGTCTCATCAGAACCAGATTTCTTCCCAGAATCACCCGAATCCAGTTGGTTCTCCAAAGAATTCTCGTCCGAATCACCCTGTCCGGCTAATTTATTTTCATTGTCATCAGATTTGACTTTTCCAGTCTCTGAGTTTGCTTCTCCTTCTGGTTTCTTGGAATCCCCATCTTCTGTGTTACCTTGCTCACTTTGAGTCTCCTCATTTTGTGCATCAACCGACTTATCAGTGTTAGATTCCTTATCAAGCTTTTCTTCGGGTTTCTCATCCAACTTTTCTTCAGTCTTCACTTCAGCTTTTCCTTCAAGCTTTTCCTCTTGGTTTTCTTGTGCATCTAAATTGTTGTCTCCCTGAGCAACATTTGTATTGGTGTCTCCTTTGGTTGCATCATCAGGTAAGTCACCCTGGCTATCCTCAAATTGCTTAGGATTAGATTCACTGCTCTTAGTCACTTGTTCCTTCACATCATTCTTTTTTTCCTGAGGCGAAACATCTACACTTTGACCAGGAACTGCAGATGACGATGTCATCATCCATACCCCAACTAAGCATAAACCCACAAAAACAACAATTGTCACTGTCGAGCAGTAATTTGTGGACTGTCTTCTAGTGTCTAGCCTAGTATACTTCCCCGTCGCCATGCTTTACTTTCTTCTATCAATTACGCGGAAATATTGCACCTGCAGATCAAAGTTAAGATTGGATCAACTCATAATTTCCCATCACATCTTGTAGCCATCAAGAGAATCGACAATTAAAAGTGAAAACACTAAACAATTTTTCTTATTCAAGGATGAATTAACATTCACAGTAAGTCATAAAATATAACAAGCGGCCTACCAACAACAGTTGGTCGTTGGATAAAGATTAGATTGCACCACCTACCAATGACATCCAGTCAAATCCAATAAATTAAATCAATGGCCAGAAATAGACATCAAGATTCAGTAAATAAAGGTCAAAGAAAAAGAGAGAAACTTGGATAAGAACTAATAAAGAACCGAATCTCATCCAGCAGAAACAGAAAAGTTGGGTACAAAAGCTCGTTACAGGCACAAATCGAATCCAAATTAACCAAAAACTTAAACTGCATTGCTTAGAAACCAAAGGGATCCTACTGAATCGAAGAAGTGAAAACCAAAAGCATAAGCTAGCAGATCCATAGAATGGCATTACGAAAACACAGCCCAATTGCAAATATTTCAGTTTTATTCACATTGTAATATGCAAACACGTTAATTTATGACCTCCTTAGGCTGTGATCCAAAAGCTTCAGATCTACATCACATGTCAACACATATCCCCCATTACATCAACAAAAAGAAAAACAGAGAAGCTCCCATCCAACGTAAATTCACTCCCGACATCGCCGCAAATGCTTACACATAGAAAAACAAGTACCAGCACACGAGAGTGAGCACACAAACCTACGAACAGGTAGACTTGCAAGAGACAGACAGAGCAGAGTCTTAAAACTGCATACTTGAAAACAACTTCTGAAGACAATCCCAATATAACTCACAGCAACAAAAAAAAGAAACCAAAACAGATCTGGGTTTAGCTTTTCGTGTTCAGCTCTCTCTTCTGGCTGCAGAAAGAAGGAGAAGAAGACAGCAAGATTTGAGCTTTGATTGATGGGTCACTTCCAAAAGTGAGACAGAGAGAAAATGTTGGAAAGGGAAAGAGAAAGGAGGTGGAGAATATATAATTAGGGCGTAATTAGCGCAATTAATAACTTAATTAATAATCAGAATTTTTAATACATAATAATAATTTATCGTTTGTTATTATTTAATTTTGAAGCAATAAAAATTTGATAAAATATAAAACATATGAAGTGCCATTTCAATATTATATTAATTATTAAACATATTATAAAAAAAATTTCGACGAAACCCCACTGGCGGACCAAGCGGGCTCACCTTTCAGAGGGCTAAGTGGTTACACCTCAGTAGAGGGTCAAGTGGCTACACCCTATCACAGAGGGTCTCACTAGTTCTCCACCCATAGGTAAAATCTCGATAGTCCTAGGCTCTTACAAGAGGGGCTAGCAAGGAATCGAACTTGAGACCTAACCGAAGTCAAGCTCTCAACTATCTAGCCACACCCCTTGAGGACATATTATAAAATATACATAAATCTAACTCATTTTATTATAAAATGATTATTAAATAAGTTGAAACAACCTCTTTATAAGAATACAAAAGAAAGCCTATTTATACGGTAATCTTTCTCAAACTCATACAAAATAAAGAGTCTTATAAATTAGATACGTTACTTTCAACTAATTTATACAAATTCCTTTATTTTAAAGTATATTTATGTATTAAAAAGTGTATATTTAAATATTTGTATATTCTATATTTTGTTTGTTTTTATAGAAGGGGGAAAAGAAAGTACCACAACTTGGATGAGATGGAGTAACTATGATGTTGTTGTCCTCCTCACTTTATCACTTGCCATGAGCTACCTTTCAACTCAAGAATTGTGAATGAGTCCAAACTAAAATACAAATTAATGTCGTTTACTTGTTAAATTGTCTTGTTTTTTTATGTATAACCTGAATTTTTTAAGGTTATAAGAAAAAACAAAACAGATTCTTCATAGTAACATACAAATTATTAGAATATTGAAAAGATAAATATTGAAATCTAAAATGTGTTCTTCTTATCAAATTTTCTTGTCCATGAAAAGGGTCATTTCATTGATTCTTCAAAATGAATTTAGTGATTTAATAATATACGATATTTTAAAAATTAGATTGAAAGTTAATCCAATACAGTCAGAAATTTAAGATTTAAAAAGTCTAATAAATATTAAGCCGTTATAAAATAAACTAAAAACTATAAAATTAAAAAATTTAAAATTTTATTGAAAGAAATTATAATAAATTGAACAGAAAAGTTAAAAATGTATTAAAAATATTTAATAATTTAAAATTTTTACGATTAAACTAATCGAATTGTTTCATTTTTATTATTTCCAATTTTTATAATATTAAAATAACATTTTAAAAACTATGCCCATTTCAATGATTTCATGGTCTAGATCTAGATCTTTGGAAAATGATAGATTCCTTCTTTTTACTTACTTTTAATGGGGACCACGTGGATAATTATGAGAAAGTGGGCCAAGATTGGATTGGTAATTTTTTATTTATTGTTATTTTTTAATTTATGAAACTTTTCTAGATTCAGCATATGGCGGTGGACAAAGGCTTTCAGCTTTCTCTCACGCGGCAGCACCGACACACGCTAATGGCCAAGTCTCTTTGATCCTCTGTTTTAAAAATTGAACGGAATCGGCCGATTTGACTAGTAATTATTCAGTTATTCGGTCCTATTTATTTTTAAAAGTTAGTTTTCAATTAAAGCAAATGTTTTAAAAATCAGATCACTAATTGAACCGAAGAAGCAACTGATTCAAGGATTAATGATTCAATCGAAATTTAATTATAATTGAACCGGTGATTAATAAATATATAAATTTTATTTTATATATTATATATATAAGATAATTTTTAAACATATTATTTAATTATTTATTTATCTAATTATAAACTT
>JANZLX010000213.1:516596-533397 GCA_025531955.1 Erythroxylum orinocense
GGAGTTCAAGAAATCATTGGCCCTCGATCAGCCCAAATCCATCCAAGAGATAAGAAGTCGGGCGGATAAGTATATCCAGCTAGAGGAAGTGTTGAAAAACACAGAACGCAGAGCAGATGACCGCTGGCCAAGTGGCAGAACAGATGATTCGCACAAGCGACAAAAAGATCAGTCCATCTGGAGGAAGCTGATCGATCGAAAGGACCAACGGCAAGAATCCTTCATTCCGCTCAATAGGCGATATGCGGAAGTATTGGAGGTCATGAGAGCAGAAAGGGAATCCCTTCGAGAGCCCAATAAATTGAAAACTCCTCTAAAAAAAGGGATTCTTCTTTATATTGTCGTTTTCATAGAGATATCGGTCATGACACGGAGTATTGCTGGGACCTAAAGAAAGAAATCGAACTCCTTATCCAGATGGGAAGGCTGGGTAGATTCTTGAAGTACGAATAAAATGTCGATCGAGATAATGAGGGCAGGAGCGGTCGGTCTAACAATTGGCGAAAACCTTGGAGACAAAACATGAACAATGGAGGAAGGCAGATCAAGAATGTGGACGACCGACGCGGCACGAGAGGACAGTCCAGGGCTAGAGAAGACATAAATACTGGCCAGCAAGATGACCGACCGGTCAGGGTCATAAACATGATCTTTGGTGCTAGCGTAGCAGGAGGGGTCCACCGCCAGAGGAAGGAAGAGATATGCCAGACAGATCGCTGAGGGCTAGTCAACGACGAAAAAGCCACAAACTAATGAGGTGATCTCGTTTGACGAATCTGATCTAGCTGGCGTCAGTTGTCCTCATGATGACGCACTCGTGGTCACTTTGAATATGGATGGTAGCGAGGTGAAATGAGTAATGATTGACATAGGCAGCTCGGTCGACCTACTGTACTACGACGCTTTTAAGTAGATGGAGATTCTGGAGGAACGATTACTGCCGATAAAGGAA
The DNA here is from genome assembly GCA_025531955.1 of Erythroxylum orinocense. Lineage (NCBI taxonomy): Eukaryota > Viridiplantae > Streptophyta > Magnoliopsida > Malpighiales > Erythroxylaceae > Erythroxylum > Erythroxylum orinocense. Next base: position 517,549 of record JANZLX010000213.1, read on the forward strand.
CCCATCAAGGGGGTAACAGGAGCATCAGCCTATCCGTTCGCTCGAGTCCTTTTGAACGTAAAGTTCGGACAAAAGCCTTGCCAAGTAGTGAAGAATGTGGAATTCCTAGTTGTGAAGTTTGTAGGAGCCTATAATGCGATAATTGGAAGAGCTACACAAAACGCCCTCAGAGCTGTCGTCTCAACCTATTATCAAGCGATGAAATTCCCAACACCCCATGGCATCGGTATTGTCAGGGGTCAGTAAAGAATCACTAGGGAATGCTACTTGGCAGAAACAAGAACCCTTGAGGGAGTGGTAGTGTTGGCAAGTTCTCTTGATGTAAGAGTAGATGAGGAAACCGAGAGGATGAACCCTGCAAAAGAAACGCGGCAGGTCAAACTGGATGAAGAAGACTTATCCAAATTCACAAATTTGGGCACCGAACTCGAACAAGAGTTGGCCGCAACAATCACAAGTTGCTTGGTAAAGAACAGATCGGTTTTTGTTTGGGTACCGAGCGACATGCCTGGAATATCTCAAGCGGTAGCATCTCACTCCCTTGGTATTCAGAAAGATTGTAGGCTGGTCAGACAGAAGAAGCGGTGGCATAACAAGGAGCGGCAGGTGGTGATCGAGAAAGAAATAGAGAAGCTACTTGACGCTGGGTTCAGTCGGGAAGTCAAGTACCCCTAGTGGTTAGCCAACGTGGTGTTGGTGAAGAAGAAAAACAGAAAGTGGATAATGTGCATCGATTTCACCGACTTGGACAAACATATGCCCAAAGGATAGTTTCCCCCTACCCAAAATCGATCAACTGGTAGACTCCACATTAGGGCATGAGCTCCTCAACTTCTTGGATGCCTTCTCTGGTTATCATCAAATAAAAATGAGCTTTGAAGACGAAGAAAAAGTCGCTTTTATAACTGACCAGGGCACGTATTGTTACCAAGTGATGCCGTTCGGTTTGAAAAATGCAGGGGCTAGTTACCAGCAGCTCGTTATGGAAATTTTTAAGCGGCAGATCGGCAAAACAGTCGAGGCTTATGTGGACGACATGGTGGTCAAAAGCAAGACAGCTGCCAAACATGTGAAAAACCTTAGAGCAGTCTTCCTGACTCTCAACAAATTCCAAATGAAGTTGAATCCTGAAAAGTATGTCTTTGGTGTAGCATCTAGAAAGTTCTTGGGATTTATGATTACTCAGCGGGGAATCGAAGCTAATCCAAAAAAGATCGAAGCTATCGTCCAAATGCCCTCACCGCGATGCTTGAAGGATGTTCAGATATTGAAGGGACGGATAGTTTCTTTAAGCAGATTCGTCTCTCGGATGGGGGACACGTGCCTCCCTTTCTTCAAAATTTTGAGGAAGGCAGATGTGACCCAGTTCCAATGGTCGGATGAGTGCGAGAGAGCATTCCAACACTTGAAGCAATATCTGACCAGTCCCCCCATCTTGCAGAGCCCTGTTGAGGGGGAGAATCTGATTCTTTATTTGGCAGTCACGGAGGGGGCGATCAGTGCAGTTCTTGTTTGATCAGACAGTAGAGAACAATTCTCGATCTACTATGTCAGTAAAGTGCTGAACGGACCAGAAACGTGGTATGCACCTATTAAAAAGTTGGCTCTTTCCTTGATAACTGCGGCACAGAAACTAAGGCCCTACTTCCAAAGTCATACAATCGAGGTATGGACCGACCAACCCCTCAGGCAGTGCCTCCAAAAGCTCGAAACCTCTGGGCAGTTAATAAAATGGGCAGTAGAGCTGGGGGAGTTCGATATACACTATAAACCACGGACAACGATTAAGGCCCAAGTGTTGGCGAACTTCGTTGCAGAAATGAGTCAACCTGACTCGCAGGGTGAGCAACGCCCTGCCTGGAGCCTATTTGTTGATGGATCGTCCAACGTTGAGGGGTGCAAAGCAGGAGTGGTATTAATCAGTCCATACCGGGAAGAGAGGGTGGAGTATGCTCTCCAGTTAGAATTTATAGCATCCAATAATGAGGCAGAATACGAAGCTCTAATAGCCGGTCTTCAGTTGGCAAGAGAGATGGGGGTGAAACATCTGAAGGTGTACAGCGATAGCCAAATAGTGGTCAGTCAAGTTACTGGGCAGTATGAGGCCAAAGGAGACAACATGATTAAGTATTTGGAATTGGCAAGGCAAGAGTTGAGTAATTTCGAAGAATGCTCAGTCAGCAGGATAGAAAAGATGCAAAATGCTCAGGTAGACGCGCTTTACAAAATGGCCTCCGATCAGAATGCAAAGAACAACATTTTGGTTGAACGGCTAGAACAGTCTAGCATCTAGAAAGCCAGAGAAGTCTTTGAAACAGATGCCGAACGATCAAGTTGGATGGAGCCGGTTAGACAGTACCTCCTCAAAGGAACGCCGCTGGAAGAAACCCTGGAGGCCAGGAAACTAAAGGTGAAAGCGGCCGAATATGTGATTGTTAATGACATCCTATACAAGCGTTCTTATGACTGGCCGCTACTACGTTGCTTGAATAAAGAAGAGGCAGAACGAGCAATGGCTGAAGTTTATGAAGGAATGTGCAGAAATCATTTAGGAGGCAAAATGTTGGTTCACAGATTGATCAGACAGGGGTATTACTGGCCGACGATGAAGAAGGATTGTTAAGAGAAAGTTAACCGATGCGAGGCCTGCCAGAAGAATAGCAATTTGTCTCATTAGCCAACCAAGCAGTTGAAAATTTTGAGCCATCCCATTCACTTTGCTCAATGGGGAATAGACATACTAGGTCCTTTTCCTCTTGGTCTGGGGCAAAAAAGTTTTTGATAGTGGCAGTCGAATACTTCACTAAATGGAGAAGCGGAAGCGGTCGCCACCATCACTAAGCAGAAAATTGAAAGCTTCGTACACAAGAATATACTGAGCCATTTTGGGATGCCTATGGTTTTGGTTACAGACAACGGTCGGCAATTTGATAACGATAAGTTCAGAGATTTCTGTGGATGACTGAAGATAAGGCTCCAGTTGACTTCAGTAGCTCACCCTCAAAGCAACGGTCTTGCAGAGAATACTAACAAAAAGATAATGAGTGCTCTCAAGAAGCGCTTGGATGGACGTGAGACTTGGGTAAACGAATTAGACGAAGTACTGTGGGCATACAGAACTACCCCAAATGGAGCCACAGGTGAGATGCAGTTCAGAATGACCTTGGGTAGGGTCGTAGTCCCAGTAGAAGTGGTGTTGCATAACCAGAGAGTTTCAAGCTACGAAGAAGAACGGAATAACGAAGCCCGCAGGGCAGAACTTATGTTTCTCAGCGAAGGCAGAGATAGGGCAGCTGCTCGTTCAGAAGCCATCAGACAAAAAGCGACCAAGTTTTACAATAAAAGGGTAAGGCCGAGCGACATAAAGGTCGGTGGTTATGTTATGAGAAAGGCCAAAGGTCGGTGGTTATGTTCTGCGAAAGGCCGAGGCGGCTGGAAAACGTCCTGGGAAGCTCGGTCAGACATGGGAAGGACCCTATCAAGTGGTCAAGCAAGTCGGGCACGGCTCTTACATCCTGCGCAATACGAACGACAAGACTCTACCAAGGCCCTGGAATTCTCAAAACCTGAAGACGTTCTATTAATAGATAAGCTTTATTTTAGTTCGCTTATTTCTATGTCTTGGACTTTATTTCTATTTTAGTTTGCTTATCTCTTGTACACGCAACTTGTGGGTACCTTTTTCCTGGCCTTGCCAGTCAGGTTTTTTAATGGCCCACGCCCATATCATCGTCAATAAAGGGGTTTCAAATTTCTTGGCAAGAAAAATCTCATTAAATTGAGCAAGAGGAGAAAATTCTACCAATTGATCGCCATCGACATCGCTCGGCCAGGTTGCCAAGACAGGATCTTGGAACCAGGCGATTCCAAGAAGACAATCTTGGATCGCTTGGCTTCTACATTGCTCGGCCAGGTTGCCAAGACAGGATCTTGGAACCAGGCGATTCTAAGAAGACAATCTTGGATCGATCGGCTTCTACATTGCTCGGCCAGGTTGCCAAGATAGGATCTTAGAACCAGGCGATTCCAAGAAGACAATCTTGGATCGCTTGACCTCTATATCGCTCGGCCAGATTGCCAAGATAGGATCTTGGAACCAGGCAATTCCAAGAAGACAATCTTGGATCGCTCGGCCTCTACATCGCTCAGCTAAGTTGCCAAGATAGGATCTTGGAATCAGGTGATTCCAAGAAGACAATCTTGGATCGCTCGACCTCCACATCGCTCGGTCGGGTTGCCAAGACAGAATCTTGGAACTAGGCAATTTCAAGAAAACAATCTTGAATCGCTCGGCCTCTACATCGCTCGGCCAGGTTGCCAAGACAGGATCTTGAAACCAGGCGATGCCAAGAGCCAAAATCCTGGATCGCTTGGCTCCAGCATCGTCCGACCAGGTTAGACCGTATCGGTCAACCATTCGCTGTCTATTATTTGTAAAGACGGTATCTTACACGAAACGAATGATAGTCTAAGCTCAATTTATAAAATAAGGTTCTATTTCATCATAAATTTGTTCTGGTCATAAGCTCGACCAGATGAGCTTTGAAGGAGGAAAAAAGTTCAGATTCATCCCTCGGTATGAGGGGAAGAGCCAGTAACTAGATCGACAGGAGGGTTTGAAGGAGCAACCGGAGAGGCACCCCCACGAGTTTGCTCCTCTTCCTCATATGAACTGAGGTCCAGCATCTCATCCGGTAATGCCTCTTTTTCCTGCTCAGCTATCTCCCTCACCTCCTCAAGTGAAAGGCCGAGCTCAGAGGGAAGCATCGGCTCGGCATAATCCTCGAATGAAGGACCGTCCAACCCATCAAGAACGCAAACGCTGTGGCAGCTCCTCAAGATGGAAAGAGCCAAGTCGCAAGCAAATTCTTTGCACTCCTTATGTAAGTACCGCTCTTTCCATCGCTTGATCGCCTCAACCCTTTGCTCCTTGACGGAGCCTTGTAGCTCCAGTAGCTTCCCCTTAGCCTTTATCTTGTCCATCACCGCCTTATGACAGTCATGGAGGACTTTCACATAGAGCTCCCCCTCCATTTTTGCTCTCGAGTTGGCATCGAGCACTTCTTCCTGCAATGTTTGGCACTTAGTTTCCAGCTCATCCCTGGAAGCAACCACTCTGATCTTCTCCTCCTCCCCCGAAGCGAGTTGAGCTCTTAAAACGCTCTTCTCTTCCTCCAACACACTCTTCTCCTCCTCCAATGAAGAGAGTTGAGCTCGTAAAACGTCTTTCTCCTCCTTCCTCTCAGAAAGCTCAGCTCTTAAAGCATTGACCTGCTCAAGAAGATCTTTAACCTCCCGGTCTAGCGATCGGTTAATCTCATTGAGCTGATCGACACGTCGATGCACCTCAGAGGCGAACGCCAGATCCCTTGCACAGCCACGGGCAAGACTGGCCGTCAGCTCCTGATTATTCAACGAATCTATAAATTTCTCATTTACGGGGGGAACGACCCTCTGAGCAACGTGAAGAGCCACGTCGATATTCCTAAGCGATGCAGTCTTGTCCAGACTAATCGTAGACACCCATTTCCCGGAGCTAGGCCCTTGCTCTTTCCTTTTACCTTTGTCCAACCGAGGCACTTGCTCTTTCCCCTTACTCTTGTCCAAATGGGGGGACGATCGTCTAGGATTTTGAGCGGATTTCCTTCTCTTGAGAGGTCTTTCCACCTCCACCTCCTCTTCCTCCGCAACAACTTGGTCCTCATTCGCCAATTAGGCCGACAACGCTATAGACTGTTCAGGCACAGTCGATAGAGCAAGCGCTGTAGACTGTTCGGCCACAGTAGGCTGAGCGGGCAGTGTAAACTGCTCAGGTACAAGCAGCTAAGCGACATCCTTGCTGACCTCCCCCTTTCTGCTTCGCCCCTTCACCGTCAAGGAAGTCCTAGGTCCTTTGCGCTGGCCTTTGGATTTGGGGGGACTGGAGGACCCAGTGAAATCTTTGAGCTTTGTCATGGCTGCACAATTACAAAAGTAGGTCAGAAATCGAAAATAGTACTTGTGCATATAGTAAGTAGTTAAATTACAAGGAATCAACCAGAAGGAGCGGCCTCCTCCTTTAGCCTGTTAATTCGAGGCGGAGGATCAATTAAAAAAGCATCGGCTGATGCCCCTCCACGATATCCCAGAATAAGACTGTTGAAAGAATACCGACCGAGCGCCTTGATCCTATCGACCACTTTCCATTCCTCCCTAGTAAGGCATAGATCAGCAATATCATTCCATTGCTCGGTCAGGGGATACCTCCACAGCCTGGACTCAAAGGTAGATCCTGGGGGCCTCACAAAGAAGTACTTCGTCTTCTAGGCCTTGATCGTCCCAATTGTTCCAGTAGGGCGAAACCTTGCGTCCCTATATTGGAGGTGAGGGATCCCGCCACCGACGCTCGAGCTTTGATTCATTCTCAAGAAATGTCGCATAATATTGATCGAGGGCGAACACCCGAAGTGATGGAACAACAGGGCGAGACCGTTAAGGAACCTCCAATCATTCAGAGGGATCTGGCTCGACCTTAATTCATAAGCACGACATATCTCCTCGATGATTGGGGCGTATGGAAGTTTCATTCCACCGATCGAGAAGAAGCTGTCTATAACAGCAAAATAGCCCCCCATAGTGCTATGAAGCCGTTCGTTCTTGGAGGCCAGCTTGGGTCCCCATGACGAAGGGATGTTATTCTTGATGATTGACCGGTTCAGTTCCCTTTCGGTCATCATCGACTGGTCGTTCGGCAGCGCTTCAACAACTTGCCCATCCTTCTGGGCACTCGCTCCGATTTTCTTATTTCCCATTGCCTCTGACGCTTTATTTTCGTCAGCTTCCGGCACCTCCACCATTTCCGCCGCTATCTCCAGCGGCCCAACAATTTGTAAAGCTCTCTCGACGACCAGTTCCTGATGGAACTCCCTCAGAACAATACTCACTTCTTCGCTAAGACCTGGGGATGCTCGTGGAGAAGGCTGGCGAGGAGGCGACGAAGCAGGAGAAGGGGAGCTAGCTTCGCTCCTAGGTCTAAGTTCATCTCTAGGGCTAGTAGACGACATGGTAACTGAAAATAAAACTTACAGGGCGAGGAAAGGAAAAAGGACGTATCTAGTTTAGAGATCAAAGTCGGGAATGGAGACGGTGGTGAAAAGTGGATTCTGGTGACTGCACATAGAAGGATAGAGAGCAAAGAGAATGCTGGAGAACTGAATACACGAAATAGAAAGTGAAAGAAATTCGTTGACCCTAGGTAGTTATCATCAAGATCAATTGAACAGGCGTATCAATTAGAGTCAGACGCATGGCAAAATCTGAGCCGTGCAAATTAGGGTTATCAAGTGCCCCAACCGGCACAGCAGTTGAAAGGACTGGACGTGAAGCAGCGCAACAGCTGAAAGGACGCCCATGACAGCTGCGTAGCAGTTAAAAAGATGCCTCGTTTCAAATTTTGAAAACCTATCAGAGAATACGTGCCGTTAGTAATGATTAAACCAAATGCCTTCATGCGCTAGGCATCGACATTCAACCGACCGATCCTATCACTAGCTGTCATGCACTAAGCGTTGATGTCCGACCGATCGGGCCTATCACTAGCTGTCATACAGACGAGTTGCATAATCCTTATGTACTCCTTCGACCCTTCTCTTTGGTCAGACTTGAGGAGTAGGGGGGCTTATGGTTAGGTCGGTCGTGCTAAGCCCAAGCCTAAACTCAGAACGGCGCATGGGCCGATCAACCCTTCCCTTGATGTTGACCTAATTCCTGCAGGTATTAGCTATATAAATTCATTACCTCATCATGAAAAAGGTATGACTTTCGAGAACCCTAGTATTCTTTATTCACTAGCCACCAAAACTCTCACAAAAAGACTAACTTGAACGTCGGAGGGGTCTACCGGCAGTCAACTCCCGGTATGCCTTACTGTTATACAGGTGTTTCCGTGCCAAAGTCAACCAATCCCATAGATTCTAGCAGCAGTGCCTAGCCCCATCAAAATCAGACAGAACCAATAAGATTAATATGTTATTAAATATTTTCAATTTTTAATTAGTATGTTTCTATTTATAAATTTTCTCTATTATTAATAAAGAGTCATTTATAATGTACACATAGAACAATTTAAAGCATATTTTAGTTGAAACTTTCAATTTGTGTTAGGAACAAATTTACAAATATGGGAGTCCATATATCACATCCATTTCTACCTCAAATCGGTCCATGTTTCAAACGACTTGGTATATGGCAATGTTTGTATCATCGAAATTAATTTGATAATAACACCATTGATGAATTTTTAATATCTTCTATAACTCGTGATGTTTGGTGGTTAATTTTTATATTTTTATTATTAGTTATATTGAATAAATCGCTAATTCTATATAATTATTATAAATTATATATTTGGAATAAATTATTTCTCGAATTAATAATTTAAAGCATCTTTAAAGTTGAAATGAATAATATTTTCTAGATATTTTTATATAAAGTTTATATCACGTACTAATTTTTCCTAATTTTTATTATTAATTTTGTATAAGTTAGCATTTTAAAAAAGGAAACAAAAAGTCTATTTTGTAACATTTACAACATGTGGAATTGTTCATTTTCTTTAAATTATATCCATCTCCTACTTCTTTCTTCAACATCTTCCTTGCACTTAAAACACACCCACATGGTTGGATCCTTCACATATGCTATTTTTTCAGTATAATTCCTTTTGTGAAGATGAAGAAAGGAGAAAAGGTTGAGTTTGGATCGCAAGGAAGACATATTCTATGTCTTCTTCCTTTTATTGCCCTGATCTTCACAACCATCTTCCTTTGGATGGAAGAAAGCAATGTTTCATTAGTCTCCCTTGCTTCAATAGGTTTGTTACTAAATTTCTTATACATGTCAATTAGATTCTTACTTATGTGTAATTGTTAATTTTTAGCACGTAGTTATTTGTTTGCTAAAAGGGATTCAATTTTATTAATGGTTAGAATATCTTAATATAATACGATCATTTCGTTAATTGGGTTATCCTTTAATTACTTACTCAAATCGTTTGGCTCAAGTTGCTAATGCACAATAGACAAGTATGAAAGTATTCAATAATTTATAATAGTATGCAAATTTTTTCATATTGAGCTAGCTTTTAGAAGTGAGTTAGGCCTTTTTAACATGATATCAGAGCCAGTTTGTCTCGAAGGTTTGGGGCGGTGCCCGATTATGTCCCTTTATCTAATATATTCGTCAAATGTCCAGTCCTACTCTGGACTGAGAGGAGTATGTCAGGCATCCCACATCGGACAAGTATGAGAGTATTTAACAATTTGTAATAGTGTGCATATCTCCCCCATTTGAGCTAGCTTTTGAAGGTGAGTTAGGCCTTTCTAACAAAGACTTTATGCGCTTTAATTATTTAAAACTCTCTATTTATAACAATTAATTAATTAAAACTGGTGCGACAATATTGGAACCAAGTTAAATATGGAAGTTTTAATGCTAATTGTATAATTTTAATAGCTTATATGATTCCTTTAGAACCCATTAGTGTAAATTTTTTGATGATTATTTATCGTATTGGTTTGCTCAGATAATTGCACAAATGTTTATGGAGGATCTTCAAACACATGGGGCCAAAATGAAGAACAGTTTTCTCAAACAAACAAAACTGAAGAGTTCAAAAAACAAGAAGAAGACGTTAGCTCTCAAGCACTTGACTCTACGTCTTCCCCACTTCCTATTGAAAGGAACCAAAGCAATGGAGACATGATCGTAACATCAAGTGAAAAAGGTAAGCTTTTGCAATTTTTGAAGTTTTTGTAATTACTATAATCCATTTCTCGTCACTATTTTAGTTAATTAATACCGAATAACTTTTACAGTGTGCAATTACGCAAAAGGCAGATGGGTTCCAGACAACAACAGACCATTCTATCTTACATGTAAGAATTGGTTATCAGGACCTTGGTCTTGTCGACTGTTTAATCGCACCGATTTCTCTTACGAGAAATATAAATGGCAGCCACTAAATTGTGACATTCCTGAATCCAATCGAACTACATTCTTGAAAAAGTAAGTGTTTGTAAAAAGTTTATAGGATAAACGTCTGCAATCCGTAATTTACAACTTTTTGACAGGATCGAGAACAAAACTATAGCTTTTTTTGGGGATTCACTGGGAAGGCAACAGTTTCAATCGCTGATGTGTATGGTCTCTGGAGGAAATGAAAGCTCTGAAGTCATTGATGTAGCAGATGAGTATGGACTTTCCACACCTCCTGGAGGATCTGTCTACAGGTTCAGTGACACGAACACCACTATTCTCTATCATTGGTCCTCGACTCTGGCTGACTCGGAACCTATAAACATGACAACACAAGACTCAACGACGCCGACCACCTTCAACGCCTTGCACTTGGATCGACCACCTAGTACTCTGTCTACATTAATCGGCCGTTTCGACGTTGTGGTTCTCAACACGGGACACCACTGGAACCACGGGAAGTTTAGAGTGAACCGGTGGGTGTCTTACGTTAACGGGACGAAGGTCGAGCCAGAAGATGAACTGGGTCCGATCGGGAACGCCAAGAACTTCAAGGTTCGGAGCATCGTGAATTGGCTAGATGAGCAGATTGGTCAGCGACCTGGACTTAAGGGTTTCTTCAGGACCACCTCTCCGAGGCATTTTGTTGATGGAGATTGGAATACTGGTGGGAACTGTAAGAACACGGTGCCATTGTCGAGAGGAAGTGAAGTTTTGGAAGAGAAGTCGAGGGATGGAGGTGTTGAAGATGCAGTTAGAGGTACGAGAGTGAAGATGTTGGACATAACGGCCCTTTCTGAACTCAGAGACGAAGCTCACATAGCACGTGGTTTCAGGAACAGTGGCGGATACGACTGCTTGCACTGGTGTTTACCTGGAGTTCCCGATACTTGGAATGAAATTCTCATTTCACAAATTTAGGAGTTCATTCAATATTATGCTTTCTTATTGTATCCAATAAATTTCAACTGTTTATTTATATGGGACTTGCAAAATAAGTGATTGAGATTTCATAAGACAGAATAAGATAGAGTAAAACTGGACAAAGAATCTGGTCTCAAATATAAGAAGCTTCAATCTCCTTGTGAAATTGACAACTTAATTGATACAACTTTGCTATTATTTTGATAATTAATAAATAAAATGGTAAAAATATTAATTGCTTTTGAAATTTTAGAAAAATCCTTTAGTCTTTAAAATTATTGAAAAAATCTTCTTTTTTTTTCTTCTAATTTTTAGTTTTTTTAAGAAAAACTCATTCTCATATAATTCGATCAACAAATAATAATGAAAAAAATTAAATATAAAAATCAAACATAAATTAATCAAATATTTCTTTCATAACGATTTAAAGAGAATTTGTAACACCCACATGCTCCCTGAAGAGATGTGCAAGTGTAGCATAAAACAGAATCGAAATAATCCAAATCATATCAAACATTTCTTATATGTATTTAACAACTCAAACAAACATATATTACATATCATTAGATGTTGTTGTAAACAAACCCTAATGTACTTCATATATAATAAAGTTAACAAAATACATGCCTTAACCATAATTCATCCTATAATAAAGTTATTACAAACTATTAAACAAAAATATAAACTGTTTTATATTGACAGATACATCTTAAATACTCAAATATACATCTTTCAAAACAAAATAAATTCTAAAACAGAACACATTCTTCGTTAGCCACTACGGTGGTCCTTGTCCCACTCTTTAACTTTCTTATCATAACCTACACGGAGGCAAAACTACTATGCTAAGCATATAGCTTAGTGGAGATAACTAAACATAATGTATAATGGCGACTATTTCTAACAGTTGTCTAACATCCAAAGATACAAATTCAAATCATATCACAACAATATGTAATTATTCATAATACAGAGTAATCCAAACATTATGTTTCAGAATGTAATATGATTCATTATTCATCACATAACATTCTTGTATTAGAACAAAACTCATAAATATCATAATTGAATATCAAAATAGGATATAATCCTTTCAAATCAACGAATGACTTATGTCAGAACATAACTTGTTTTGTATCAGATCAGAACTTATCCTTTATCAGAACAAAATTTGCTTATATCAAAACTAAATATGTATCAGAATACAAAACAAGTTAGACTATTAATCCTTTTTACAGAAGTGAGTGACGGGACCACTACAGAAGATATCATGGTTGGTATCTAAAAAAGAAGAGACTTAAATTTCTGAAACAGAAGACACATAAGTGTATAGCATCAAAAGACACCTTCGTGTCTGGTTACAGGAGTAACTGCAGATTGATGGTTTGAAATTATCACAATATCATAATCACATAACAGTGAAATAATGCATAAGTATGAATTCATTTCCTTATGCGCAAATTAAACCCATTTATTCTCACTTGAACAAAACTTGTCATGTCTTATAAGCATAAGCATTTGTACTATTGCACCAATGAATAAACTAAGTAATTATACTTTACATGTACTCACCTAAGTTTTCAATTCTCAAACATTCATAACTAACACATCACTCTTGGTCTTTAAATCACAATAGCATTCATAAATAAACTTCATTCTTTTAACAACTTATAAGTTCCAAAATTAGATGCTTTGTTATCTAATAACACCTTCCTTAAGTTATTACTTCAATTAAAAATTCAAATCTTATTCAACCTTTATCTAACTTATTCCACAACAAACTAGGTTCATTTTCAAACTCATTTAAGTCTATATAAACCATTATTGAATACCTTAACCTTATATAGTCTAAAAATTGTCTAAAACTAACATTTTCTACTTCCTAAGTACTTTCCACGACCGTGGGAATGAACCTTATAAATCCCACAAATGTCTCACAAAGGTTTACTCATCCACAACCTCTCCAATTTGTTTCAAAAACTTGACTTCTTCACTTCCATTCGATACACTTTCACCAAAGACCATCAATTTTACTTCAATTCGACTTTATTCATGCTTCAATACGTCATCAAATTCATGTCCAAACCAATTCAAAAATCATTCATTAAGTAACTTACAAATCAATATCTTCCACACATCAAAACCAAACCAGAAGTTATCATACAAGGACCATTTTTCCAGCATTCATTTATCATCATCTTAACATATATTTCATGCCAATTCAATTATCATAAAACTTATAATAATACATACTTTCAAGTTTAGTAATCCCTTACCTAATTACCTTCAAGTTCCTTCTTCAAAGAACTAATCAAACCAACCCTTGTGCAACCAAAACACTTCTGAAATCTAGGTTAATGTAAGATGATCTTAACAATATGATGATAGCAACATGGAAGGTAGTATAAAGTAGCTTTCTTGGTGCAGTAACTTGCAAGAATTTCAAGAGAAAATGATCCCAAAAACTTCAGAAGTTGCGAGGAAATGAGAGAGTTTTGGTGGAGGGATTGTAAGATAGTGAAGAATGAGCAAAACAAAAAATGACTCCTGCAGAAACTTGCCTCATCCATTGCTAGGTGTCATCAATTTGTAACAACATGTGTCACTATGCATGTGCTTCATTTGTCCCACATTGGAGCTGCCAAATGTTAACAATATATTAAGCCATTTGTCTCTCACTTATTGCTGCCACTTGTCAATTTATTAACTATGTCATTTGTCAATGCATCAACTATGTCAAATGTCACTAACTCATAGGCTTAGTCATTTCAATTTTTATGTACCAACTTATCTTGTCACTTGACAGTTTTTCTAGTCCAAATGTACATTTTAATACCTCAATTATCTAATGATAGCAATTAATTCCAATTCACTAAGTAGGATCAATTAAACACAAAATTCAAGTTATATGCAATTCTCAATCATATCACAATTCTTACACCTATCATACATATACTTTATAAACATGTATCATTCTAACTAGGGCACAATTTGAGGCCTTACAGAATTAATTAAATTTGACTCAAATTAATAAATTTTTTACAATTATATTAAATTATTAATTTAAACCAAATTTAATTACTTTGAGTTGAGTTTAAGAGTTAAGTTAGGTAATTATGTTAGTGACATTTAATTAATGTACTTTTGATGTTTAACTGTTTGTATTTTATTATCATTATTATTTAATTAAAGTGTTAGAGAAAGAAATTTTATGAAAAACTAAAAATAAAAAGAAAATTTTTAAAGAAATTTTAAATGAGGGATTTTTCCAAGATTTTTTATGTTTATGTCTTTTGTGCTAACTAAAAATATTTTAAGAAACTTCAAATCTTTTAGATCTTAAAATAGAGTTTTAAAATATGATTAGAATCAATTACTAATTTAATTTATTTAAAATATGTTAATTTATAAATTATTACTTAGTCAAAATGAATTATTTCATAATAAAAGTTATAATATGAATCCAATACAAGAAAAGAATCCCTTAAATTATATTAAAATCCAACTTGAATATAAAATATTACAATGTTTTAATTCAAGTGTATAATTTATTAAATGATTCATCTTATATTGCATTGTAATTTTTATTACTAAATATTAAAATATAACGAGTCTATATTATGAAAAAAAAAGTTTAATATTAGATAATATCATAAAATAAAAAGACAAAGTTCAGGTTAAATAAAATATATAAAAAAATAATCCCAAGAAGACTATTCTCTTTAACTAACTTATCACATGGATTAATGTGTTAGATACTATAAAGTAATAGATATATAATCCTTAAAACGTGTCTCCGACACTACACGTTATAGTTATTGATTTGAGCAATTTCCATACCTGCAGAATCCAACGTGATGGTCGTGATTTAGAAAAAAAAGTGGTGTCATCCAAAAAAAAAAGAGTGAAAGGGGTTTGAAGAATTCATTTCTGGGGTTGTTAAATCTGCTTTTTGAATGACAGAGAAAGGGAAAAAGTTGGGAATGCTAGGATGTTTGTAGATTGGGCGAAGGGAAATGGATCTATATCTGTTTTCTGAAGGTTTTTGCATTTTCTTTTGTACGTTGTTTGGTTAGTGAAAAGATAAGACATTCCGCCAGTAATTTTCAAAGTTCAAGATCTTTAGGAGTTCAATACTTCAATTCCTGTAGACTGCAGATTCCACGTAACAGAAGGCAGGATCAAGGAGAATTTGCTGAACTTTTCGACTGAAACTTAGGTAAACACTGATATTCCTGGTTTTCTTTGTAGTAGGAAATCCTTACATCGGAGTTTGAGGGGCTCGTGTGTATTGAGTAGGAGGAGAGATGAATGGAGCCGAGTTTCATGCATGGAAGGGGAGCCATTTTTCAATTGCTGTTCTTATCCTTGCTTTTACTGGCATTTTTCTTTGGACATGGGAAACCAATCCTTTTGTCACTATTCTGCAGTCAGCTAAATTTAAATTGCATTCTTCAGGTTTGATTCTGTATCCATTGACATACATTTCTTTTAAGTTGTGATTTGTATATATCTCTACACAGGCATTGAGAATCTGTACACTTTTGCAGCTTACTGATCTTTCTTCTTCTTCTCCACAATCCAGATTATGTTGTTCATGACCAAAAGTATGTCCCTTCTTCTGTGCCATCTACTGAAATGGGGCATAATGATGAACAGAAGTCAAACACTATGAGCTCAGAAGACAGCAAAAAAATTGGTCATAACTCTTCTTCTTCAACCACAGATCTTACAGCCTCATTTACTCCGGAAAGTGAAGATAAGAATGGAGATGGCAAAGATGGGAAATTTTCTTCTAAGACAAAAGGTGCAATCTTTTCTTCATAATTCTAACGTTCCTCGCTTTTTGTTCTGAACTTTCGCAATTCAGCCTTCAAGTTTGGCAAAACTTGTGATTGGTGCTTCTTATCG
>JANZLX010000213.1:591881-607414 GCA_025531955.1 Erythroxylum orinocense
CGTTACTCAAGCCTAAAACACAGCATCCTTATCACTCCTGGGAGGCAAACTCTTCCTTATGACTCCCTGCACTAATACTCCCCTCTCTCATTGGGAGGAAGAAGAGACAGGTCTTTGAGTTTATAAAAGATCGGGTTAGTAAGCGTATAGCAGCTGGAAAAATAAGTTGCTTTCGAAACCAGGTAAAGAGATTGTTATCAAGACGTTAGCATAAGCATTGCTGGCTTATTGTATGAGTGTTTTTCTTATTCCCCAAGGCACGTGTGATGAAATCCAAAAAATGATGAATGCCTATTGGTAGGGTTCGGGGACAGATGATCGAAAGAAAATTCATTGGGCTACTTGGGATAGCCTCTGTGTTCTGAAGAAATATGGGGATATGGGCTTTAGGGACCTGCACTGCTTCAACCTCGCCATGCTTGGTAAACAAGCCTGGCGATTCTTGGCTTTTCCTGATTCGCTTCCGAGCAAACTTTTCAAAGCAAAATATTTCCCATCTTGTAGTTTTTTGGAGGCCACTGAACGTCCTAATTCTAGTTTTATTTGAAAGAGTATATTTGATGCTAAAGACATTCTGATTAAAGGTGTTAGATGGAGACTGGGAGACGGTTCTTCAATTAAAGTTTTTGTCGATCCTTGGATCAATGAAGACAATAATTTTTTTGCCACCTCCCCGTCCATTCCGGAGTTCGATGGGCTCAAGGTGTGCGATTTGTTTAACGAGGAGGAATCCGGGTGGCATGTACAACTGTTAGAAGGTTTGTTAACTCCTTGTGATGTTGGGCGTATTTCTAGGATCCCAATTGCTCGCTCCAAACCGCCAGACAAACTTATCTAGCATCATAATTCGAATGGCGCTTATTCAGTTAAATCAGGGTATAAGCTGGCTCTAACTATGTACACCGACATAAGGAATTTTTTTGTCGAGGATCCATGGAATAGGCTTTGGAATATGGTTGTACCTCCTAAGATCAAAGATTTTGGTTGGCGGTGTTTCCGTGACTTTCTCCCCTGCAAAGATCGGCTACGCCGTAAAGGAGTTCAACTCAACACAGATTGTGATATATGCGGCCTTTCAGAAGATTTAAATCACGTTCTGGTGGGTTGTTCGCAAGCTAAAGGCGCCTGGTCGTTGTCAGGCTGGCAGGTACCTAATTATGGGGTCGACTCGGTTTTATCACAGCTACTTCAAAATACATCAACTTCCAACACATCGATTTCCAACACCGATCGTCAGCTAGTCATGATTTGGAGCCTTTGGTAGCACCGTAATTTACGAGTATGGCAAAGTAAAAAGCTCCCCCCCTCTGTGATTATCAATTTCGCTGACTGTTTCCTTCAAGACTGGCAGGCTTCTTGGGAGACTTTTATGAGAGTTACTGGCACCACTGGGGAGGGTCGTGCTTTCGAGTCTGGATGGACTAGACCAATGGGGGGCTATCTAAAATGTAATGTTGATGCAGCGGTCTTTCCAGAAAACAATGCTACAGGATTTGCTGCTATTCTTAGAGATGATAGAGAGCGTTTTGTTGCTGCCATCTCAGGTCATTATGCTTTTTGGATTGACCCAGTTCTTGCTGAGCTTATGTCGATACGGGAAGCCCTATCTTGGTTAAAGGAAAAACGTTTTGATCATGTCATTGTGGAGTCTGACTGTTTGACGACTATTCAAACTATTTCAAATCCGTCATCGAATTTTTCTGAGATTGGAATTTGGGCTCTTGATTGTGTTTCACTCAAGCGACATTTCCTTCATTTGTCCTTCCATTGGATGCGTAGAATTGCCAATAAGGCAGCTCATTCTCTTGTATGGGTAGCCTTATTACATGCAAACCTGCATCATTGGAGTGTTAGTCCATTTTTAGATTCTATTTAGCTTCTGACATTTCGATTAGTTCAGACATTGACGGTGCAAGGCTAGTACGATCCGGGTGTATGGGGTAAGCTTGTTGGCTTGGGTTAGATTTGCTATGCCCTCCTGGTCAATGTTTTGTGTGGTTTCGCCTTTTTTTTACTTTAAAAAAAACAACAATAACAACACTGATAATCATAAGCATTAAAGAAAATGATTTAAATTGATCTAACATTAAAGAAATTACATCTAAAAAATGATAAAATATGAATTAGTTAATAGTCTTTTTCATAAACTTTGTTTTTCTATATAAGATGTCACATATTCATTCTATATTTCGAAAACAACCTCTCTGTTAGTTAAAGTTAAGACTGCGTACTAATGGACCTCTCTGAATCTCTCGTATCTGTAAAATTTTTACTGAATTGTTGTTGTAGAACATATTCATGTCATATTTGTCCCTGACAATATTATTAGGCTGATTTGGTTCTTGTTTTAGGTTTCAAGCTCAAACTAGAACTTTGGAAGTGATAAAAAGATCAGAAGCTGAAGAACAAGAATCAGAAATGGCAAGTCTGCTTCAGCTGACTTTCCAAACCTTCCTGTTTGTCCTCATCAAGCATATGATTCCGTATTTTAGAAGATACGGAAATATAAATATAAAAGAAGTAATTATTTGTTGCCTAATCTTAAACAAAACCAGACAATAATTTGAACATACCTGACACCACATTTATCACCCTTGTCTCTGCCCGAATCTAATTAACATTCTTGTTTGGTCTGCCCATACCTGTGATGTTTTTCAGTTTTTTTTAGAAAAAAAAAATTGGTTAAAAATTACCCAATTTAGCTATAAACTTAATCTGAACTCAAATACATTCGATTTAAATTAATAATTTAAAATAATTATAATAAATTATTAATTTATATCATATTTAATTATACCAATTTAGGAGTTGTATTGAACTTTCGTATAAGTACTATTTAATTGGTATAAATATAATATTCACATCACGTGTATTTTATTATTAGTTTTTAATTGAAGTTTAAGATAATAATTTTTTAAAAAAATTGAAAATTAAATAGGGTTTTTTTTAATAAATTATACAAAATGTTTAAGATAATAAATTTTTCTAAAAAATTGAAAATTAAATAGAGTTTTTTAAAATAAATTATACAAAATGTCAGCATTTTTTCCTGTTAACATTTACAAATTAAATAAATTATTAAATACACCTAATAATCTGAAATGTTTCTGTGTCACGGTCTTATCGAAGTGTACAGAACAATGAAACGACAATCGTGGACAGGGAAGGCAGATGCTTTCCATCCTATCCTGAACTAACAGCTAGCAATTCCATGTGTTCTCTTATATATTTTTATGGTTGCCTGATAAAAACAAGTAACAGCAAGAGACTGCAGATCAGAGCAGCGTAGGCTTCTGATCTTTCAATTCAGGCATGGTCCAAGCCTGGAATCTCTGCCCTGGAAGCAGTAAAAGCTACGACTTGATTTTCAACTGTGTTTTGTAGTTAATATGTCTCCATCTCTCTCAGTGGTGTGCTTGTTTCAAGGTGTTGGCAATTTTTGGCAGGTTCAGTTCACGAGACTCGGTCGATGGAACCATGTTATTGTGTTCGTTACTTTTGACTAGTGTTTTGAAACTCAGATCGGTCTTTAAATTAGAGGTGTTATTGATCATTAGTTTAATCGGTTTAATCGGTTGAACTAGTTTGACATTATAATTATGCAATAATTATATTTAATTATATTAATAATATTAAAAATATAAAAAAATAATAAAAAATAAAAAATAAAAAATTATTAAACCAGTAGTCGGACAAGTCCGACCAGTCAATTGATCGGTTTTGACCAATTCTCACTAATTCAATTGAGAACCGGTTTTTAGAAGTGAACTGAACCGTATAGCTGACCGGTCACCGATTGAACCAGTCAGACCGACCGGTTCTGTTCGGTTTTCAAAACCATGGTTCTATCTAATAATAAAGATATAACGTGATCAGATTAATTTCATGTTTTGTAATGAAGGTTGTATTTTAAGTTTGATTTACGACAAAAATGTGCTTTAAACCTCAACATTTATAATAAAATATAATTTAAATCTTAATGTTTTACGACGTTCAAATTAAATTTTAACGTTTTCGAAGCATTTAAAATAGATTTTAAATAAATGAAAAATTTAACGAATTTAACTCTGTATTAGTTAAATATCACTTTAATACTAACCTCGTATAGACTTACTATCATGTAATTAATTATTTATATAGTAATAAGTTATTTGATTGCAAGTTATAAGATATTAAATATATAATTTATAAGTTATTATGTTATTTAGTGTAAACTAAGGTGGATTTATCTATTTAAGGAAAAAAAAACACTTCAGTTATCTATTTCATACAAATAAAGTCTTTAATTTATAAATTTAATAAATCTAATCATTGTTGAGTTTTTTGAAAAATGGTAAAAGACATTATCACATTATTAATGAGATATATTAAATAAAAAGTAAACATTATTAGTAGAATTCACAATGACGGTTCCTACCATAATACTATGATTACGTTTGACAATCAACGGATTACATTAGCTATTAATTGAGAGCAGATTATATCATCCACTGGTTTATCGTAAATATATTTCTCTTGATTATCCAAAGTGTTTTGCTATTTATAACAAAAAATCACTTGAGTCTTGACACTCATGTAGCTGCATATTCCAAAAGGAAAAGGTCTGAATGATTGTTTGATTATGAGAACAACAATATTGGCAATGTCTTTCTATTGCAAAGCTTGGAATGTTTTTCATGATCCGATTGTAGATGTCAAAACGTCTAGTGTTCTTATGAAGATAAGTTTGTTAACTTGTGTTTTGCAAATATTAAAATGTAGGTATATTAAAAACTTGATGGAACTAGCTGGCCTCTCTGTTCGAGAAGAAGATGTTGGCAACATATTTGGGCGACGGTGAGTTTGTGTTCCACCAATAGTCACACTTAGGATATTAAAAACAAAATACTTATCTGAATAAAAATGTTTCTCGAGAGCCAGTGAGATATTCCAAATCCTCTTTACTTGGCTTGAAGATATAAGAACTCTGCAAATTTCCCCCCTATATATTGTTGGTTTTTTTAATGTGGAGAAGACTTTTTCAAATATTATTAAATAGAAGCTTGTCTATTTATACAGTTTTTTCTCTAATTTAAATTCAAAAATCATACAATATATAATGTAAATCAGCATAAAATAAAATCTAAACTTAAAGAAAATATTCTGATAAAATCTTTGACTGTTTCAAAGTCATATATTATAACACTCCTCCTTGACTTTGATACTGCAAATTTCAAGTACTTTTTTTTTCGTTTTTCGTTTGTGTTCTCATAATTTCGCTGTTAGGCTAGGCATGATGCTGCAAATAACTCCTCCTCCTCAAGTTGATTGTTTACAGCTTGTTTGGCGTCTCTCACTTTTTGTTGTGGGTGATTTTTTTCTCTCAATGTGAGCATGGTGGATATGAATCATCTTTGTTTCTGTTGTTGTTGTTGTCGATCTTGTTGAAACTCTTGTTTTTATCTCCTCCTAAATTTTTTTCTTTTCTTTGTGCATCTTGACTTGAGTCATTTAGGATTTGTTTGCAAATCCGGAACGTCGTAGTCTTCATTTACAGCTTCCCACAAGTCATTTGCTTCAAAGAAGGCTTGATGTGTAGTTTTTGATTTATGGTGTGGAAAAATGTAGAAAGAGTTATGGGTTATGGGTTTGTAGGCATGAGTTAAGGGTTATGGGTTATAGGTTTGTAGGCTTAGAGGTCCCTTAAGATCAAGAGAGCTCTGATACCAATTGTTGGTTTTTTATGTAGAGAAGACTCTCTCAAATTTTATTGAATAGAAGCTTGTTTATTTATACAGTTTTTTTCTCTAATTTATATTATTGAATAGAAACCTATCAATTTATAGTCTTTTTCTAGCTAAAATTTAAAAACAGATAATATTTAATCTAAATCAGCATAAAATAAAATTTAAACTTAAAGAAAATATTATGATAAAATTTTTGACTGTTTCAGAGGCACATATTATAACATATACAACTAGAAGATTGTTTGGCAGCATCCTGTCTATTGTCATACCAATAATCGTACTTTCATTGAAACCTTAGATAGAGTAACTTCAACACTTGTTTTGTTCTCAAGGTGCTTCTTTCATTATTTTAGTCCGTTGCTTCTAGATCCTGGACAAAGTAGTAACGATTTCCTAGAGAGGAATAGTTTTCTGTTGTTCTAATAAAGATGTCATATTCGACATCATTCTTCATTTGGCAACATTGCCTATGTCATAAATTGCAAATTATGTCATCTGCATCTGCATCTGGAGGCAGAAGGTTGGCTACTTTTCTCATCCATTTTCTTTCCTTCTAAAATCGCAATTTACAAGTTCTTGCTTGTTCAATTTGAAATTTGATTCAGGCATATCTGTTGGTATAGTAACTACAATTGCTGCCCCTGCAAGAATAAAAGTGGATTATGAAGGCAATGGAGGCCATGCAGGAACTGTACCGATGCCAGACAGGTTAATATATGTTCTCGTAGAAGTGTGTGTGACTCTGCAATCTTTGCATTTTTTTTCAGCTTTCTACATTTTTTAGCGTATTCTCTTATTCGAAATTTCAATGCCTAACCACAGAACGGAAACAGGAAACTTCATATAGATGTCTGTTTGTACACAAGATGGGGCCAATTTAACTGGTATTTCTGCACTCTTCCACAACATGGGGGCCACTTTAACTTGTACTTCTGCACTCTTCCACAGGTTGCTATAATAGCTTGTTGGTGTAACATTCTTAACTGAGCCCCTTGTTTCTACACTTTCTGTTTCTCATTGTTTGGTTCAATCATAAAATTTGTTAACCCGTTAAATAGAGAAAATGAGATGACAATCTGAGTTCTTACATTAATATTTCAATACATGTCCAATATTAAAGCTTTTTAAGATCATTTTTTCAAGACTCTGTATTTAGTTTTTCTGTGTCAAACTATAAAAATTTCATGCATAATTTCGAGCAGAAATGATGCTGGATTGGCAGCAGCAGAGTTGGCATTAGCTGTTGAGAGACATACTAGAATCTGGTTCAATTGATCCTGTTGGCACAGTAGATATATTGATTTCTTCAAACTTATAATAGAAGTTTCTTTTCTTTTTATCTGCTTTCCGGTGTTCAAGGTTTTCAAATGTAATTATGTACACTTAGCAGCTAGTTGCCTGTGCACTTATTTAATGTTTTTGTAGGTATTTTGGAGGTGCATCCTGGAGCCATCAATAGCATTCCAAGCAAATCACATGTAGAAATTGGCATGTCTTCTTTAGTTCTGTAAGTTGCCAGTAAATCTTATAATATCATTTTCATTATTAAGGTGGTTGAAGCCATATCTGGTCGTCTGTTTTATTCTTATTGTTTGTTGACTATTCTGGTAGATACACAAGACATTGATGAAAAGCGAAGAAATGATGTGGTTGAGAACATTTTCCATTCTACACTTGAGATAGCCATCAACCGTGGTGTCCAAATACCAGACTTTAAAATCATAAACCAGGACCCACCAGCACCTTGTTATAAACTAGTGATCGAAGCGATGCAATCTGCGGCAAAAGATCTGAACCTGAGACATAAGTTAATGATAAGCAGAGATATAGATGCTGGATTAAATTCAAGACTGTACCTTTGTCTCTGTTTCACTGTCTAGTTTCTGGTTACTAAGGATGAGGTTTTTAGTAATAGTTTCCAGTTGATATGGATATGAATCTGCGGTTTCTTTTCTCTCTTCAATGACAAAAAAAGAGAAAGGTGACTGATAATGCAATTTGACCTTGCAGAGTATCTCCAATGGGAATGCTGTTTATTCCATGTTAAAAATGTATTTCAAAGTACAAGTTCAAAACTTTTTCCAAATTTAACTCATCAGTGCAAAGTCTTTCTTCCAAAAAACTACATGTCAAGATCCGTCTTTTTGTTTGATTTATTACATCATCGGTATCGGAAAAACGCTTTGAACTAGTGATACTCACAGCTATTTGGTTTATGCAGGATACAGCCCTAAACCTGAAGAATATGCTTCCATTGAGGATATAGCAAATGGGGTGAAAGTGTTGGCACTAACTCTTGCCAAATTGTCATCATTTTGATACATAAGTTTAGCTTAGCTCTTGTTGGATAGGTTTTGGTTCAACAAATTCTTCTTCTTTACCATGTACCATAATTACTTTGGAAGCTCTAAGAACCAAACTGTTTATATCATCAATCTCAGAGGTGGAGTACAGAAATTTAGTCTTCCAGGAACAATTGCTTTTATTTTCAGTACCAAGATCAGGAAATAACATATGACAGAAGCGTTGATGCATTAGTTTCAGGTTTAAAGATGAAATTTGTAGTTTTAAAAAATGTATTCTTATATTTTAAAATTACAGAAAAATATTTTGTAGTATTAGAACAAAAGAGGTTTTATGTTATTTTTGTTTAATTTTTTTAATCAATTAATTATATGATGATTTACATTAGAATAATTTGAAAAATACTAAAAAAATATGCTATTTTTAATAATATAAAATATAGGACTAATGTGATTTAATAGCTTTATTTTAGTAAAATATAGAGTTCAATTGAAATAAAGAACAACTGAAAATTATTTAAAAAATTAAATTTACATCAATCTTATTATCATTTATTAAAATTTCTTCCTTTTTTAAAAATGACTAAAAAAATAAATAAATAAAATTAAAAATATTATGTAATAATTAAGAAAAATGTATTAACTGTGGATTCTTTTTTTAATATTAACATTCACATCTTGTGCAAAATAATATTAATCATTTATAAATTTACCAAAAGCTATAAAAAGTCTCTTTAAAACCGAATTATGTAAAAAAGAAAGAAAGGAAAAAAATAGAGATAGAAGATATGTGCAAGTCTCTCAAGTTCTGAGTGCCACTAGCTTAACTCACACATCATCTCCATGGAGCTTCAGACTTTCCGCCCTCCATCTTTCGCAGGTTTCTCTCTCACTCACTCTGTTTCTCTGTGCCTGTTTGTGTTTTTACAAGAGTTCATGCACACAATCATGTATCTTGCGATATGAGCTGATTATTTAACCGGGCATATAGGTTCCCGTTACTATATCATAGGCTGCAAAAATTCAGAAAGCTGAATCATTTCTTGGCAAGTTTATATTTTTCCTTTCTGGGTGTTACTGATATTGCCTTTTAACTTCTA
This sequence comes from Erythroxylum orinocense, assembly GCA_025531955.1. Taxonomy (NCBI): domain Eukaryota; kingdom Viridiplantae; phylum Streptophyta; class Magnoliopsida; order Malpighiales; family Erythroxylaceae; genus Erythroxylum; species Erythroxylum orinocense. The sequence continues at coordinate 601,011 of JANZLX010000213.1, forward strand.
TTCTGAGTTGTTTCAGGCTGTACCTACTGATAGCATATTGAATGACTATGGCTATGTAACTTTTTTTTTGTTCATATTTGTCAAATTTTAGTGTGATTTTTCTAAACAACACAGGTTTGCACAACTGCAAATTGGTTTCCGTCTGCTATGTCATCTAATTTTTCATTGGAATAAACGTTTAACATTGTTGATTTACATTTTAGAAAGGTTCGAGATTTGATTGAAAAACTTAAGAAGTTCAACACTAATATGAAAATCTTTTTCAAGAATTTAACACTGAACGAATGGATATTTTATATTGATAGCGTATGACGGATTAACAACTTATTTCATCAGTTTTAACTGAATGGTGTTCTAGTGGCATTGTTCTCTAAATCATTTCAGTGGAGCAATCTTATAGTCTTGTTCGTCTTCAAAGCATTTCTGGTTGTAGTTTGATGTTACCAGAAACGATGAAAGAATGCTTGTGCTTGATTTTTAAGGTAACATGTTGTCCTGGGCGTGCAAGTGGAGAAACTTTAAAAGACACAATTTTGCTGCTGAGTTTCTTGGATTCAGACATTTTGAGAAGCTCCCAAAATCAAAGAGATACTGCAGAGAAACTATTGGATCTTCTATTTTGTGTTCACATAATGATCCAAACTTACTCAGCAGCAAGCTAAATGATGCACGGATTATATATAGTGTTGCTGCTGCCATGGGTCATAACCAGGTATACTTTTGCTCCTCCTCACCATATGAGTATATTCATCGGACATTCTTGCTCCTCCTCATTTTTTAAGCCATCTATAGTACATTCTAATTCAATTTGGTAACAGAATTTATTTACTCAGACCTTAATGCATTTTAATCAAACTTCTTACTTGAAGTCTATTGTTTTTTTATTGAACTTTTTTGTTCGACAGCAATTGAGCTTCTTGCTCGAGAAGTATTATTTTTCTTGCAAAAATTAGGCTTCCATAATATGCTTTAATACCATGTTAAATTTCATAATTTTCTTATTTCTGAAAAGCATGGTCTATACATAAAATGATTCATATCTAATTCTAATCTGATTCAAGATTTGTATAAACCTTTTAACACAAGCATGGGGAGTGACATTTTGGGTTACAAGGAAAAAATTATCAATTCATGATGTAGCTTTTCTGCTAAAGTTTGGTGCATATCTTCTCATTATATAGTCTAGTGATTATATGTTATTATATTTTCCAACAGGAGTCACATCCAGAATCCCATCTTAGAGTTCCCGCAATTGTTAGTGCTCTTGACAGAATGGAGCTAAGTGCAAAGGTATGAATATAATCATCCAGTTATTATATTTCGTTTACTTTCTTGTATTATATTGCTAAAGTCTTTTTCTGGTAATGTCCCATATAGATTGTGGGTGTTAGATCTCATTTCGAAAAAGAGAAAGTATATGAAAGCCTTTATAATTTTACTAAAAACACTACTAATCAACATCTAACTCGTTATTTTAGATTCTGTTTTGTCATGAAATCGGATTGGAGTTATTAGTAGATCAATCTAGATTTGTAAAGTTATAGATGATACCAGGTCAAATCTCCACTAGTACAATGTTTGACCAAGACGATGAAGATAGGAAATGACACTGACGGTAGGGCCGTGAGCAATGAATGATTTCTGATAGAATCTTAGTTTGATTCAACATGAAAACAAGGAAAGGTTCTGGATTATGGTTTGACCTTGATGAGGACATCAATGGTTCAAAAAGAAGAGATTGGAGTATCCCACATAAGAGGTGGGTGTCAAATCTCATATCGGAAAGGAGAGAAAATGTGAAAGCATTTATAAATTATGGAAAACACTACTAATCAACACTTATCTAATTATTTTGAGGCATTAGTTTCTTAAACCAAATTAAAGTTATTATTTAGTTAGTTTGAACTTGAAGACATGGATTATGTGAGTCATTTGGAAACAGTCTTTGTACTAGTTAAGGGTAAGGTTACGTACTATTAGACCTCTCCTGCTCTCTTGATCTCACGTGTCAGCAGGATTATTAGTGGGAGTTGTCGTCGTCGTCGTTGTTTGAACTTGAAGAGCTACAATAATAAAATTTGTTCATCTGAAGATGATGAGTGATATTATTCATTTTTCCATGTTTTGTTGACATTTATGATATGGTTGTACTAAAATGAAATTCACTATTTGTTATGTTGTATATAGTTTCGTGGTACAGAGATCATTGAACTTCACCATTTCAAACCTGCTTCAGTGGATGATGTTGCAAGTGTTCATTCCAAAAATTATGTTGCAGGCCTTGAGAAGGTATATTATACTTCAACTTTACATCCATCATTCGAACTCTATGGATGCATGAGCTTGGCATATAGTTGGGTGTTTGCACTTACATCTTCTACTAGTTGTCTACCCAATTTTCCCGTATTGAACCTTGTCAACGTTAAGAATTATAAACATTTGGATGTTATAGGCTATGGATCAAGCTTCACAACAAGGTCTTATTTACATTGAGAGAACTGGACCAACATACGCTACTGCCTCGGTAAGTTTGTTGCTTCCGTTGTTTCTGCACATCAATCAATTAATGACCGATAGCAGACAGATTCATGATATAAATGATATATCCTGATGTAGAAAGGTTTGATATGTGAGATTGCAGACATACCAGGAGTCACTTGTGGCAGCTGGAGCAGGACTCGCTCTGGTTGATTCAGTGGTGATGTCTCAACCTGGGAAGTTAGTCTCCTTGTGGTTATCATCCTTTTCTTTTCTCAATGCTCAAAACTGTCACCTTTTTCTGGATGAAATCTGTTCCATTTTTCTAAAATGGAGCACCAACCATTTTTCTGCAACTATTTTTTGTGCTCTTGCATAACATTTCCAAATTGTTTGCAATCGAAAAATTATTGATCCTACAAATACTGATTTGACTGGATTTCAAGTCATGGTTCTTGTCAAAATAAAGATAAATTCAGGTTTTGGACTCGGAGGCTCAGTGTGGTCTAGCCCAAAGCCTGAATATTGATCTGAAACCCGATCAGGCTTAGGCCTATAATTAATCGCGAGGTCCGAGCTTTGCGCAGCCCATTGCCAAGTCTGACCATAATCCAGAATATTCCAATTTTCAGGTTGCAGCAGCAGACAGCAGTCATAATCCACCAGTGGGGTTTGCCCTGATAAGACCTCCTGGGCATCACGCCATCCCAAAAGGGCCTATGGGATTCTGTGTTTTTGGTAATGTGGCTGTTGCAGCTCGTTATGTTCAACGTGTGCATGGACTAAAACGTGTGTTTATCATTGACTTTGATGTCCACCATGGGAATGGAACGAATGATGCGTTTTATGATGATCCAGATATATTCTTTCTGTCAACTCACCAAGTAAGTTAGGATTATGGTTCTTTCTGTCAACTCATCAACTCAACACTGAAAATGGTTGTTGCATATTCTTCCATTCTGAATTTGTATGTATAGATTGTTTCACATCTCAACATGAATAGATGGTGCTACATCCGCTAGCAGAGAATTTAGATGAAACATTGTGAATTAAACTGTCTGCAATTTTGTTATTAAAAGCAGATGCAGCTTCTTGTTGATTCTCTCTATGAATAGATTATTATTGCTGATGATAATAGAGTATGTCTCCAATTTTCAGGATGGAAGCTACCCAGGTACTGGTAGGGTGGTTGAAGTTGGTCGTGGAGATGGTGAAGGCACTACCCTGAATCTGCCTCTCCCTGGAGGCTCGGGTGACATTGCAATGAGGACTGTGTTTGATGAAGTGATTGTACCATGTGCACAGAGGTTCAAGCCAGATATAATTCTTGTTTCTGCCGGGTGAGTTGTATCTAAGCGGAGTCTTTCACATATGATGACACTCACGAATGACCATCTGGTTTAGAGATAACAAATTAGTCTTGACTCGGCTTGAAGTCAACAACCCAAGCACTCAAGTTCAAGCTTGAACTTGAGTATTCAGGCTTGATAAAACTTATCAGGTTGACAAATTATGACAAAATTTTCCAGGTTCGGATCAACTTGACCCAAAGTCAGTGAACCAAGTTAGGTTTGATCAAGTTCAGATTCAGATCGTCAGGTCGTTAGAATTTATATACTCGTCAATATCCAATGCTTAACTGTTTCATAACCTAAATTTGTCCAGGTACGATGCTCATGTTCTGGATCCACTTGCCAGTCTACAGTTCACTACAGGAACATACTACTCTCTTGCATCTAACATCAAACAGCTAGCCAAAGATCTATGCAAGGGTCGTTGCGTGTTCTTCTTGGAGGGGGGTTACAACCTGGAGGCTCTTTCTCACTCAGTGGCAGATTCCTTCCGAGCTTTCCTCGGAGAGACAAGTTTGGCACGCGAGTTCGATAATCCTGCAGTCCTGTATGAGGAGCCATTAACGAAGGTTAAGAAAGAAATTGATAAAGTGAAAACGATACATTCTCTCTGAACCGCCATAGCATCTTCCCACAAAGTATCCAACGCATCTTAAAGTTAGCTAGCACTGCTAAGGTAGTTTCTGCAATAATTTGTAAATGTAGCTGATGTGCAGATAGAAAAAGTCATACTAACAAGAGAACTTCGGCTCTAAAAATGCTTCTGTATAAGCCTTTTGTACTGATATTTAGCATGTACAGGACTTGCTTTGGTGTTTCTGTGACATTGGTACATGTCTCGAGCTAGTTGTTCAATGCCTGAAATCTACTTTGGAGCCTTCTTTGCATTTAGAGCAACAAATTCTTTTATGCAATTTGAAGAAAGTATCAAATAGGGATGATCCTGTTCAACTTGATTTGAACTAAACAGAAGGGCTTGAGTTGATCGGATTCTAGTTCGAGTTTGGTGTTTAAGTATGATCGGACTAGAGCTGAAGTTCAAATTTAACAATTCTTTTTTGGGTCTAATCGATCATTAAAAAAGCTGACAATGTTAGAAATTAATGACTTAGGTTTTCTTTTAAAAAATAAAAAGAATTGTATTAATAATGGTAAAAGCTAGAAACATTACTACAATGATTCACTGAATTGCCAACAAATTCAGGATCTTTTAATAGTTACAAAGGTAAAGTACATTAATTGATTATAGCATTTTGTAATGTTTCAATTCTTGGCTAACTGTCATTTAACCGTCTTATATTCCATATTATACTTCTTCTTTTTGGTTTCCTCCTAGTTCTTTTGGATTTAGAAGAACTCTCATGAAACCTTTTTGCTATCTCAACAAGTCTATTATTGTCTGGTTGTAACAGCAGTAGGTTGCTTGGTGAATCATTATCCAGTAAACTAGGTTCATCTTCCATCGCTTTGTCCACTGATTGTGTATCTACGTCAATCTGACAATTCACCTTCTACTGAGAGGTGTTTTCAACAGTCTTCAAGATATCTAATTCTTCACCATTAGCTTGTGTTTGTTCCATATTGTCTATCGTCAATGGACTAACAACACTAGAAGGTTGTTATTCCTATTTGTATTTTTCACAGGTATACTACTCAGTTCACTTAGCTTATTACCTCCCTTAATTTATTGCACATTCAGACTATAAAAAACCAACCCGTTTTTAGGTGACTTTTCATTCTCCTCTATAGAACATCCAACTACCTTAAGTCTGTCCCCTTTTGAAATCTCAGAAGTTGATGTCCCCATAAGTTCGTCACGACTCCCTATTTTGAAAAGGTTTCTAGTTGGTTGTCAACTCTTCTTCCCCAAATTGGGTTTACATGGATAGGAAATGGGCACAACAAATTTTTTCAGTTCATCATCACCACCTAGGTTCATAAAAGGAAGCTAATCAAGCAACATAGAGTCTCTTTTAACCTTAATACAAATTTTTACAAAAACATATATGTTCCATATTTATTGTTTTGGGGTCCATACATATAGGCTTCCCAAGTGAACTAGTTAAGAAACTGAATCCTTTAATCGTCCACAATTCAAGAGGAACATTATAAAAGTTAACCCACAACAGAAAAGCATCGATATTTCCTCTATCAAAATCAGTACTTGGCTTCCATTTTTGGATGAACATGGGCCGGCTACTAATATGCCAGAGACCTTATTCGACGGCCTCATTAAGGTTATTCTCAGTTGAGAACTTGAACAGGACGGAGTTGTCTTCCATCAGCATCACTTTCTCAAGACCCCTCATGACCCAAGGTTGCACAACTGGAAAAGCAAGCCTCTTGTTCCAAAATACACCCACCAAAGTAGTAGACCAAACCTTGGCTCTAGCTTTTAGAAGATCGACAAGTGGTATAAGGGTTCCCTCTTTCATAACATTTTGAAAATATTTCAGCTTTATGTTGGAAATATTGATTCAAAGTTAAAATTGAAGACTTTGTTTAAAGATAAGATATTTGTTAAAGGATAAAATTTTATCTTTTAAGATAAAGTTGTTATCTAGTTAGGATTTA
>JANZLX010000213.1:607514-622079 GCA_025531955.1 Erythroxylum orinocense
CGATTTAAGATCACTATCAATTCATCAAGAATGAACATCAAATTAATGAATATGCCTTTTCTTTATTTGTTCATAAATTCTGAACAAAATGCGCTGAAGACGATTGCCTTTAGGGCACTACTCTAACAATCTTACAGTACTAAACAAACAACATAAGTCGAGTTATCGCATAAACAAGTCGACTTATTTGTTTCGTAGAGGCATAAGTCGAGTTATATCAAATATAAGTCGACTTATCTGTACTGTAAATGCGTAAGTCGAGTTACATGAGTGTACAAGTTAACTTACACTAACAATTTGGCCTCATAGAGCTAGAAGAAGAAGGGTTAGAATGAAGAGGAAGCAAGAAAATACCTAAAGAAATGGAAAGATGCAAGTGTTATGGCTATGGACGTGTCTCACGACCATGACAAATTTTTCATGGCCGTGAGACTAGTATCACACCCATGACAAAATTTTCATAGGTTTGACACTATTTTCATGGGTGTGACAACCTACATCACACCCATGATATAGGCTAACGGGAGTGACACACCACGTCATGCCCATGAAATTGCCACCTGTCCCTCTTATGTCCTAGTTTTTTTACCATAAAAGCATAAAGTTGTGACGATAGACATTATTCTAAAACTAAAGGCAATTTTCTTTGTTCTTTCACATATTAAAGGCTATTCATGGATATTTCTTTGAGATTGATTGAGAAGATAGAGGGATAACCTTCCCTACGCCAGTTCGAAGGTGTATCATTGTTGTGTATTGTTTTCTTTCCCTTTTTTCATATTGTTTACGTTATCTTGTATCTATTGATTGGGTATTATATGAGAATGATTATAATGCTCTATTGAATCTTTTTTCATCAAAACCCATTGCTAGAACTTGAATGTGATACGTAATAGTCGTGTTGGAAGTCATTTGTGACAACTAATGGTATTAAATTGTTAGAGATAACGTAGCATAAGTTAAATAATCCAAATTTGTATGATTATTGCTTAGATTGGTCTATTTTTCTTACTTATAATGAAGTTTTCCAAGTAAACTTAGAGAACTTGTTCTAGGCTTCCTATATTTAGAGTTAATTAATGAGTTTTTCTTGATTAACTATGACCTAAGGAAAAACTGAGATTAACAGAGCTTGCCGTTAATTCACGATCAATAGTCTAAAGAGAGATAGGAAGACGATAATGCAATGACGTATGTGAAATTGTGCGTAGGCTGAAATTAAACCGAAGAATCAGATTTCAACCTATTAATCGATTTTATCACTTTGCTGCTATTTAATTTGAGTTAACTTTTATATATTTAGTTTTACTTCTTTTCTAATTTATAGTGAACCAAACGCGTTTGGTTTACATTTATATATAATTTGGAAAAGTAATTGAAATTAATTTTAGTGGGATTGACCTAGACTTGCCACTACTATATGATACAAGGAGCCATGCCAACAATGGAGATCAAGGTGCCACACGCCAAGACAAGCTTACTTTGCCAAGTGGACCTATCACAAGGCAATGTGCAACAAGGTTTAATCAAGCACTTCAAGGGTTTGTTCAAAGTCACATTATATCTTACCTTGATGACAAGGACGAACCATCCATAGAGAATTCAAGTGGAGTAGTCAAGCTTGTGATTCTTTTAGAAAGGGCATATGGAGGGGCTAATACTTAGCCAAATTTCAAGACAAGTTCAATTTCAAGACAAGCTTAATTTAATACATTGGGCTTGTTATTTATCCTTTATTTATTAGGGCCAAAAGACTTGTTATGGACTGGATATTTCTTTGTAAGCATGTGCAATCATTAAAAGTCACTTGCCTTAGTTTATTTTAAGCTAGTTTTGTACAACCAAGCGTGTGGGCCTAAGTAGAGTGCTCCATTAGGCCCACCCACCCCCATAGGTTTATTTAAGTTATTTTGGTCTTATTTAAGTTAATTTAGCCCAATCCTAAGTGGATTAGGATCATATTGCATTATTGGGCTATAAACTCCTAAACTACTTAGGATTAGGTTTGTTTTTTATTCCTTTTAGGGTTAGGACGTGGGCAAGGGTAATACCTTATTTTATCCTTGTAAATATCAGATTAGTTGATTAATGAAATTCAAAAATATTCTCTTCAAGAAAGGCATGTTCTTCTTGTTGTTACTTCAAGGATTGCATCACTTATTAAGGTAATCTTTTGTGGCGTGTTAAATTTTTCTATATTTTAAGTTTAGGCCTCAATTTCATATAATTGGGGTTTGAACTAGCATGTTGTTAGAATGGAAAGATTTGAGTTTTGATTCAATAAGATTAGGGGGTTTCAAGAACATTGTTTTCTTGGGGTTTTTGTATCAGTTGGTATTAGAGCTTTGGCTTAATTATATTGAACTCATACGAATATTTCATTGTTTTCTTTGTTGATTCCCTAGAAAAATAAAAAAATTAGGGTTTAATTGCTTGGAACGAATCTGCCATTATTGGTTCTTTATTTTCTTGTTTCTTTAATTGATTCTTTGTTTTCTTGATCATTAATTAAAAGAAAGTGAACAATAGAAGGAAAAGAAAAGAAAATTCAATATTGATCACGAAACATCCAAGATTGTGATTCATTGAATCTTTGCTTGATCTTTTATTCAAGATTTGTTCTTATAATCAAGATTCATCTAGATTGTCTTTCTTTCATTCAAGAACCTATTAGGAAAGATGGTGTAAGCAAGGGGTTTAAGTTCTCAAATTGGATGCAATTTTATGTAAGGTACTAGTGTTTATGAATGTTTCAAAGGAAGAAGAAGAGGGCTCACACTACACACATCATTTTTGTATAATATTTTCTCTGTCTTCTTCAAGTCATTGTTGCATATTTATATGATAAGGTAGTTATCGAGAATCCAAGAGTTTGTTAGCTCCTGTGGATGCTTCCCATTGTCCCATCGTAACAGCCTGGACTAAGGCTTACCCTATTTATGCTAACTTATAGAATAATAACAATACTAGACCATAAGCTCAACAATTACCGAGCCCACCTTTTAAACTACTAATAATAACCCACCCTTTTACAATTGAAAAGGAACTCACGACTCTCTTTTAAAGTTTTTCCCCAATTCATTTTGTCAAATCCCTAATTTAAATGCTACCGATTCCTTCATATCAATACCCCCTTAAAATGCATCCTTGTCCTTAAGGATGAAGGTTGGGTATTTGATCTTCATGTCTTCCAGCCACTCCCAAGTCGCATCATTTATCGAACCACCTTCCCCTTGAACTAAGATCTGTATCGTTGCTCAGTTCTGCTTGCGATTCATCCTCCTTCCAAGGATGCACTTTGGAGTCCAAGGGACCTCTGGTGTGCATGGAGGGAACTTAGTAGTTAGCACCAGCTCACATATAAACCTTTTGAGCTTGGAGACATGAAACACGGGATGGATAGATGCACCTGCTGGCAAATTCAATCGATAAGCGACTTTTCCAATCTTCTCCATTATTTGATACGACCTAAAGTACTTAGTGGCTAGCTTCTGAGTAGTCCTCGTTATCACTGATTTTTGCTTGTATGGCTGCAATTTTAACAACACCTAGTCGCCAACTTCAAATTCACGATCTGTCCTCCTCTTATTTCCCACTTGCTTCATACGATTCTGAGCTTGTGCTAGGTTTTGTTTTAGCTCATCTAACTTAGCTTCTCTAGCAGTCAACAATTTGTCTACTGCATTTACACTAGCATCTCTAGGCATATATGGAATGTGAAGGGGAGGATGATACCCGTATAGGGCTTTAAATGAAGTGACTTTAATGGAGGTGTGATAAGTAGTATTGTACCACCATTTTGCTAGTGGTAGCCATTTAACCCAATTTTTAGGAGCTTCTCCAGTCACACATCGAAGATACATCTCTAGGCAACGATTAACCACTTCTGTTTGACCATTAGATTGTGGGTGGCAGGCAGTAGAGAAGCGTAGTTCCACTCCCTGTAAAGCAAACAACTCCTTCCAGAAATTACTTTGGAAGGTGGGATCCCTGTCACTGATCATAGTAGCTGGCATTCTATGTAGTTTGAAGACATGGTCTAGGAACACCAGGGCTACCTCTCTTGCTGAATAAGGATGGGAAAGAACCAAGAAATGAGCATACTTGCTCAACCTATCCACTACGACCAATATCACATTCCCCCTAGGCTTAGGAAGTCCTTCCATACAATCCATTGTAATATCGGTGAATACTGACTTAGGAATAGGGATAGGTTTTAAAAACCCAGCTTCAGCAGTATTTTCAGGTTTGTTTCTTTGGCATACTTCACAACTCCTGATAAATTGTCTAATCATTTTCTGTTGGCCCTTCCAGTAGAATACTGAATTCAACCTCTTAGTATTAGCCGGCATACCTGAGTGTGCACCTATGGCTGAATCATGATACACCTTCATAATTTGGTCTTGTAGCTCTTTATTCGATCCCACTACTAATTTCCGTTTTCTAGTTAGCAGTCCATTCTTCCACTGAAATGAGGGATGAGATAAGGGATCATTTTTCAATTGAGCCACTAGTTGTTGCACCTACAGATCCTTATCCTAAAAAGCTTTAATTTGTTCCAACAGATTAGTTGAAGAAGTAGAGATTGTTGTGGACAATAATTCAGAACTAGAAACTCTAGAAAGGGAATCCACTGCAACATTCTCCTTTCCCTTCCTATAGCTGATCTTATAATCTAGCCCCAATAACTTAACTAACCACAAATGTTGGCTATCAGTGGACAGCTTCTGATTTAGTAGGTATTTGAGACTACTATGATCAGTTCTAATCTTAAAATGCCTTCCTTCTAAGTAGTGCCTCCACTTACTCATTGCTTGTATGACTGCTAGCATCTCCGTTTCATAAATTGACAAGTGTTGATGTTTAGGACCCAAAGCCTTAATCATAAAAGCTATAGAGTGCTATAGAGTGACCACCTTGCATTAGCATTGCTCCAATTCCTGAACTAGAAGCATCTGTCTCAATCACAAATGCCCTTGATAGGTTTGGGAGAGCTAGGACAGGAAAGGTTGTTAGAGCCCTTTTTAGTTGCTGAAAGCTGTATCTGCCTCAAAATTTGAACCCATTATTCTTAAGCAAGATAGTCATGGGTCTGCTAATACTGCCATAATTCTTCACAAATCTTCTGTAGTAACCTGCCAAACCTAAAAATCCTCTTAACTATTTCACATTGGAAGGAACCGGCCAATCTTTCACTGCCTGAATCTTTTTGGGATCAGTGGAGACATCCTCTATCAAAATATAATGCCCCAAATATTCCACATTACTACCCCCAAAAATGCATTTACTTTTCTTAGCATACAGTTGGTGCTTTTTAAAAGCTTCAAATACAATTCTCAAATGTCACACATGCTCATCAAACCCCTTACTATAAACCAAAATGTCATCAAAAAACACTAAAACATACTTTCTTAGGTAGGGTTTAAACACTTCATTCATTAGCCCTTGAAATATGGCAGGGGCATTGGTAAGCCCAAAGGGTATCACAAAGAACTCATAGTGCCCATTGTGATTCCTAAATGCTGTCTTATACACATCAGGTTCATGCATTTTAATCTGGTGATAACCAACTCTTAAATCGATCTTTGAAAATATGACAACTCCATGTAATTTCGCTAATAACTCATCAATGAGAGGAATGGGAAATTTATTTTTGATAGTTAATTGATTGAGGGCTCTATAATCCACACATAATCTCTAAGAACCATCCTTCTTTTTCACTAAAACCACGGGGCTTGCAAAGACGCTTGAACTAGGCTGCACTATGCTATTAACTAACATTTCATCAACCAATTTTTCTACTATATCTTTCTGTAATCCTGAATTCCTGTATGGTCTTTTGTTTACAGGGTGAGCATCATCTTTCAAGGGAATTTGGTGGTTGTGTGACCTGTTAGGGGGTAGTCCACTAGGCTCCTTAAACTCCTCCAACAAGGTTACAAGTGCCGTGGGAACACTAGCTTCAAGAATATTATCAACAACCACTGTAAGTAACTCTATCTTCTCCATTCCTTGCACTTTGAGACTGCATAGCTGCATTGAAGCCACTTGATTAGGTTTGTTCAATAGTTTTGTAATCTGCTCACTCCCAATCTGCTTGAGTGTTTTTCCTGGTTTATCTGTGATGGTTACCAGCTGTCCATCTCTATAAAAAGACATCCAGAGTTTAGCATAATTAGATAATGTATTGCCTAAGTTTGATAACCATTGAACCCCTAACACTATGTCACAAATAGGCAATGTGAGCGTCAGCATATCAGCATGGAATTTAGCCCCTTGTAATGACCATTTTAACCCTTTATAGATAGCTCTACACTCCATGACACCTCCATTAGCTACTTCCACTGTCAGAGGTTTAATGACAGTCAATTCATACCCCAAATTCTCCACAATTCCTTCACTGATGAAATTGTGTGTACTACCAGAATCTATCAACACTTGTATCACCTTCTTGTTCACTGCCCTAATCACTCTCATTGTGTCAAATCCCACTGACCCCTCTAGTGCACTTACTGAAATGTGTGGATTAACATCCTCCAGTAGCTCCTCAGAACTGACCTCTTCATCCTCCCCCACCTCCTCAACTTCATCCTCATCAATACAGATTGAAAACACTTGCTTATGGCTGCATTTATGACCTAATGAGTATTTCTCAGGACACCAGAAGCATAACCCTTGAGCTCTCCTTACACCAAATTCCCTGCTCCTGACATTTCTAGATGTGTATGGTAAATTGTTGGGTTTTTGGTATGTGGGTATGTTGATATTTTTGTTTAACAGTGGGGTTGGTTTGGTAGTGATTGTGTTAGGTTTCTTGTTATGGGTAGATGAATGCTAGGATGGATTGAATTTGGAGAATGTGGTAGGTTTAATGTAAGTTTGGGAAGTTGTTTTTGTTGAAGGACTTCAGGTTGTAGTATAGAGATCTGGTTCATTTTGAAGCCTAGCCAAATCATAAGCATCCCTTAGATCTTTTGGCCTAAACATTTTCACAAGCTTTTTGACATCATGCCTTAGCCCACCTATAAAGAACACCAAGGCTTGTTTTTCATCCATTCCCGATCTATTCCACAATGTATCAAACTGACTGATGTAAGATTCTAAATATTCAGTGTGTGACAGTTCCTTAATCTATTCTAAAGGGTGTTTGGCTCCCTTAAACCTATACCCTATTGGCTCCTCATACTCATCCCATGACCCAAACTACTCCCCTTATATGGGCTTGGTGCCAATATAAGGCATCATCAGTCAAATAGTAAGCTGCTAGTTTGATTTTATCTGCATCCACTATTTCTTCTACTTTAAAATATTGTCTACACTTGAATATCCATGCATTCACATCACTCACCCCGCTAAACTCTGGAAAATTTCTTTTAGGTTTTTTGAACTTACAACAATGGTGGTCCATTTCACATTGGTTACGATTGATGGTTACTGCTGCATGCTGACATATCACTTCCTTCTCCACCTTCTGCAGTTGCCTTGCCCTTGGGAGAGCTAGTGTTTCCCTGTGATTGCTGCATCTGTTCCAAAATACTGCATCTGAGCCTCGTGTTTCTATTGTGTCTCCTCCAAGCGTTGGTTAGTGTCTTGTATCATGGCTGTCATGGATTCCTCTAGATTCTTGAGGTCATGAGATCTAGTACCAGTGGCCATTTCCATAGTCCAAGGTTAAGCTGCTCTGATACCAAATGGTGTAAGCAAGGGGTTTAAGTTCTCAGATTGGATGCAATTTTATGTATGGTACGGGTGTTTATGAATTTTTCGAAGGAAGAAGAAGAGGGCTCACACTACACGCACAACACGCATCATTTTTGTATAATATTTTCTTTGCCTTCTTTAGGTCATTGGTGCATATTTATATGATAAGGTAGTTAACGAGAATCCAGGAGTTTGTTAGCTCCTGTGGATGCTTCCCACTGTCCCACCGTAATAGTTTGGACTAAGGCTTACCCTATTTATATTGACTTAGAGAATAATAACGATATTGGGCCACAAGGCCAACACTTACCCAACCCACCTTTTAAACTACTTATAATAACCCACCCTTTTACAATTGAAAATGAACTCACGACTCTCCTTTAGAGTTTTCTCCCAATTCATTTCGTCAAATCCCTAATTCAATTGCTACCGATTCCTCATATCAAAAGAAAAGAAATATCAAGATTGATAAAGAAACATCCAATATTGTGATTCTTTAAATCGTTGTTTGATCTTTCATTCAAGATTTGTTCTTATCAATCAAGATTCATCTAGATTGTCTTTCTTTCATTCAAGAACCTATCAATAAATGTTTTCTTTGAATCTTTTTGTTCAATTGTTGGAATTTTGGGCAGATTGGGATTAAAAAAATTTGGTCTCAGGCTTTGTCAGTTTTATCATATTTTTGTTTGTCTTTCTTTGTTTCTTGGTTTGTTTCTTATTGTGGTACCTATCTTTGCTTCTCTACATTTATTTGAAAAATTGTTACACTCATAATTAGTCAATTGACACAAGAATCGTTGCCTAGACTACTCTTCATCTGTACAATATTTTGCTTATAGATTTGTTTTGTCTATTTGTTTTCTTTGTTGAGGTCGTTATCTTTGTGTTTTCTACTTGAACTTGTTGCTTGTTGATTTCCTTGATCTTGTTAAAGTGATCCTGAAAAGTAATAATAAAGGAGACACTTGAGTGGATAAAGGTAAGAGTGTGAGATTATATAGTGAAAAGCCATTTTATTATGTGAAACATGAGTAGGAAATTGTTTTCTAGAGAGAAACACGTAAGGGAGTGTTGTGAGGCTTCTAACGTTTTCTTGTAGGAATTAATCATGTCTTATAATAGCAATAAAGATGGAAAGAGTGATGGGCGTGAAGAGGACTAGCGAAATACATTCTTTACTCTTAAAGCAATGCAAAATCAGTTCAAGAGAATAGAGACTATGATCCTTGAAGTCAAAGACAAGTTTGAGTAGCAAGATAGAAACTTTGAAAGGCAAGATAGGCTTCTCAAAACTATTCAAGCTGAATCTTAAGGGAATAATGGGACAAGAAGAAGAGTGAACATCCGGTTCATAATCATTATCACCATGAGGAGGAGTAAGATGAAGATGGATTTGATGAGGAAGAGTGGTATGGAGGCCAAAACAATGCAAGAGGTGGTTGAGGAGATAGGGGTTGAAATAGAGGTGGTTATAGAGGAAGAGCTGAAAGAGGAAGAGAGGAGGAAGAGACTGAAAAGGTAGATAGAATCATTGGCAGCATCAAAATGAAGATGCCACCATTTCAAGGAAGAATGATGCAGATGTAACATCCTGTTACCCATGTTAAGGTTAGAATTGTGAATTATGAGAAATTACTGAGGAATTAGAAAATACATATCATCCTTAAATTGAATATGACTTGCACGTACAAGAGAATATTGATTGATGCACGTTAGCATGCTTGTACATGCATTCATTGGCATTTCTGGGTAAATTGGTTTGTAAATGGAAATTATGGATTAAATTATTTTACAGATTAAATTGGAGTGTATTAAATGTAATTTGGTAATTTTTGTATATTTTGAAAATTTTTGGTGAATTTTATGAAAAATATTAAAATTTGAACCAATCTTAGTGCGACACGTGGACTGATTAAATTGTGATAAGTGGCAGACTTGTTTGAGTGACATGTGGCAGTGTTAAACAGTGGAAAGTGTAAGACATACAAAATAGCCATGTAGGTTAAGCAAAGCCATTTCTGCAGCTTGTGTTGTTCTTCATTCGATTTTGTCCAACACCAAAAACACCAAGTTGTATCTGTTGAGAAATTGGCATTTGAATCTTACATCAAAGTAAGAGTTTTATTTCTTAGAAAGTGTTTATTCTATTTATTCTTGGTTTTCTTCATCCATCGAAAACTTCATTGTTGGAATTATTGCTGAACCAAGTAAGTGATTTTGATGATGTTTTAATGGTATTTTGATAATGCATGAATTGGACTTAAATACTTGTGATAATTGGAGTAAAATGAAAGTGATGCAGAAATTTATGAGAATGGATAAATATGGATACTTTGTTTTGTTTTGGAAAAATACTTATATGTTGGTGCGTTAATCTCTGGAGTGTTATAATGATGGATTTAAATGAGTTTAATGAATATAAATGAAGATGTTGGTGAGGTCATGGTATAGCGTTAATCAAATGAAAGTGTAAAGAAATTGAAAAAATGCGTCAGATGAAAGTAGAAAGAGAAAAAAAAATGCAGAAAATGGAATTTGCATGTATGAGAATTGGATTTTTGATGTTTAAGTGTAAACCTTGGATTTTTGATTTGTTTTGTGTTATTGAGCTAAAATGAAGTTAGAAGAATTGGTTTGAGTGACATTTGTGTTAATTGAAGGAGATTGAAGTAAGAATGAAAAATCTGGAAATTACAGTAGAGAGAGGAAGTATATGTGAAGTTTCGGATTTGTGATTTTTGAAGTGTAAATTTGGTTGTAATTTGTCTAGACTTTGTATTGGAGTTAGAAATGTAGTATAGATGATTTAGAAGTGTGTTCACTGTTAAGGGTCGCGAATCACGATCATGCATCTGCACAATCGCAACTTTTCAGGTCCAAGTGGAGAATTGTGGTCATGTAGACGCACAATTGCGACTTTCAACTTTTGTTTGTTTCTGAACATCCTTTGGTATTTTTATTATAACTTCTTCACTAGATATCCAAATGGTTTGATTCTTGATCCAATAGATTCATAAGTCATTGACCTATATCTCCACCAAAATTTATAGCCATATGAAATGGATTGTTGTTGTTTTTAAGATGAAAATGTTGAGGAGTACTAAAATATGATAACTGAGATGATTTCACTGAACACACTTCCGTATTTTGATCAGTAGGTTTCCAAATGGAATTATTCTTGATTTAAATTGAACAAGAGACATATGGATACAAATTTTCTAAAGAGACCAAATTTTAATTCTATCTCTAAGAATTATAGAATCTGACTTGAAATTCAATACAGAGTATAATTATAGTTCATAGAATAGTACAAAGTAAATTGAGTATATATTTTGGAATACTAAGTCAATTGGTATGATCTTGTTGCCATTAGAAACTTAAGACATTGAGAACTACTTTCTAGAAGGAAGTGTTACCCAATTTTGTCATTTACCTTTTCAGATTAATTATGCAAAGTTGACCCGTAAGTATGTTAGAAAAATCTAAAATGATCAATTGGGTTGTGCAACTTGTTTTATTATGGTCCAAATTATAAGTACAAATGATATTAATGAGGTTTTTGATATCTAAATGATTTGATAATAAGGATCATAATAAGATACTGGTGATTGAGTCCAAGTTTATCATATAAATTGGCTACACTTTCATATTTTTTAACATATTTTTTGACTCTTAATTCGTGATTTTGTGCTTAAATTAGTCCCTTATAATGAGCTTATATTTTATGCAATTTGGTAGTAAAATTTTTGCAAATTGACATTAATTGCATTATAATTTTTATAAGGGCAATTGATACTGCAAATGTTATTTTATATTGTAAGAGAAATGGAGTCAAAAGGATCAGAAGAGTCAACACGGCGTAAAGTCCTTAACGCACGTCGCGGCGCATCAATAAGAAGGCACGTCTCAGCGTACACTAATCATCTTGCTGCAGTGCATCATCACACAACATCACACCGCGGCGTCGAATAATTATTCTGCCACGGTGAGCGATCCAGGAAATGTACACCGCAGCGTCGATTAATTATTTCGCCGTAGCCAGCAACCCAGGAAGTGCACATCGCGATGTCGATTAATTATCTCGCCGCGGAGAACGTTTGGGTATTCAGACTTAATTTGGAAAATCCTCTCACTGTTTCAACCCAACCCGGATCCATCCTATAAAATCTTGCTTAAATTAGGTTAAGGGGAATCGACATTCGGCAGGGAGAGGAGAGCATTCAAACAGAGAGAACAAAAGAAAGACTCTCGAGCTCACTACCCAGGGTTCCCTAGGTAGAATTTTTACATAAGTTTTCTCTTCCATTTTCACCGCTGACTTCCACCATGGGTAGCTTGGATTCGCCACGAGTTGTGAAGTTTCAGGTTGCAATGCTTGGTTAGGCATTTCTTAGCTCTTGAAGATGTAGTGACGGCTGGAGTTTACCGAGCTTCAAAGGGGAGTAGCTTAATCAGTAGTTTAATTATGATTTATGAATGCCTAAGTCTAGGATTTGTAACTTGTAGTGAAGCTACTTAATTATAGTTTAATCAAATGTTGGATAGTGAATGTTGCACCCTATATTGCAATCCTTGGAATTAAATTATTTTTTATTCGACTTCCAAGGGTTTGATCTTTAGATCGAAACGAAGAGCCGATCAGAAGGCAAAACTGATATAGGAGCAAATTTTTGTACCCCATTCCCATTTTTTTCGGAAGACGAAGGTATGCGATTTCGGTACTTTAAAGATAGAGAATTATTTCCTCCCTGATATTTTGATTTTGAATTGTTAGAAACTCTAGGTTTGAGGTGCAATATTGAATGATTAGTTGCAAACATTGGTTGGGGTCATTTAATTCGTTATGATGTACCAATATACCCCATGATGACTGTTGAATTTTTTACCACTGTGCGTTATAATCCTAAAATGGATACATTCTGGTTTAGAATAGGTGGTCATATATATAAGCTTGATTATATAATCATTCATGTACTTTTTGACTTATCGAATGCTAAAATTTTAGATGATCATGATAACTTTTCTATGGATGAATATTGGAAAAGCTTTATAAGTGAAAACACGTATTATTATCTACATGGAATAATGTGCTAATAAGGAAAAGAATTTGGTTTTTGTTTAATGACAAGGAAGCTTTATGGGTTAGGTGGGTACACACTATTATTTTGAAAGGAAAATTTTTTTAGAGCACCTTTCCTAACAACTGTAATTCGTGGAGTTGGAGGAAGATTTTATCTGTTAGGTATCAAATTGGGAACCAATTCAGATTTATAATAGGAAATGGAAATTCTACTTTCTTATGGCAGGATCCTTGGCATTGGAGAGGTATCTTGATGGCTCACTCTACTCTTAGAGTGATCAATGGGTCGGAGCTTCCTATGACTGCAAGAGTGTCCGAAGTAATCAGGAATAATGAATGGTGCTAGCAAGAGACAATAGTTGGGACCATTAGTAATCTAGAACCTTTGCAATACCATCCAGATTCTTTACGAGAGGATAGTTTGGAATGGCTAGCTAGCTCATCAAAGAAGTATACAATGCTTCTGCCTACACTTTCATAAGACCTCCAAATCAGACTGTTCTTTGGTATAAACTATTATGGCATAAAAGGAATAGCCTTAGGTGCTCCTTCATTTTATGGTTAGCCTTCCTGAATAAATTGCAGACAAGGGACAAACTCCTTCACCTTCATACCCCAAATTAGTACTCCTTTTGTGTATCGGACATTGAGACTATTGAGCATCTATTCTTTCAATGTCCTTTCTCTAAAACAATGTGGTTAAACTATCTAAACAACTTCCAAATACAAATTCCTCACCTGACAAACCTTTAGTCCATTTTAATTTGGTTTAACCAGCTATCAAATGTCAGAAATTGTGACATCAATACTTTCATCATTATCCTTTCTGTTATTGTGTATAACTTATGGACAGAAAGAAACCTTCGAAACTTCAAAGATGAATCCTTCGACGTAGGGAGCTTCAACATGAGAGTGATCTTTCAAGTTATGGAACTCCTCAGCGCAAACACTAAGAGAAGGTATTTTTTTGTGTGTTTTATACCTCTAATGAAATGTCTGCAGGTTTGACTCCAGGTTTAGGAAAAGAAAGGGAAACCTAATCCCTCTTTGTATAGCGGGAGAGACATAAGTTGCAGGGAAAGCCTCAATCTCCACAAAGCCTTGAAGAATTAGTCATGGAAATATGGTGTCATAAGCTATAAGGGGACACTCCTTTGGTAATAACAGTAGGAGGGCCCCCACCCTACAGATTGGTGCCTTAAAATATTGAAGTACAGATCGGGTTTACAAAGGAAGGTTGGGCGAGAGTTGAGAAAGTAAGGCTCTATCTCACCTACCTCATCACTTTGGTATCCTATACAAATAAGATCCCACATTACTCTGGAAATGAGAAGAATTCAAATTATGATGTGTTGTCTTCAAGTTATGGGTTAGTAGGTAGTCTTGATTAGTTTATCTACTGCTTGAGACCGTTGTATGAAGATATTGTGTTATTAGTAAGATGATCCTTGATATGATCATCTTAGTTGGTAGTCATGGTTTAGGCTTCATATTGTGGTTTGTATCGTCATGGGAAACATTTTTAGTGCTCCTTATACTTTCTTATAAGGTTTTCTTTTGGTTTGGATAAGAGATTGCATCATGGGCAATCTCTCGATTTTACATACCTTCTATTTATTTAGAAAATTTACTGACTTACCAAAAAAAACATGTTTGATTCTAGGAATGCACCAAACACCTTAATTCATAGCACTGAACACTTGCTGCATCACAAATTTATATGCCTAATTGTTTTTAAAAAAACTGAAAGCAATAAATGTTCTACTAAAGAACTTTTCTTT